>CM060968.1:53618500-53741000 GCA_030765045.1 Tenodera sinensis
CTATTCCTAAAACTCCCGAGTAAATATCGTTCTGTTGCAACATAAACACGAGGCATGAGTCCACGTGGCGTTTGTCTGCGTTCGTCGCAGCTGACACGAACACCAGGTTATCGCGGAGGGATACAAGGTCTGGATCTAAGGCTGGGTGGAGTGTAGATCCCCCGGATAAAGATACGGCCATGTCAAATGTAGTGGTTAAGTTGGCGATACAGATTTTAGGGACTAGTTTGATATTAGTAAATCCCATTGTAAGGTTGGCACTACTTCGATTTAATGTGATCTCGGCCATGTTAAACTTTTGGGAGCTGCCATTAAGCGTTTCCCCTATACAACAGTGCATAGGACAACAAATCATACCAGAAGAATGAAAAATAATATGTAATATAGCAGACTAAGGAAAATAAAATCGCAGGAAAAGATGGTGTTACAACCGGGCTAGTTAAATATGGAGGAAGAGAATTTGAATCACGTTTTGTTAAACTGATTAATGATGTATGGGTTAATGGAGAGAGGCGTGATGATTAGAATACCTACTCAGCCAACACTCAACAAAGGGACAAGAGTACTTGTGTTGAGTTCACAGCGATAATGCCACTTAATTTACCATATGAAGTAGTATCAAAGCTAACACAAACTAGAGCGATAAAAGTGTTGGAAAACACAGTAGGCAAATACCACGCCGGATTCATAAAAGGGAATGTACTATAGTCATCACTCGAGCGCGGAGCCCCGTGGAGTCACACACGATAGAAGTAAGTTCGGCACGGGGTATGAGTGACGTAACCGGTACCTCGCAGCCACTGTATATACACGCGCGTCAGCAGATGTTGCAGATGTTACATATTCATCCTGGGAAACACTGGTTCAAGTCTAGGTGCCTAGGAAACAGATTCAGTTCATTCAAATGATCCCTGTAGCAATATAGGTAAAGTATCCGTTCAGGGAGAAGTATCGAGTAAATTCGATATCAGAGGAGAAGTGAGAGAAGGTGATGCCTCTCTACAATATTGTTTAATATTGTATTAGAAAGAATACCGGACGAGATGGCTCCGCGGTAACGTGTGAGGCTCACATTCGGGAGGTCGTGGGTTCGATTTCCGTGCCCGATCTTCCTGAACCACGGTTATTTTCTGGGTTTTCCCACGTCATGAGGCGAATCCTGGGAAGGATATTTACAAATCCCCGAATTTCCTGTCCCAGAGTTTCATTTCATGTTGTTTCCATCTGGCTTTTCAGGTTTGTGTCTTCTGTAGCGCCTGTCGAGGGACTGAGAGACTCAGTGAATGAATGAGAGAAGAGTGAGTCAGCGAAGGAGAAGGTGAGTGAGCAAGGGAGTGAGAGAGGCAGTGAATGAATGAGTGAGTGAGAGAAGAGTGAGTCAGCGAGGGAGAAGGTGAGTGAGCAAGGGAGTGAGAGAGGCAGTGAATGAATGAGTGAGTGAGAGAAGAGTGAGTCAGCGAGGGAGAAGGTGAGTGAGCGAGGGAGTGAGAGAGGCAGTGAATGAATGAGTGAGTGAGAGAAGAGTGAGTCAGCGAGGGAGAAGGTGAGTGAGCGAGGGACTGAGAGAGGCAGTGAATGAATGAGTGAGTGAGAGGAGAGTGAGTCAGCGAGGGAGAAGGTGAGTGAGCAAGGGAGTGAGAGAGGCAGTGAATGAATGAGTGAGTGAGAGAAGAGTGAGTCAGCGAGGGAGAAGGTGAGTGAGCAAGGGAGTGAGAGAGGCAGTGAATGAATGAGTGAGTGAGAGAAGAGTGAGTCAGCGAGGGAGAAGGTGAGTGAGCAAGGGAGTGAGAGAGGCAGTGAATGAATGAGTGAGTGAGAGGAGAGTGAGTCAGCGAGGGAGAAGGTGAGTGAGCAAGGGAGTGAGAGAGGCAGTGAATGAATGAGTGAGTGAGAGAAGAGTGAGTCAGCGAGGGAGAAGGTGAGTGAGCAAGGGAGTGAGAGAGGCAGTGAATGAATGAGTGAGTGAGAGGAGAGTGAGTCAGCGAGGGAGAAGGTGAGTGAGCAAGGGAGTGAGAGAGGCAGTGAATGAATGAGTGAGTGAGAGAAGAGTGAGTCAGCGAGGGAGAAGGTGAGTGAGCAAGGGAGTGAGAGAGGCAGTGAATGAATGAGTGAGTGAGAGAAGAGTGAGTCAGCGAGGGAGAAGGTGAGTGAGCGAGGGAGTGAGAGAGGCAGTGAATGAATGAGTGAGTGAGAGAAGAGTGAGTCAGCGAGGGAGAAGGTGAGTGAGCGAGGGACTGAGAGAGGCAGTGAATGAATGAGTGAGTGAGAGGAGAGTGAGTCAGCGAGGGAGAAGGTGAGTGAGCAAGGGAGTGAGAGAGGCAGTGAATGAATGAGTGAGTGAGAGAGAGAAGAGTGAGTCAGCGAGGGAGAAGGTGAGTGAGCAAGGGAGTGAGAGAGGCAGTGAATGAATGAGTGAGTGAGAGAAGAGTGAGTCAGCGAGGGAGAAGGTGAGTGAGCAAGGGAGTGAGAGAGGCAGTGAATGAATGAGTGAGTGAGAGAAGAGTGAGTCAGCGAGGGAGAAGGTGAGTGAGCAAGGGAGTGAGAGAGGCAGTGAATGAATGAGTGAGTGAGAGAAGAGTGAGTCAGCGAGGGAGAAGGTGAGTGAGCAAGGGAGTGAGAGAGGCAGTGAATGAATGAGTGAGTGAGAGAGAGAAGAGTGAGTCAGCGAGGGAGAAGGTGAGTGAGCAAGGGAGTGAGAGAGGCAGTGAATGAATGAGTGAGTGAGAGAAGAGTGAGTCAGCGAGGGAGAAGGTGAGTGAGCAAGGGAGTGAGAGAGGCAGTGAATGAATGAGTGAGTGAGAGGAGAGTGAGTCAGCGAGGGAGAAGGTGAGTGAGCGAGGGAGTGAGAGAGGCAGTGAATGAATGAGTGAGTGAGAGGAGAGTGAGTCAGCGAGGGAGAAGGTGAGTGAGCGAGGGAGTGAGAGAGGCAGTGAATGAATGAGTGAGTGAGGGAAGAGTGAGTCAGCGAGGGAGAAGGTGAGTGAGCGAGGGAGTGAGAGAGTCAGTGCATGAATGAGTGAGTGAGGGAAGAGTGAGTCAGCGAGGGAGAAGGTGAGTGAGCGAGGGAGTGAGAGAGTCAGTGCATGAATGAGTGAGTGAGGGAAGAGTGAGTCAGCGAGGGAGAAGGTGAGTGAGCGAGGGAGTGAGAGAGTCAGTGCATGAATGAGTGAGTGAGGGAAGAGTGAGTCAGCGAGGGAGAAGGTGAGTGAGAGAGTGAGAGAGGCAGTGGATGAATGAGTGAGTGAGGGAAGAGTGAGTCAACGATGGAGTAGGTGAGTTAGTCAGGGAGTGAGTGAGCGAGAGAGTGAATGAGTGAGTGACTGAGTGAGTTAGTAAGCGAGGGATGAAAATAGTGAGTGAGCAAGGAAGTGAGTGAGTGAGGGTGTGAGTATGTGAGCGAGTGGGTGAATAAATGAGTGAGTGAACGAGTGAGTCAGTGAGTGAGTCAGTGACTGAAAGAGTGAGTGAGGAAGGGAGGGAATGTGTAAGTGAGTGTGTTCGTGAAAGAGTAGGTTGGTGAGTGAGTGAGTGAGTGAGTGAGTGAGTGAATGAGTGTGTGAGTGAATGAGTGAACGACTTAGTCAGTAAGTGAGTGGGTAAGTAATTGTGAGAGTGTGTGAGTGAATGAGTGTATTCGTGAATGAGTAAGTTGGTGAGTGAGTGAGTCAGTGAGTGAGTGTGTGAGAGATTGAGTGTCTGAGTGAATGAGTGAACGAGTGAGTCAGTAAGTGAGTGGGTAAGTAACTGAGAGAGTGCGTGAGTTAATGAATAAACGAGTGAGTTAGTGAATTAGTGATGGAGTGAGTGAGTTAATGAGCGAGTGAGTGAGCTAGTCAGTGAGTGAGTCAATGAGCGAGTGAATGAGTGAGGGGAAGAGTGATTGAGTGGATGGGTGAGTGAGTGAGTGAATGAGTGAG
Organism: Tenodera sinensis; assembly: GCA_030765045.1. Classification (NCBI taxonomy): domain Eukaryota; kingdom Metazoa; phylum Arthropoda; class Insecta; order Mantodea; family Mantidae; genus Tenodera; species Tenodera sinensis. The sequence goes on from CM060968.1 coordinate 53,622,418, forward strand.
TGAATGTGTGTCAGTGAAATATTTTAAACAAAACCGTTAGAGCCATTGTTGAGAATATACAAAATTTTGAAGACATTTCCATGTAAACAGTGGTTTGGATTGAATGATTTTCTTTATAATCTTCGTATTTATCTTTTGAAGTTCGCCAACTCAAAACAAAGTCTCTAATTTTTTTTTTTTTTTTTTTTTTTTTTTTTAATTCAGTGGACCTAAAAACATTACTTCTGGTTATATCTTCATATCGAAATGTTTAAGTACAATAAAATACTTGTTACCTCAAGTATGCGGTAGATATAATATTTTGGTTAGATTATCTCTTCACTTGTTTTCAGCTTATGGAAGCTTTGCATTTGTAAAGAAATGAGAAACTCTTGAAGTAAGAAATCGAGAACAATGGCAATATTAACAGGCAGGAAAGAGTCCAGTCACTTATGTCACATTCTGACACGCTCGCACGCGTGCACCACTTGCGTGATACGTCACTGTGCAATTGACACAGTTGTAAAGCACCTGTTGCTTCTATTTATGTTCCTGCTTCACAATCTGCCTTATGTGTATAGACAGGCACCAACATTATATAGTAGGTACCTTAATAACTGTATATATTGACGAGATCTCAATGTTTCCTGCACTAAGTTTGTGTATGTTTTTTATACATTGCAAAATTCAACTAAAATTGTTCCTCACAGACAATACACAATCTTCAAGATAGTGTACATTTATTTCCGTGCTAAACGATCAATTCGTAATAATTTAACAAAAACGATTACAATACATTGTATATAACAATAAGTAACAGGTAAACCATTAGAGATAGGGAAAACCTTACTTAACGGAAATGTTGAGCTGAAATGCCTGCACAAGTATATAGGCAACCATCTTTTTATGCAGCATTAGCCCTCTCCGAAATATTTGTTGTTACATGTGTAAGTTTTTTAGTTGAACTTCGTGTGACATGTATAAAGCATTGTAAACGATTTTTTGCTCGATGTAAGAAATGCGAATATTATTCCTATGGATCGAGAGTTGACATTTCCACATACATGGTTGCTATGAAAACAAAAGAAATCTCAATGGTGAAAGACATGACCAAAAGCACTGGTGCGGTAAGTAAAACCATCACCATAGTAACGTATGTAAGCGAATCACCTTCTAAAATGCAGCATCTATCTTCATACTTTTCTTGTCCAGAAGATACCATGGAATACATATCCTATATAGTTTTTAAGACTGGGAACTGTTTTGCCTGATAAAAGCAGCAGAAAGAAGCTCGCTCACGCCACTGCCGTGCGTCTCGATGGAAATGACGCATGAAGGGCCTCTTTACGTGTCGGATTAATTCGGCCACCTGGTATATCATAGGTATATTGTACATTTTTTTAAATTTATATTTATATATCTGGTGTTCAAATTTACTAGACCTTTAGTAATGCTGGGTTGCAAGAACTCTATGAGGTTTTGTTAGCGCTAAAGTATTCATTTGCCTCTGAAATGGGTTGCAAGACTCTTCTACAATTCTATTGGATCGTTAATGGACCCTTTAAACTATAGGTCGAATCTCGGACCTATAAACTGTTATTGTTCTCATGATATCGTTTCCTCTTAATTTTTTCATACATATGTAATTCTCAGACACAAGTAAATAAAAGCTATTGTTATATGAGTTAATGTCGATTGAGTATGTATAGAGCCAGTTTTATCTCGGAAAGTCTTGTGTTTCTAATCTGTTCTTCATTACTGAATCTTCGTTTGATGAGATTATATTCGAACTAATTGCATTTTTTCCAAGACCCAGGAGTTTTAGATAGAATTGCAATCCTTTTCAGGAATATGACAGCATAAAATGTAAAGTTAGATTTAGGTTGTTCAAACAAACATTCATGGATATCTTGCACGTGGTGGAGCTGCAGGTTTGATTGCACGAAGTATGACCGTGTCGGCACATAATCAGTTGTCGATTACTCTTCATTATTGCGCAACAGGAACTATTCGGAATGTGATCGATCATATTCATGTTCAGAAATGTACAATGTGTGGAATAATGATATATGTGAGCCTCAGTAATGCACAAATGAGGGTACAGTACATAAATACGCCTCAAGTAATTTTTTACAAAGTGTGAAGCGAGGTCTCTACGATTTAGTAATTCCCCAATGTTATCGACCAGACATATTCAACCTGGGGTACCTCCAAGGGCAAGCGAAGACTTCTTAGGGGCATCACGCTTACAGTTAGTATAACATGTTCCTTCAATGATCACAAATAGCGAAAAATATTCAACCACAAAGATTTTAATTGTCCTTTGTCCAAGAATCCATTTTGCTTACTCTACCGATCTACCTGGTGTGGGTGGCTCAGTTGGTTAGACCCAAGGTCGTGGGTTCAAATCCGGCTCAGACTGATGTATTTTAAGTGTGCTTAAAAACGACAGCTCCATGTCAGTTATTACTATAGTAGTTGGCTGCACGTTTTAACTGTTATAAGATGGATAAATTCCCTATAAGAGGAAAATGAAAAATCAGTGAAACCAGTAATAGTGGAGATAGTGTTGAACCACCGGCAGTGAAAAGTGGGACAACGTGTATTTCACCATAGGACATCGGTGAAAATAGTATTGAAATTGAACCCCCTACGAGCAAGTTGAAAAACACAAATACATATATAATACAGATGTTACAGTGAATCTCACATTAAATATGGATTCAAATCAAATATGTATGATTTCCCCGCTGCATTATTTGCAACCACACTGTTGAATAATTCTATGAAACCATTCCTACTTCACAAACACTTGGTAATCCATCACGGCGATTATGAAGACAACTTAGTCAATTTCTCAGGCTCAAAGCAGAAAATTTACATCATTCAAACGTAATACACAATTTTATAAAATCAAGGAAGGTGGCACTGCAGACATAATGAAATTTTTCCATACAAAGCCGATGTCCCACAGTCCAACATTTGGTCCAAGGCATTGTATACAACAGAAGTGCATCGTGAGACATCGACAGTTGCATACAATTTCTATCCTATTTTTTGTATCCAACTTGATTGAGTTGCATCTAATTTGTTCATCCAACAACATGAAAATAGCCAATCAGAGTCAGTAATGTAACAATATGGCGGACAGCACTGCAGCTGCTGTGTAGGTATATGTTGCTTTGCGTTTGTGGTTTTTACAGAACTTGCAGCATTCTAGAAATGAAAAACTTGACTCAGGAAGCCATTGTATCCCTCATCTAAGCGCTTGAACGCTTCGAGTTTTTGTTTTTATGAAATCTCCTGTCCATCCATACTAAGATTAAAACTATTACACTTGTTCCTTACCTCTTTCACGCTGTAATAGTTTCTCATATTTGTGTCCTGGTGCAAAAAGGTTGAGAAATAAATCGTCAATTCGTAGAAAATTACTGTAGTTTTCCATGTCATCTAACCTCAATTTGTTTTGTAGTAGACCCAATATACTCGGGCCCGTGTCCTGTTCTCTTCTTTGTAACCATAACGCCTTTTACTTCTAATACATCTTTTTTTCCTACTCAAACTCATGGAAATATATCACAAATCTATACTTAATATAGCAATCGCTAAATTAATATTTGCGTCCGCCATGTTTAGTTTTCACACTTCTACGTGAACTGTCATTTGTTTTTTATCAAAATACATCATAGTGTGACAGACGCGGCTAACAAAAGATGGCGCGAATCAGAGTTACATAGTAATGGTAGTCTGATACATGCCTAACATTGTGTACCATCATGATAAAACTATCTTTTGTATGAATTCAAAGGGCAAGTTTTGTTTGTTTAGAACATGGATATATTAGGCGATTGTGGTTTTACTTCATTGGGCCGTGACTGGACTAGGAAAATTACGTCACTGCAGTTTGCACCGTAGCCTGTCTTTTTCGTTAGCCACGGTGACAGACACGTGTGCAATTCCAATGGATACACAAATGTTGGACCTTGCAACACCAGCTTAAAGGTGGTTTGAGCTGCAAGGATTTTCAAAAAAATCTTCGTATTGCAATCTTCAAAGATTCTGCATTTAAATACCAAGTTTGGTGTTTATTTAAGATTCCATTTTTCAGTTGTGCTGTTCACACACACACACACACACACACACACACACACACACACACACACACACACACACACACACACACACACACAAACAGGCGCGCGCGTATACTCAAGTGTGCGGGGAACTTTTTCTAAAAATGCCCTTTTTGGATGCAAAGGATCTCAAAACATACATATATTTTCGATAAAATATTGATATGATCTTCTTGGTGAAATACTATACTTCCTCTATTTAGTATAGGTACTATATGTTTACAATAGGTAAATAGAAGAGAAAATAATATAACACAATTCAAATAATTTAGTTTTATTTTCTTTAACCTTAAATTATGTTTAACTGTTACAGTTTACATTAAATTATAAATAAATTATATTTTTCTATGTACACACATTAACAATAAATACAATACAAACATGTGAGCAATTCTGTGACTCGTTATATAACTACGACATAAATAACAATAAATAACAATGACTAAAGCTCTTCGTTATCGTTAGCTACTAAGGTTGCTCTTTTGGCTTGTCTACTTTTAATTGCAAAGAATATAACGGTTAACACTACCCTGTTAGAAGAAATTTATTACTATCAGCTACCTTTAGTTTTGTACTGCTCCTAGCAAAAAGTTTCCTACCTCGAGTTATTAGCAGCTTTGTGGTAAACAGAATATTGGTTTGATACAGTACTAAGACAGTCTTATTTCACGTCTCTGAAACCCAGAGAAGAAATCGGGGTACAAAAGTAATCATTCGTCATTTGGTTACAGTCATTCTGGTCCTCTCTACACAGAGTTTAACATTCAAACGTTGGTAGACATGTAAACAGTTAAGGTAGTCATGTGTTGGTACTAAGTTACATTAGCATAGCTTTAAATTGATTGGATATTTCATTGGAATACCCAAGAGGAAATATTAATGCAAGAAACAACTGTTTCTAAGTTCACTATCATTTGTGTTCGGAAGTAGAGTAATCCCAAAGAATACTTGCTATAGATGAACAGAGTTGTTATACAGTGTCCATTCACAACACATTAGGTCCTGATATTATGTGAGATGCATTACGGTCGAAACAATATTAAAAATAGAAATAGTATGTTGTATTGTGAAGCAAGATGGCTCAGAAGTAGCCTCTGAGACTACATCGCATATTTAAATGTTGTGTACGGTGCAGGAAAATGACTGAAAAACTAAGGACATCCATTAACATACTAATAGGATTGCAACTTCGAAACCGAGGAATCAACATATACTTCAGTAGATGGTACAGCATTGCAACTACAACTGAGACCTATATCAAAAAGGTACTTGATCAGGTGGTACAGGAAGGCAACTACACAACCGAAGCCTATTTCAATAAAGTACTAGAGCAGATGGTACAGACGACCAAGTGCGCCACTATGACAAGATTTTTAGTTAGATGATATACCTAAAAAGGAAAGTAATTTCATAACTGTGGCCATAGCCTGACTATATGAGACAATTTACGCAAAAGAACCTTGAAGTTAACCCTCTTGTGTATTTTTGAACACGGTTATTTAAGCTATTTCATAGAGGAATGCCCAGGGTTTATTTTTTACAAAGAAAATGTTTGAAAGTAATGTTAAAATAAAGATACTTTAAAAAGCTATTGTTTTGCAAAGATAGTATAAAACATACACTATGTGTTATTTTGAGCAAATTTTTCTCAACTGTTAATTATATTTTCTCGTTTTAACAGCACCTGAGATTGTGCAATATAAATATTATTGAACAGAAAAAATCTGAAGGCCACAAGCGACAGTGTTCTGTTTATATATCACGTGACAACAGTAACCATGTTCACAATTGAAGCGTTAAGATGTGATTAAAGAATAGCTTTTTTTGCAGATCATTCTACCAAATATGGCTTTAGCATTAACATTTTCAGTTTCTTTCTTTCTTTCCTAATGCAAGGAACGTTGTTTTTAGAAATTTATTATGCTCCTAAATCTGTGGATAGAAATCGAAAAAAGGAGAGACACTTAAGCAGGGTTGCCAAATAACTGTTTTTAAACCAGGAAGTTGTAACATATTGTTAAAATTGTAAATGTATGGATAACATTAATTTTAGATGGTTTGCAACACTTTGCGCCCTATATTCAGATATTTAGTGCCTGTTTTAGGAAATGCTCCTAAAAATCGTAAACTTTTAGGTGGATTTCCTTACAAAACATTCTCAGTTTTGCATCGACTTCAGCAGGCCTTTGAACTATTGAATATAAACGCTTCCGTATTTGTGTTTGGTTGGTGAGTTGCTTCATGCATAAGTCACTATGCTAGGGACCTAAGTATATGTTTAAGGAATACATTCCATGGATTGACCAAACGAAATGTTGAAATTCGGTTTCAAATACAGTAACAGCCTTTTCTTCACTTTAGTTTATCTATTGGTTATAAACTGTGGACAATCAGTTGAGACGATTTGTTAGTTTCATTGCAAAAATTTTACAGCGGCATGTGTCCATGAAGGTTGAAACTTAAGTACATCGGTCAGAATGAAGGGAATGGTTTGTAAAATATGTTAAGAACGTATTAACAAAAGTTCTGTGAATGTTAATATCAAGAAGTTCTTTGTGAAGACTTCCAGTCGTCGAGTTGTGTTGCTTGTATTGTCTTTCTGGTAAATAAATTATTTTGGTCTTGGTTTCAAATAAAATCCTCAAAACAATACAACTTTTTATGAGTGTCAAGAGCAGGCATGATTCAAGTATTCCTTGACTAAAATACCTCCAGTGTTTCGGTATTTAGCTTTGGCAACCCAGCCAATAGTACCAGTCGACATGTTTCCTCAACAGGTTTACCATGTTCTATGACGTCACAGTTGCCACCACCTGTTCAGGCTTGTAGGCCGAGTAGGCCAGATCATGAGCTTGGCCTTGAGGGTAGATCTTGCGGCCACCACTCCTGGACCATAAACCTCCCAGCCACCCCTTGTCTTCAGGATTCTCCTCTACTGGGTACGACCAGGGGTCGACGTGATGGTGCTCGTCATAGAGATGGTGATGCTGTGCCTGTTCGTAGTACAGCACCGGTTCCTTCTTCTTATTCTTCTTGAACTCGTTGTACAGCCTCAGAATGTTCACCACTGTGTTCACCACGTACAGGAGGAAGGCCTTGAACTGTATAAGTTTGGTGGCAATGAAAATCAGCTTGGCTATCTTCAGTTTCACCAGCAGTCCCATCAACACGAGCTTGAAGAAGGCTCTCTTCCACTTCTTCTTCTTCTTTTTGTGACCTCGAGCTGAAACAGACAATTCACATTTTATTGTAGCTTCTTGATTTTGTCTCCAAGCAAAGTACTTGGTGTTCTCCACAGACAAGAAGTTCGGCACATCAAAGAATCAAATAAGATGGTTATAAACTAATCGCCTGGAAGGTAAATTATCAGAACAAATGGATTAAAATATGAAAATACAGTGGGATTCTTATAAGAGGGTAATCCAGTAACGCTCACTTCTCTTAAATAAATTAAAACAAACGAACACTTCATTTAAAAAACCTCTCAAAAATTGAAGCTTATTTTATCTCTCCGCATATTCAACTCCGTCATTTAAGCATTTGTCTACGATTGTTAGAATTTGTTGTACTGGGCTGCCGCCGGTCCATTAACCAAAATGTTCCAACACAGTTTCACCAAGCAAGGAATGAGAAATACTTGGGAAATAAATCTGTAACTTGTCTAAGATTATATGTGCATCTTTTGCACGATTTTGTTCGTTTGATTCTACAAATCATCTGTGCCAAATGACGGACTTCGGGTCAAGTTCCGTCGTGCTCGCTTGTTTGTCCATTGTTGAAGATTTCATACTTTTTTTTTTTTTTTTTTTTTTTTGTGAGTATATTACCGTATCGACACACATCTCTTTAGTTGAGAGTAAATTTGCACAGATTTTAACTTCAGAAGACTAAAAGATCGAATAACTGTATCATCTTGCAGTCACAGAGACCTTATTTCAGTTCATTTTGAACAATCACAGAACGCACAATAACTTGTTTTCGAGTGACACTCACAGAACACTGTATCTTCCAAAGTTGTGAAATAAAGATTTTCAACAAAACTCTCCCACGTTAAGCTACCCTTTACTGCAAAAAGCTTAAATTGTATTTATATTTATGTAAAAATTACTAAACTGTTGTATTAAAATACCATATACCTATACGTATTTAAGACATTTAGTGACAGCTAAAATGTATATTTTCAATTTTCAGGGAATAGCCTGTGAAGTTTCCTAACTGTGTATAACTGGTAAACCATAAAAGGCAAAATGTATTAAACAAAAAATGTGTATCTCTTTGAAACATAACTTATTTGCAATGCCTTTTCGTGGCTTCGGCCGTTTCAGAAATATCCCTTATTCACTACGTTTCCATGGGGAATTGAATTTGAGTACAATCCCATTTTCAATATGATCTGCGTTTCCCTATTGAGTTCAATCCGGAATGACATCGATTTGGATATTCAGCATAAATTATTCGAGATTTTAAGTTGGTCACTTGGTTTATGTTGTTGAATCTGTATAAAATATGTTTCCTGCCTATTTTAACCAGGATTTGAGGTTAGTGAATGTTTTTTAGAACAATACATATATTGCGAGATAAAAGAAACAATAAAAGTGACTTTGTTGTGTTTTATTACACCACTTTTGCTAATAAAACAAAATTACGAGCGTGCGTGTTACAAATACCGCAGAGTTTAGCATCTTTGGTGGATTCAAATCGTTCTGAATCCGGTAGGTGTTTCCATGTAACAAAATTTTGATCCCATCCCACTTCTAAGAGGATTGGATCCAGAGATTCATTCGATCTCAATCCCCATTTCTATGCTGCATTCAATCCGGAATGAGAAGTCAAATCGATTTGAATGCCCCGTGGAAACGTAGTGATCTTTTCAATACTGTAATTTTTAAAGGGCTGTCGCTATTCACTCTTTTCTTGCCAGGTCATGGAAAAAGTATGCAATTTCAGATGCATCCTATGGCGACCCACTTTTAAACCTGACTGCCGATTGAGTTTCCTGTATCCATCCCTCTCGTATATACAACGAAACATATAATGAAATTATTTCTGTAAAGATTAATTTGGATTAACTTTAAGTATAGTTTCTACAAAATTTAGAAAAGGTTCAAACGATGTGATGAAAGTTATCTTACTTTCCTGAGTATACAGATTTATAGGGGTTATTTTGACTATAGATCCATTCCATGCAATGAAGACTGGCAGCTTCTTAAAAGAAGCGATATATCGTTTGTACCTTTTCTCAGTTTTTCTGGAACTATAGATAGAAAAATCTGATGTGTTGCACTCACATGAGTTTCTCTACTCTTGTACTAACCATTCTTATAAACTCTTATTACCCTATCTACTTCATGTTAGTAGAGATAAAAAATTGCAGAAATTATCTTATTGCTTATTTCCTTGTAGGTACAAGGGGAATATGGGAGTACAGTAGGCTTTGAGCGATAGTCAGATGTTTTAAAGGTTTGAAGTTGCGTTCTCTTTGCACGACCAAGAGATAAGTGAATAATGATCTATTTGCGAAAAGTTTTAAGTATTGCAAAATTCACACAAATAACAAGGAATATCTCATGGGAAAAAATGCATTTGGACATTATTTGTGTGTTTTAACGAGATCTACATTTTTTGTGTAGTAAGATTTGGTCCATCTCTTACGGTTTACCAGTTATGCAAAAGACATCAATATTAAACAGGTCTGCATAGGCTGTTCTGTTCATTGGCACTGCGGTTCTTGGAGTGTAGCCTTGGTTTACCGCTCGGCCGCTGGATCCCTCATATCTGTCCACTACAGAGCGGGGTCCAGTACTGGAGAGTGGGAAGTGGTCAGCGCCCCAAGCCCTCCCGGTCTTCGTAACCAGAGTTGATCACACAGAGGAACCAGGATGGAGCATCGGTGGAATGAGATGGCGGGGGAAACCGGAGAACCCGGAGAAAACCCGCCCCAGCGCCGCTTCGTCCACCACAAATCCCACATGCTGTTGTCTGGGATCGAACCCGGGTCGCTTTGGTGAGAGTCAAGCGGTCTATCCGTTCGCCCACGTCGTTGCCAGGCTACATAAGCTATGGCCAGAAAATTCAAAATATACATTTCATTTACCATAAAAATATCTTAAACATATGGCATTTTAATCAAAATCGTTAGAGCCATTTTTGAGAAAATCAAAATGTTCACAAATTTTATATGGAAAAGGTAATTTAGGGAAAAGGAATTTTCTTCAATATACTCGTGTCGCATCCTTGAAAGATATTAAATTTAAATACCAACTTTCATTTTAACCAGAGTTTTCGTTTTTTGAGTTGTGAGCGCACACACACACACACACACACACACACACACACACACACACACACACACACACACACAACACACACACACAAACAAACACACACACCTTTTTCTAAAAATACTTTATAGTATTCAGGGACCTCAAAACATATCTTTCCGGTAAAATCTAGACATCGAATTTTTGGGTCAAATACAATATTTCCCCTAGTTACTTATACATATTAGATGAAATAAAAATAAGTTTTCGTAAGAGCACTGGGTAGAGAAAGTGTTGAGAGTGTAACACATCAGATATTTCGGTATAGTACCTACCTGAAATACGCTGAAAATGTGCTTTTACATTATGGAGAAAAAATCCCAAAGTGAGAAATTATCAAAGTTTAACACCGAAGTTAAACCACAGGCCATGTTTGGGTGACTCGGAAGGTATTGTAGAAAGACATGAAATAAATGAAATAAAACTTTTCAAAACCACACAACACGTAAAGTGCAATACTTCTCTGTGCATAGTAAACATTAAAACCTTCTCTCGGTAAACTTGACTGCAATATTAAAGACGAATAATTTTTCAGTGATGATAGATTTTGATCCACTTCCGCATATTGCTACGGCGGTGAAAAATTAAATATTTTGTATTCAGTGCAGGTATACTAAGCTACCCGAGTAGTTTGTTTATTTTACTGCACGTATATGCATGTTATATTATATCCTCTAATTTTGTCGTATATAGGTATGTATTTATTATTTCGGACCTGAATATTTTATAGTTTAATTTTATCAGCTATTCAGGAGAGTGTGAGTTCAGGCTTCGGAGAGATAAATAGTCGCGGTAGCGTTCTCTCCCAGTGTAAACACTAGAAGCGCTATCGACAGATAAACCAGACTTTTCTAGAAGTTTCCCTTTCCGCCGCGCCAGAACATTCTAGAATGTTTCGTGGAAAATTCCATTGGCTATATAAACGAACGTTGTTGCGACTGGGTCGGTAAATGAATGAACTGATGAGTGTGTTGCTGTTGCAACATTAAGTGTGGGTGAGTTTGTGACAGACAGTGATACTGCTTCCACGAGAGATTAGAGAGGTCTCGTGTTCGACTACTCAGCGAGCAGTGTCGGAGTCATGAGTTGGGGAGTGATCTTTGATCTGACCTCTGGTGCGGTTCTACAAGTAAGTTTGTGGCATATACAGTGAAGGTGCTTCCGTGAGAGATTAGAGAGGTCTTGTGTTCGATCCGCAGCAAGTGAAATGTGCCGAAGAGGAGGTTACCCCCTGCGTGTTCATTACGCCGCTATGCCACAAGATAGTGAACTGACAGGAAAAAATTAAGAAAGTGAGAATGTGAACTAAGTGAAGTAACAATGAACGTTGTACAAGTGACAATTTTGTTTACGATTTAATTCATGCTAAGTATGACCTATCACATATGATTTACTGCAATGGGAAATGTCTATTTTTGAACTCTTCCTGCTCTCCAATGATGCTGGCGCGGCTACTAAGGGCAGAGGGTTGCAGAGGAAGCTTTAAGGGTGAGGTTGGAGTTATGTACCTAGATCGTTATCATGAAGTGAGCCCTTGCTGGCCTTCCCCTGCGCGACTTCATTACTATCCTCTTGATCCTCGACTTCCTCAGTGGATCCTCCATCCTCGTACTCCTCGGCACTGGTCTCCTCCTCACTGTCTTCTTCCTCCTCAGAGTCGTCTGCCGAGTCCTTCTTGCCAGTGGAGAAGAACCTCGAGAAACCGTCACTCACCAGGTCGCCGATCACATCAAATAGTCCTGCTTCTTCCTCTCCGGGAATCTTCACTATCTCCTTCTCTTCGTCGATCACCACTTCATCTTTACGACCTGCAACAGATAATGTCATATTTAACAACCACTTCCACCCATTACAACTTATACCACATTTTCAGCCGTTTGCGCCAGTCAATCGTCTGTCAATGACGTTAGTGCTTTGAAGCGAGTTTATTACTGGTGCCTCTGGCAGAAGACAAGTGTAAAGGATGGATGTCAACAGTTTCAATGGTGTTCACTCGCTAAACGGTGGTATTGAACGTTGTGTTTCTATTACTTTTTTATTTATTACATTTATTACATTAAATTCAGATACACATTCACACTTCCAGACTATGGAGGACGGAGAATAATGCTACTGGAGAAAAATTCCCACCCCCACCCAGCCGGAAAGCGAACCTGGAACCCCTTGCATAGCAGGCAAGTGCTCTACCGACTGAGCTGTGGAGGCAGCCAATATCTAACGGTATTGTAATGAAAATTATAAGCATTTACTCTTTTTCCATGGAAAATTCAAATAAATCTGAGCTCTTATTTCGGAGTGAATACTGCATGGAAACCCGGATTCAAATCGAACTGAATCGTTAGATCTGATCCTCTTAGAAGTATGATCGGACCGAAATTTTTGTGCATGGAAACACATAGCGGATTCAAAATCGATTTAAATCCGCCAAAGATTCTAACTTCACGCTGCACACTTGCCATTTTGTTTTCTTGGTGAAAGTGGTGTAATAAAACAACAAAGCCACTTTTATTGTTACTATAATCTCGCAATATGTTCTTCTAAAATACATTCACTAACCTCAAAACCTGCTTAAAATATACAGAAGACATTTTTACAAGTTCGCCAATATAAAGGCCTGGCTTATTTATACTTGAGCCTTGCGTATCTAAATCGATCCCATTCCGGATTGAATTCAACTATTCCATAGTAGTTATAGCGATACACGAACATTTGAAGTCAGACTAGTATGTGCAATCTTTTAATCCTTCTTATCATGTTTTGTTTCGGGAACTGATAAAATTCTGAGCAACGACGGAGAAAATCATAAAAAAGGTCTATGTACGCCGGCCGCGGTGCATTAACCTGTTTACGAAGTTGGAAACGCAGCAGTCCAAGGTTCTCTTCCGCTGGTCGCTAGGTGATAGCTTTGACAAACAATACTATTTCCCATTTGAGAAAAGTATCAAGTTTTTGAAATTTTAAACGAATAACAATGAATATGTGTGTTTACTGTGGCACTAAGAACATATACAGGAGAACCCCGCTAATCCGAACTCCGAAATCCGAAATTGCGGATATTCCGAACACAAAATTCATAATTTAAAAATCTGATGTGTTGCACTCACATGACTTTCTCTACTCTTGTACTAACCATTCTTACAAACTCTTATTCCTATATCTTCTTTGTGTTAGTTGAGATAAACATTTGTACAAATTATCTTATTGCTTATTTCCTTGTAGGTGCAACGGGAATGTAAGAATACAGCAGGCTTTGTGCGATAGTCAAATCTTTTAAAGCTATAGCGCGCTCGCCTACCACCTAGGCGGCCCGGGTTCGATCCCAGGGACCCGCATGTGGTATTCGTGGTGGACGAAGCGGCGTCAGGGCGGGTTTTCTCCGGGTGCTCCGGTTTCCCCCGCCATCTCATTCCACCGGTGCTCCATCTTCATTCCATGTATCATCAGTGTCACCACCTGCGGTGCCGTAGTAGTAAAAGCGGGCGTTAAACACTACAACAACAACAATTTTAAAGCTTTGAGATTCCGTTCTCTTTGCACACGTAACATATAAAAAAATGAATAACGATGACGCATTTCACGAAAGTTCTAAGTTTTCCGGAACTCACACACATAACAAGGAATATTTCCGAAATGGTTCACCCTACAAGAAAATTTATTGAGACATAAATTGTGTATTTTAGCAAGATCTACATTTTTTGTATATTATGATTTGGTCTATCTCTAACGGTTTACCAGTTATGCAAAAGTCGTCCAGAGTAAATATGACTACAGGGGCTATAGTCAGAAAATTCAAGATATGCACTTCATTTGTCATCAAAATATCTCAAACATATGACATTTTAATCAAAATCGTTAGAGCCATTTTCAAGAAAATCAAAATTTTCAAAAAATTTTCCATTTAAAGGGTAGTTTAGGGTGGGGCTATTTTCTTCAAAATCTTCGTTTCACATCCTTGAAAGACATTAAACTTAAATACCAACTTTGGTTTTTAACCGACTCTTCGTTTTTGAGTTATGCTGTCCACAGACTGACACACAGACACACACACACGGACCTTTTCTAAAAATGTTTTTTTTATTCAGGGGGCCTCAAAACATGTATTTCCGGTGAAATCTCGACATCGAAATTTTGGGTGGAATACAATACTTCCCCTACTTACCAGTAGAGAAAGTAAAAAAGAATAAAAAGTTTATTTGTATTCTAAAGAAAGCATTTTTCTTATATAACTGACAAACTCATCGTTGAAATTACACACATCAGAACGAAATTTTTATTGCACAAAAATGTTTTGCTGAACTTTGTTATAGGGAATGTGCCTGTGCATAATGCATTTAGTTATGTTAAACACATTCACATTTACTTGGGTACCCTACCAGTAACCATCACATGTCTATGAAGCAGTAATTTTCATTTAACTTACAAAATCGGTAATCTTCTACTGTCGTAAAGAACAAAACCTGCTTGAAGATGTCGCATGAACATCACGTCGTTTGGTGTGACAACAGTGTGCTACGTAGTGTTATGCCAATTCAAGGTCATCTGCAGCATTAAACTGACACAATATGCTTAGGAAAGTCTTCTCTTCGCTGCCTTAGAGGGTTGATTCTTGACCATAGAGACATGGCTTATCACTGATGTCTTCACCACCATTAGCGTACCCACCCCCAGCATTTTCACATCCCGGAATTTCTTGAATAAGTTGAACGGTAGCATCATTGTTTGGTGCCGGAATGGATGGGGTTTCTTCAAACACTAGACTTGGCCATAGTTTCTTCCTATGGAAGGGCATATACATATATCCTTTGGGGATAATCCGAACAGACCCCATCCCCAATTAATTCGGATTAGCGGGGATCTACTGTATATCGCCATCCTTGTCTAAAGCTGTTTATCAGAGCTGCAGTTAACTAAACTGAAGCGCAATTGCCTCACAAATAAATTGTAAATCTTAAATTTTCTGGGAAGAGTGTGAGTGCTAAACCGTAAGAGATATACAAAATCTTACTACACAAAAATACAGAGTTCGTTAAAGCACACAATTTATATCAAATAAATTGTTTTCTCTATTTTGTGAGTTAACCATTTCCGAGTATTCCTTGGTATTGGTTTGCAATTTCCAGTGCTTATGCTTTTCCCAAATAGGAAGTCCTTATTCGATTTATTTTTCCCCTGAACGTGCAAACAGAACGGAATTTCAAAGCCATCACATTGCGACCAGATCTTAAAACACATGACTATCGCTTAAACCTATTGTATTTGCCTATTTCCATTGTACCTGTAAGAAAATATATAATAAAACCATTTCTTCTTCTTCTTCTGCAGTTCAAGGATTAGGCACAAATACCTGTTTCGACTTTTGTATCTGACCATGGTTTCCTTGGTCTTCCCGGTTGTCTTCTTCGCTTATACATGTAGTAAAATGCTTTCCTTGAGATTCTCTCTGGTGACATTCTTTCAATTCATTTCTGCAATTTATAATTTTTTCTTCCAGGGAATCTATTTGTAATTTTGCTCTTATTTTATCGTTGGAGAGTTTATCTAAAATGATGCATTCTTTTAATTATATTAGGAATCTCGATTCAATATCCTGCCCTTATCTTTTGTTTATCAGCTTTCACCTCCATAAAGAAAAGCAGGCGCTGCTATTACTTTGTAAAACTTCATTCTGGTTTCAGACTCCTGTTTATTGTGCTGCATATCTATTGAAACATGGATCATTTATTTTTAAAATTATTTTCATACCTATAGCTGATGTGCGTTACTAAATATTTAAAACTCGTGACTTTCTCTAATATAGTTTCATAAACAACAAACATTTATCTCGATTAATATGAGGTAGGTAGAAGAATAAGCAGTTTCAAGAATAGTTTGTATAAGAGTGAATAGAGAAAGTTATGTGAGTGCAACACATCCGATTTTTCATTTATATTATTTGAAGTTTATAGAGTGATGAAACAAAAGAAGCTCAGGGGCCGTAGTTTGGCAAGCCCTGCCTTATACTATGTCTGTCAGAGCGACAGAGTAACCGTTATGGATTAATGTGACCATCACATTCCTGTACAAGTATGTATGTACCTTTGTGTTCGGTCTACTTTATAACAATGTACCTACTGCTACCACACCGAAAACAATAAACACCTACCTACTCATTTTGGCCGAACATTTAATCTCTAGTTTGTTTCACGTATATATGCGATGGTTTGTAAAATATATTAAAATGTCTTGAGGAATATGAGTTACACGGAACAAACACAGTTTGTAAACTTGCTGAATTGACCACTCCACATTCTGTTTATCTAATCGATATAGTTCCTTGAAGTCAGAATCTCTAGGCTGTTTCTTTTTCTAAACGTCTTCCTAGTTTGAACAGCCATTTTACTTTATTATGGACACTTGTTAAACAATTGAAGCCTGGGGAAAGGCATACCTACTATGATTTTTGTTAGTACTGCTTACGAAGCAAATTCGCTTCCTACGTTTTATGCATGACAATCATGGTTGATTCTGAGATTACCTAGAGGCATAACGTATGCTCGGCGTACTAGATCAATGAAAAACATATAATACTAAGCTTTTATGCATGCTGATCGTAGCACTTCCTTCCAACATTGTAGTAAAGGAATTTACTATGATTTTATGCATGTGGTTTATTGTTAGTCTAGACATGATTCACTTGTGCGGATTATTAACGTAAGGTGTTTGTTATGAATGGTGAAATAGCATCGCGCCTTGAAGTCGTTAGCCTCATTCATTTGCGGTGTAGCAAGACTGCATGACCTAGACCTTGTACCGCTCTCGGCCAGAACGTGTTGGGAATATCTTACTCTGGTACCGTTACGAGAGGAAATTAACATGGTACACTCCAAGAATTCAATAGTCCTCGGCCTACTGTCAAATGGGGACAGCGTAGGTATTATCTATTTCGACAATGCTTCCCATTAAGTTCTGCTACCTTCTACCCAACTTTGCACTAGATCAGCTGGAAGAAAAACTACCAGTTCAAATCGCACGCGGACATAAGGAAGTGCAAACAGCAAAATTATTTCTTTCCCCAAAAGTATGTTAGACAAAATATAAAAAATCTGATGTGCTGCACTCACATGACTTTACGTTTGTACAAACTATTCTTACAAACTCTTATTCCTCTATCTTCTTCATGTTGATCAATGTAAACATTTGTATAAATGGCTTTGAGCGATAGTTCAAATCTCTTAAAGCTAGTCGTTATATGAACGCTTTTAAATTTCGTTCTGTTTGCATGGCTAAGATATAAAAAATGTGAATAACGACCTTCTATTTGAGAAAAGTTTAAGTATTGCAAAAGTGACACAGATAACAAGGAACATCTTCGATAGGGTTCACTCCACAAAAAAAAAAAAAAAAAAAAAAAAAAAAAAAAAAAAAAAAAAAAAAAAAAAAAAAAAAAAAAGGACATAAATTGTGTGTTTTAGCGAGATCTACATTTTCTGTGTAGTAAGATTTGGTCTATCTCTTACGGGTTATCAGCTACTCAAAATTCATCAAGATTAAACAGGACTACATAGGTTATAGCCAGAAAATTCAAAATATATATTGCATTTGCCATAAAAGTATCTTAAACATATAGCATTTTAATCAAAATCGTTAGAAGCATTTTCGAGAAAATAAAAAATGTCGAACAATTGTTCATGTAAAGGGCAGTTTAGAGTGGAGGAGTTTTCTTCAAAATCTTCTTGTTGCTTTCTTGAAAGATAAACTTAAATACCTACCAATTTTGGTTTTCAAGCGACTTTTCGTTTTTGAGTTATACTATTCACAGATACACACAGGCACGCGCGCGCGGAACTTTTTCTAAAAATGCTTTTTTTTTTATTCTAGGGGCCTCAAAACATATTTCCGGTGAAATCTCGACATTGAATTTTTAGGTGGAATAAAATACTTCTGCTGCTTAATATACGTAGTATAGAAAATAAAAAAGGATTAAAAAATATTATGAAATATATATTTAGCCAAGGGTTGCCAAACGTTTCATAACGGGGCACAAATAAACTGACAGAGAACGAGTCGAAGTTTAAGATAACCTCGCATCGATTGACCTCGTAGCTCAGTCGGTGGAGCATCTGCCTGCTATGCAATGGGTCCCGGGTTCAATTCCCGGGTGGGAGTGGGAATTATTCTGTAACCAAATTTATTCACCATACCTCTTCATAATCTAAAAGTGTGGAATATGTATATGAAAGCCAAAGGAAACCACTGCACTATAGTTAATACTATTGTCTATAGGCAATATGTTCCAAAAGAAAAAACCCGCATAGTATGTGGCCATTGATGTTAAAGTTGGGTATAAGTGGAACAATAGTTCAACAACAGTTCATATCCTGTTTCTAGCGTTTTAATGAAACGTTGAAAAAGTCGTCGAGTAATTCATTAATTTAATCACAGGAGAATACATTTTTAACCTTACAAATTTTACAATAATTTAGACTATTTTAAAATTACTATAAAATAATACAGAAGGGGAAATTAATTAAATCGTTATTTGATGTTTAAAAAGCTTATAAGTACAAGTGTGTTGATTAGGAAAATCTCAAGTACATATGTATGTGAATCACTGAGGACAAATTAGTCACTCCCAAGAATGTTACGTAACAAGATCAAGTAGAGAGACGGATACGAAAACATCTTGTACCTAGTAGTTGGGAAGATGTGAAACCGGAACACAACCGGTAACGTCTGCCCTACATTTTAAGTAGGTCACCGTCAAGTGTTTCTTACGTTATCCATCACTCACTTGTATATGCAGAAACAACGTGAACATTCCGGGAATTGCCACAGGTATGTACATACGTATATCCGCACTTACGGGAAATAATGTAACATAAGGTCGGAGAAAGGCAATATTTAGAACAACTGGTCTCCTCAGTTTTGTTTCCATATATAAGTTTATTTTTAGCATAACAACTGACATCAATGTATTCAGATATTTCATTACAAAATTAAGATAACAAAAATAAAGACGTTTTCGTCTTCACATTAAAAAATCTGATGTGTTGCACTCACATGACTTTTTCTACTCTTGTACTAACCATTCTTACAAACTATTATTCCTATATCTTCTTCATGTTAGTTGAGATAAACATTTGTACAACTTATTGCTTATTTCCTTGTAGGTGCAAGCGGAATATTAGAATACAGTAGGCTTTGTGCGATAGTCAAATGTTTTAAAGCTTTGAGATTCCGTTCTCTTTGCACACAACATAAAAAAATGAATATAGATGACCCATTTCATGAAAGTTCTAAGTTTTCCGAAACTCACACACATAACAAGGTATATCTCCGAAATGGTTCACCCTACAAGAAAATTTATTGAGACATAAATTGTGTAATTTAGCAAGATCTACATTTTTTGCAAAGTATGATTTGGTCTATCTCTAACGGTTTACCAGTTATGCAAAAGTCGTCTAGAGTAAATACGACTACAGGGGCTATAACCAGAAAATTCAAGATATACATTTCATTTTTCATAAAAATATCTCAAACAATGGCATTTTAATCAAAATCGTTAGAGCCATTTTCAAGAAAATCAAAATTTTCGAAAAATATTCCATGTAAAGGTCAGTTTAGGGTAGGGCTATTTTCTTCAAAATCTTCGTGTCGCATCCTTGAAAGACATTAAACTTAAATACCAACTTTGGTTTTTAACCGACTTTTCGTTTTTGAGCTATGCTGTCCACAGACTGACAGACTGACAGACACACAGACACACAGACACACAGACACACACACGAACCTTTTTCTAAAAATGCTTTTTTTTGGATTCAGGGGGTCTCAAAACATATATTTCCTGTGAAATCTCGACATCGAATTTTTGGGTGGAATACAATACCTCCCCTACTTACCAGTAGATAAAGTAAAAATCTGATGTGTTGCACTCACATGACTTTCTCTACTCTTGTACTAACCATTCTTACAAACTCTTATTCCTATATCTTCTTCGTGTTAGTTGAGATAAATATTTGTACAAATTATCTTATTGCTTATTTCCTTGTAGGTGCAAGGGGAATATTGGAATACAGTAGGCTTTGTGCGATAGTCAAATCTTTTAAAGCTTTGAGATTCTGTTCTCTTTGCACACTTAACATATAAAATATGAACAACGATGATCCATTTCACGAAAGTTCTAAGTTTTCCGAAACTCACACACATAACAAGGAATATCTCCGAAATGGTTCACTCCACACAAAAATGCATTTGAATACAACTTGCGTGTTTTAACGACATGTACATTTTTGTATAGTAAGAATTGATCTATCTCGTACGGTTTTCCAGCTACGCAAAAGTCATCAGGAGTAAGCAGGACTACATGGGCTATTACCAGAAAATTCAAAATATGCATTTCATTTGCCATAAAATGGCTTAAACATATGGCATTTTAATCAATAAAGCTATTTTTGAGAAAATCAAAAGTTTCCATGCAAAGGGTAGTTAAGGGTGGAGGATTTTTCGTCAAAATCTTCGTGTGGGATCCTTGAAAGACAATAAACTTAGATACCAACTTTGACTTTAAACAAACTTTTCGTTTTTAGTTATGTTGTCAATAGATAGGAACACAGACACACGCGCGCGCACTGACCTTTTTTACTTTCTCTACTGGTAAGTAGGGGAGGTATTGTATTCCACCCAAAATTTCGATGTCAAGATTTCACCGGAAATATATGTTTTGAAACTCCCTGAATCCAAAAAAAGCATTTTTAGAAAAAGGTCCGTGTGTGTCTGTGTGTCAGTCAGTCTGTGGACAGCATAGCCCAAAAACGAATAGTCGGTTAAAAACCAAGGTTGGTATTTAAGTTTAATGTCTTTCAAGAATGCGACACGAAGATTTTGAAGAAAATTGCCCCACCCTAAACTACCCTTTACATGGAAAATTTTTCGAAAATTTTGATTTTCTTGAAAATGGCTCTAACGATTTTGATTAAAACGTCATATGTTTGAGATATTTTGCGTGAGTTTCGCAAAACTTAGAACTTTCGTGAAATGGATCATCGTTGTTCATTTTTATATATGTTAAGTGTGCAAAGACAACAGCTTTAAAACATTTGACTACCGCACAAAGCCTACTGTATTCCAATATTCCCCTTGCACCTACAAGGAAATAAACAATAAGCTAATTTGTACAAATGTTTATTTTAACTAACACAAAGAAGATATAGAAATAAGAGTTTGTAAGAATGGTTAGTACAAGAGTAGAGAAAGTCATGTGAGTGCAACACATCAGATTTTTTAAACTTTTTTTCAGGACCCTCCAAACTATATTTCCGTTGAAACTTTGACGTCGAAATTTTGGGTCGAATGCAATACTTTCCCTGCTTGTCTACTATACGTAGTACACCTCTACCCATTCTTCCATAAAAAGCATGTTTTGCTATATTCTTCGTATTAATTGACGTAAAAGTTTGTAGAAATAATTTCATTACACATTTCGCTGAAGGTAAAAGACAAATATTCAAAAGTAGGTCGCTATGTACTGACCTGGAAATTACATATTCTTTCTATGACATCACCAGAAACAACTGAATGATGACACAAAAAGAGGCAAAGTACTGAACAATTCAAATCAATAATAACGAATATCTCGGAAAGGGTTGAAACCGAAAAGGTTATTTCACCTAAACTGAATGTATTCAATAGATCTACACGTTTGGTGTGGAACGATTCGCCTATATATTTTATTTAGTAATTGTACAATGTCTTTCAGAATAAAGACGACTTCACAGGCTATTCCAGAAAAGTGAAACTATACCTTTATTTAACAATCAAATATATTGAAGATTTGGTGATTTAACCAAAAGCGTTAAGAATTATGTATCTTTGAGAAAATAAAAAAGAATGAAAATTGCACATTTAGGAAGCTCCGTCCAAAAATTCGTTTTAGAGATTTCATGTAAATCCGTGTTTTGAGATCCTTTTTAATAAAACATTTTTATAAAAAGAAATGTGAGTATACTATTTATCTGAACAACAAAATGTCGTTTAAATAACAAACTTGGTGCCTTAATTCCGGATATTCAAGGATACGACGCGAGGATTTCCACCTAGAACTGTTTTATTATTTTTACTGTCTCAAAAATGGCTCTAACTATATTCATTAAAATACCATGTATTTAAGATAAAGAATAAAATGAATTTTCTGAAGATAGTCTGGGAAAATCTGTTTATTCGAAGAGGACTTTGTATAAATGTGTATATCTAACGGAGATAGACAAAAGCTTACTGTGCAAACAATGTAGATGTTTAAAACACGCAACTTATTTGTAATTCCCTTTCTGCATCAGGAGCCGTTTCCGAGATATTCGTTTTATAGCTTTGAATTTTTTAATAGTTTGTAATCCTTAGGTGCTGTAACCATTGAGTTTTTGTCGTCACGTCATTTAAAGAGTGTGGAATTTTAAAGTCAGCATATAGAGGCTTACTTTTTAAACATTTGACTATCAATTCAGCCGCCTCTTGTACCTACAACGGAATTTACATTCCTGTAAAGGTTTATTTAGATTAACATGTAGTAGATACAACAATAAAGAATGATGAGAATGGTGTGTAGAGATAACATATTAATGTAATTTTAAAACATTATTTCTGGTGTCCGGTGAATGAAAAAAATAACCAAAGTGATATTAAGAAATATTAAATGATGGGCGAGAATGAATGTTTTGCACTGTCATGTTAAAACTAATGTGCGCTTCAAGTTATGGCTATACAGATGCTGTGGTCAATGTAAAATAAACCAGGTCACCTGTTGCTCTGCTAAACGCCACACTTGGCCCTACCCAGATATTTGGACACCCACTACTGACCGGTTTCTCTTCACCTACCTACACGATCATACCGTTCCAGATTTTTTCCAGGACAAAAGTGATTCCAGACTCCTGCGACATGGAAACCGTTTTACCTCGTCACTTTCTGTTCTCCAAACATGCCACTCTCTACCGATGGACAAAGAATAAATACTGTAGCTTTTTAACTTATAAGTTACACTTACAATTACACTTAGCTGTGTCCTCACGTACGCAACCTTTGACAAATTACATTGTTAACTATTTTGCTCGCATAAACATTCATAGTTAACCTATCTAACACTCTTTTCTCAGCTCCTTGGCAGCGATGACATCATGCCAAGGAGCATTCTACTTTGGATGCTTTCTCCAAAGAGATGTGAAGCAATGTCACAATACCTACATTTTACATTTTAAAGGGACACGTCTGCGAATTTTCCAAACACCAACATATTTGACTGGGTGTTTTTTTATGTTTTATCACGTTTTAACTATATGAATATTAAAAGTGGGTGTTTTGTGTGTGTGTTTGTG
The DNA here is from genome assembly GCA_030765045.1 of Tenodera sinensis. Classification (NCBI taxonomy): domain Eukaryota; kingdom Metazoa; phylum Arthropoda; class Insecta; order Mantodea; family Mantidae; genus Tenodera; species Tenodera sinensis. Next base: position 53,646,193 of record CM060968.1, read on the forward strand.
TGTGTATGCGTGTGTGCGTGTGTTTGTGTGTTCCTTATCGCTTCTACAACATTGCATCGATTTCGAGCAAACTTAGAACAGATAACCTTTCACAAAAGGTGAAAATTGCTGTCAATCTTAGAATTCGAAATTCCATTCTATTTCACACAATTATTATTTTTATTTAATTTAATGTAATGCCTACAAAAGCTCACAATATCATATATAATTTTGTAAAAGATAATAGCAGTTCGAACATTACCAAGATAAGCATAAACAAAATAACAAAGGAACAGCGAATTCGTGTAGTGTTCATTTATCTTCTCTCTGACATCGATCATGGAGTAATAAAACAGTCAAATTTGGTATCTCCTTTGTTTTGACTTTCTAGTATTTTCTTAGTAGTTTTGTGTATGTTGCTTACTAATAATAAGGAAGGTTATACTGACTTGGAATGCGGAACGTGGAAGTCACTCGCCTGCATTAACGAGAAACCCAAACTGTGGTATTTGTGGTTGAGGTTGCTTTTGCATAGTACTTTGTCAGCATTTTTATTACACAACGTATAGAAGTTCATCAATATTTGGTGACAAAGTCGAAGTGCATAGCCTTAGAAGATACACCAAGTGATCGTCGCGTAACATATTGCGGTACAGACTTTTTATATAGTTCAATTTGGAGAAACTGTGTTCGCAAATATATGTAGAGCTATACTCACTCTTGTACACACTATTCTTGTAAATGCTTATTTCTCTATCCACTTCATTTTAATCGACATAAGCCTTTTCAGAAAGTACCTTATTTTCTTGTAGGTGCAAGGGTAATATGGAACAAATTCAAACAAATAAGAAAGAATATCTCGAAAATAGCTCACTCAAAAGAAAAAGGAAGTGTTTGACATAAATTGTATGTTTTAACCAGATCCACTGTTTTATGTGGGTGGGTTATAGCCACTCATTACGTAAGGTTCTCGAAAGAGAAATGGTTGGACAACCCTGGTCTAGTGTACGTTTTTTAAAATTATGCAAAGAAACGTAGAGCTATTGCCCAGGTACAACCTAGGGTTAAATGTTACAGGGATAAACAGTCAAACCAAGGGCAACGCAAGGTACGAGTGGATAATGATAATCTTATTTGTATAAATTTCTATAGTTGCCAGATAAAACAAACTTTTATATCTTTATAAGTTGAACAGTAAAAAAATGACTTTATATGTTTCAATAAATTATTATATGATAACGCTTGCTTAAAGTTGTGCGAAAGTGATATAAATGACAATGTAGTAATTCATACTTCAAGTTCACTTTCTTGCTATGCTATTTATAATTGTTCAACATGCTTTTGCATAGTATTTTCTCGGTGTTTTTATTTATTTTGTGTACTTGTTGTTGTTTATAAAGTAATCTAATCTTCTTGTTTAAGTGTGTTAAGTAATATTTGTTAAATGTCTGCAAAGACACTTAAGGTTATTGGGAGAGTTGTAGGGAAAGTCGTTAAACCAGGAGCAACGCCAGGCATTTTAGCTACTAGATAAAGTGGAAACTCGCACACTACTGTTCCCCAGGAGGAGGGATGAACCACAGGAGACTATAGGTAACAGGCACACAGGCCATAGAGACGTGCGGATGCCCCTAGCAGTTCCAGGCTGAAAAACCCGTCTTATTTGTGTCTGTACTACTCTTTATTATAAGCCTTTATCTGACAGCACCATACTCCACGAAACTTAGAAACACACCTGAAGAATAGGAAGGAAACGAAATAAAAGGAAAACATAATATCATGGTATATGAGAAATCACCACAACAGTCGTCTAGCGTCTACAGAAAATCACGAAAAATATTGTCATAGAACCTGGGCCCTCCTGAAGCGAGCTTCGCACGTTATTGCGATAACAAGCTGAGACTTAAATCGCCTGTAGATGATATACAGTACGTATACCATAAAACTTGGCCGGAAGAGCTCGGCCCGTATGACCATCATTGCAACTCCCTGCGCGCACGTCCTAATCGTCACACGTGCGTCAGTCTTACTTCTGCTAGGTAGATATTTTGTGCCTGTTCTAACGTGAATAACGTTAGGAATGTTTAGAAGTGTTTAGTTTTTCTTGAAGTATTTTCAAAATTAATTGACTGCACTTGCAGTACAACAAAGCGTGTTTATGTACAATGTGTATGTGCTTACATCATCTTGTAGGCAACTTGTAAGGCAATTTGAAACTAAATGTCCTGGAGTGCGTGTTCCGAGTAGAGGCAACGTTCGTTTGCTTGTAAATAAATTCAGGGAGACGAGATCAATTCGTGATAGGAAAAGAAAGATAAAACGGCGTGTGTTTGCGGAAAAGAAATTAGACAAAATCGGAGAAAGGTTAGAACGGTCACTTCGAAAATCTTTAGGTGCATTGCACAATACAAAATGAAAATATCAAGAGAGAGATTAACGCTATTTCGGAAGTTGAACTAATGCATGTGAATCAAAATTTCCTCAGGAAATGCCATAGATGTATTGATGAAGATGGACGGCATTTGCAACATCTTCTGTGATAAGGTATGTTTTGTGTTTATTCTGATAATTTACTACGTTTTCACGATGAATTCAAGTTGAATTGAATGGATTGAATACCGCATGGAAATACAGATTCAAACGCAGCTCAACCACTGGATCCGATCCGCTTATTTAGTGGGATCGGATCGAAATCTTATTCCATAAATGTTGTTCGATCTCATTTCCGGATTGAATTGAACACGGAAACGCAGAAATGGGAATAACCTCAAATCGAGTTCAATTATACATGGAAACGTAGTAATTGCTAATGTGAAATGGGATTTGATTTGACGTCCATGCATATGTGACCGGGCGACGGGCTGTGCCACAGCAGTACATGTCCGGGAGACACGCCGTGGCGCCTGCTGGCCAAGTTTTGTTGTAAACGTACTGTAGAAACATGAAAGCCGTCAAAACGCGCCGACTAGCACACGCCTGCCTGAAGATACCCTGCTCAGTTCGACCTCAAGCTTTGAAGACTCCGATCTGGAGTTTCTTACAGACTGTTTCATTGCACATTTGCACTGTCTCTGTGACCTGTTGTGTTACTTTCTGTCTGGATTATGTTCAAGAGCTACATTGTTGTAGCCAGCTTCTACATGTTTATAGGTTCTTTCTTTTGTATATATTGTTGCTGATCGACCTTAAATAAAGAAAAGAAAAGGGAACAAGAATGAAGTTGTTATAGTTACCTAGACCGACGAGGTTGCGAACTGTGCCGTCCTGCAGACACTTGTTGACGTTATCCAGGAAAACACACTCGACAAGAGGCCACCACTCCGGCCTTTTGGTGGACCCTAGCAGACCCCGCAGTCCCTTGAGGGCCTTAACAGCACTGCCAGGTTGCGCCTGCACGGCGGCGGGCTCCGTCAGGACCGTGGATTGTCTCACATCTGCGACAGTCGCTCCACTCACAACGGACAGCAGCGCCGCGGCTGCAAGGAGCAGCAGGATGTAGCGGCACGGCGACATCACGTCCTGTATCAACAACGTTACATCTTCACTATTGTCTTCCACACCAACACTCTACACTCACTTTTCAACATACATGTTTTCAGGTCCCATAAACTAAAAAGCCTGATCCCCCCCCCCTGGAAGTTAATGAACTTAATGTTCTGACTATTAAACTATTGTTTTAATTTTTATGTAAAGAGCAATTTTTATTTAGCACAAATTAATACGGTTATCCGCAACAAATACTATAACTTTTTACAACAAAATAATCAATTAACGCTATCTAATTGCAAACTTCCAACATGCGCCCCCGCCCCCCTGGAAAAAAGTCTGCCGACGCTCATGAATGCTTATTTCCTTGCACGTGCAAGGGGAATATGGGATGAGCGATAGTCAAATGTTTTAAAGCTTTGAAATTCCGTTCTCTTTGCACCGTCAAAGAGAAAAAAGTAAAACAACGACCTTCCATTTGAGAAAAGTTTAAGTATTACAAAACTTACAAATAAGAAGGAATATCTCCGAAATGGTTCTCTCTACACAAAAATACATTTAGACTTAACTTAGGAGATGTACATTTTTATATAGTACAATTTGGTCTATCTTTTACGGTTTACCAGCTATGCAAAAGTCGTCAAGAGTAAACAACTACACGGCCTATAGCCAGAAAATTCAAGATATACATTTTATTTGTCATAAAAATATCTTAAACATATGCCATTTTAATCAAAATCGTTAGAGCTATTTTTGAGAAAATAAAAATTTTCGAGAAAATTTCCATGTAAAGGGTAGTGTGCAGGAATTTTCTTCAAAAACTTGGTGTCGCATCTTTGAAAGATATTAAACTTAAATACTAACTTTGGTTTTTATCGTCTTTTCGTTTTTGAGTTATGTGTTTACAAATGCACACACATACACACGTATGGACTTTTTTCTAAAATTGCTTCTTGGATTCAGGGGCCTCAAAACATGTATTTCCGGTGAAATCTCGACATCAAAATTTTGGATCGAATACAATACTTTCCCTGCTTACTGTACATAGTAGAGAAAATAAAAAAGCATTCTGTCTTTCTGTGTGTTTGTGAAAACCACAACTCAAAAATGAAAAGTTAGGATGCGAGAAGATGTTGAAAACATGCCCCCCCCCCCCCCAACTAGTCTTTACATGGAACATTTTTCGTTAATTTTAATGTTTCAATATTAGCTGTAATAATTGTAATTAACGAGCCATATGTTTAAGATAATTACGATACATGACAATAACTTGTTTGTGTTGAATTTTGTGGGAATGGCCTCTAAAGATCTCTTTCTTGCAAATAACTTTTGTATAAATGTTAAACTGTAAGAAAGAGACAAAATCTTACTATACAACAGAATGTAAATTTCATTGAAGAACACAGTGTATATTAAACCAACATTTTTGCAGCGTTAATCATTACCGAGATATTCTTTGTTTTATCAAATGGAAAATTATAGCTTTTAATGTGGTAAATCACTATTTGTTCTTTCTCATTTCCATGTAATCAGCCTGGATTTTCAAGAGGTCGCGAGTTCGAATCTCGCTTAGGGTAAGTTATCCGAGTAAGGTTTTTTTTTTTTTTTTTTTTTTTCCCGAGGTTTTCCCTACCCTGAGAAGACGAATGTCGGGTAACTTACAGCTCCATGGACCTCGGGCTCATTTGAGCATCATTTCACCCATTTCATTTCATTCATTCGTCCGATGTAGCACAATGTTGGAAGATGTTAATTTAAAAAAAAAAAAAAAAAAAAAAAAAAAACAGAAAAAAAACAGAAAAAAAAACCAGAAAAAAAACCAGAAAAAAACCAGAAAAAAGCCTGGAATTTCGAAGCCATAACTTGCCGATCCGCTTTTGAGCCCCAAGAAACGTTTACAGGAAACAATAGAATAAAACTCGGGATAATAAATTTATAATATAAATCCACAAAATTATATAACAACTACTTAAGAAAGTTGAAAAATATACTGTTAAGTGTGTAATTGAACACCCGATGTTAATTCCTCCATGGTCTAGGGGTAACATGCCAGCCTCTAATTTCTGAGGTCGCGGGTTCAAAACCTGCGGAAGACGATGCAGTTTTTTCGGGGTTAAAAATTCTTAGGATCTGTTTCTTCGGAAGGAAAGTAAAGCCGGTGATGGCATGTCGTAGATTTAGGGCACGTAAAAGAACCTCAAGCCTGATAAAGAGGTCTTTGAACAAAACTAAGAGGCATTTCACGCTGAGAACCACAGCAGTTAAGAGCATCCATAAATACAAGTTCAATTTCTACTTAGTAATCGTTTTAGTAATGCTGTCATTCTTCAAATTCTTTATCTTTGTGTTTATTTATTATAGCTGACTTTTGTCTTTAAGTCCATATGTACCTAAGTCTCTGACGCGGAAGAATAGTTACTTAGATATTGTTTGTTCTTATTCACTGGTTTAGAGCTTAATAATGCTTAATTACTTACAAAGTACAGTGCTTACAACGTACAGTGATATTTACAACAGGCAGGTACGTCCTCTCTTAGTTTTTCCGTGTTGTATGTACCTACAGTTCTGAGATTTTTAATTAGTACTTTTTCACCCTTTTACTTGTTCTCTAGTGCCCATATATCTCACAAATGCATTTGTGTCGCATGGATTTTATTCCATAGCGACTTGCGTATATCAATTGTTTCGTGTATGGACTTTGTAATTCCTCGTAGATCCTAGTTGATGACGTGAAGATGGGGACCTGATAGTTCTCTAACGTTTTGAATGGATTGAAGTTTCTTAGTACCACAATGACAAATATTTGGCCATGCCATGCACGCGTAGAGGAGTAAGAATTTGTAGTTCTACAGGATTGTTTTTCATTTGGTTTGAATTGTCGTTGCTGAAGACTGCTACACATTTTTGCTCTTGTTTGTCCTTTATCGGCGATTTGTTGTATATGTCCACCCAGTTTCCTTTGCAAGGAAGTAAAATACATCACGTAGGCTGGGACTTACCATTTCTGCTTCCACCTAGCGGGGAAAATGAAGCTACTTTCCTCAAGCGAGAAACATCTTAGCACCGCCGGATCCATCTAGCGGACATATTAGTTTTGTTTTTCCCACTAATAAATAATAGCAATTAACAAATAATAGACGTAGCAATGGCAGGTCTACTGTATTATTTTTATTCTACGGTGAAATGTTAATCTCGATCAACAATTATTAGATAGAAAATAAGCTTTTCTAGGAATATTTTGTAGTTGAGTGTGTAGAGAAAGTCATGTCACACTTTTATACACATTTTAAAATTGTCTGTTTTTGTTATCTCAGTTAATTCGTTCAATGTTCTTTGTAAAAGTTTTTTACATTTATTTTCCTTTTTGCGATGTAATAATCTTATTTGGCAATATGAAACTAAATATGCCATAAATTGATGTAAAAGTTAAATTGTCCCTAGAAGACTTAAACTTGTGGAAATGTTTTCATTAGGTGGACATTTTGTTGTAAACAGAAGAGGGATCCAGGGTATAGAAGCGATAATTAGGTGTTTAAAAAGCGGTTCCTTATATCCTAACTCTTTCATTGACATCGGAGATACAAAGAATGCTCACAGTACTTCGAAAAGGTATAAAGTACATATTTCAAATTCATGATTATCTTATCTCACGTAAATTATTTCAATATCTACATTACCGGGGTGGGAAGTTTTTATGTATCTCTTAGTTAAATCAAACCAAAAGTTTAACTGCAGGCGCCGTTTTATAAACGTCAGTACAATGGCGTTGGTGTACCTGAAGACTAAATATTCTAAAACTTCACGATGAAAATTAAGTGTAAATTTAAATTAACGTGATAAGCAACCATTCACAACGAAAAATAGTAGCGTTTGCAGTAACAAGTTCGATGGCCATTCTTCTTCTTACGCCACAGGTAAGTGGTGTTGGTAGACCTGCTAGCTTGAGAAAAAGTCTAATATAACACCATACTAGAAGAAAAATGTGCGTGACATTTACCGTTAAATTAACGTTAATTTTCACAACGAAAAATAAACTTTGCAGGAACGAAGCTCGTAGTAACGTTGGTACATTCAGCATTTTCATTCACTTTTTTTGTACTAAATAAAGTCTGATGCATGCAGACTTACGTCATACTACCCATTAAAATTAATTTGTATATTCTCCAAATTGTTCATGTAAACTCTTTTTTCTGTTTACTTCTCGTAAGTGCATATACAGAAAGAGGCTAGGCGACAGGCAATTTTATTAGTGCTCATGTAAGTTGTGCCTATGTTTACGTGATGCATGGATTAACTGTATTACATGGTCCTAGCCTATATGTTTCTGCTTAATTTAAAAAAATGTAATGTTATTTTAATACAAATCCAATATTAACATATATTATGGTTTTATGTTTATACCTTCTCGTTGATTTCTGTATGCGGTTTCAAATTTGACGTAATGAGATTAACACTGACTGTTTCTCAGTCTAATCTTTTGAAACAGACAAGCTCATTCCACGTCTGAAAGTAATTAGGTCTATTCAAGAAAACGGTGAGTCCCCGAAGACTTTCTGCTTCATCATAGTAGCAATTTCTCAAACACCTCCCCGGTATCCACATGCACAACTGGGACCGCCATATTTATGCACAAGATTAAACTGAGGTAAAGCACTAGATCAGTTCCAGTGAAGTTAAATTTAAGAACAACTAAAGATTAAAGTTTATAAAACGAAGAAAAACTTTAAACTGTAGTTTAAACATAACTGGGAGTTTAAACCTCATTTACAATACCGGCCCTTATGGTTTACCAGTTGTACAAAATTATGTAAAATTACTTAATTCAGAATGAAAATGACTTCATAGGCTATGTTCAGAAAATTCAAGGTATACATCGTATTTGAAATGCAAACATCTTAAACATGTGGTATTTTAATCATTAACTATTTTCTGAGAAAATCAAAACTAACAAACATGTTTCCATGTAAAAGATAGTTTAAGGTGGTATTTTCTGGTAATCGTGTCGCATCCTTGGAACATACTGAACGTAAATATTGGTATTTAAATATAATATTGGTAAATATTGGTATTTGGTATCTAACCGATTTTTCGTTTTTGAATTATAGTGTTCAGAGACACTCTTTCTTATTTTTTATTCAGAGAACCTAAAATGTGTATATTTGGAGAAAACAATTAAAAAATAAGAACTGTATTTATTTCCTCTCGCCTGTTTAATGTGAAATACACATATACATAGTTCAATGCAGTATTTTTCTCAGCTAGCAAATTTTGGAGCAGCTTCTTTTCTAAGCCCTCATAATCAAAGGTAAAATAGAGGCATTAAGAAGTCGTTCTTCACATGTTTTATAGATAAGAAAGATTGCATAACAAATTTGAAATAAGGTATGTTGATGCTTAGGTTTGAAACGCTTCTAAAGAATAAATCTCGTTGTAAATAATTTAAAAATATGAATTATTATCATTATTAAACTTCACATCGACCCGTTACCTTGATCCTCTGAAGATCAAATAGGAAGGAGTCTTGCAGCTTGACGACTGTAGCAGGACCGAGGCATTCAAACAACTCTTCCAAAATTGCTACGAGTTGCGACTCGGAGCGGGGCGAGGAGAAAGTAAAGAATAATGGAAACATATTATAAAAATTCTAGAATTATTAACCCCACTAAAGATTTCAAGGTCTTTAACCTCCTTTCGAAAATAGTCAGCTCCAATCTTGATTCCAATGCAGTATATCTTAATTTTGTACCGGCATCAACCAAATTTAAAACTTATCGTTCACAAATTTTGTTTAGAATCCTATATATGAAATGTCAACACTATACATAGCTGCAGGGGTTCGTGAATTGTTTCATGGCTAAAGGAGGTCGTACGCCGCACATCTGCACCTTGACCTTGTTTACACAAACATGCGGCATGCGTACTTGGACATTCCTGTTACGCAAAACCGTTTTCAATATTGCGGTCGGTCGAACTTGTTATATCGATTTCTTGTTCTTGTTTGTCGTAGTACGTGAGAACGGGAATCAGGAAACTGCTCGATCTGGATTATGAAACAGGAAGTACCGATATCAAACTGGTTTTATAAAGAGATTCCTGGGTCATCATTAGCGATTCTTTCCTTCGTTAAGACTATACCAGGTGAATTGTCCCCCAAGGGGCTTTTTCTGTTAATGTATGCAACAGACACGTCCCCAATAATGTTGACGACGATTTTACAATCACTGAAAATTTCCATTTAAGTAGCCAAGTTCTCTGACTTGAACTGTTTCTTAAAGTATCATAAACTCGAAATGCTAGCAGTGTGGTTCGATGTAAACAAACACAAGGCGTGTGTGTATTGTATAACAAACCTCATGAAGGAGGAGTGGGATAATCACCACAAAGATCGTGAAGAAACTCCCCCATTATCGCACAAAATGGCTCCACTTAAACGTATGAGCCTGGGACAAAGTTCGATTCCTGTTGGGCTGACCTTGGCTTGCTAGCGCGCATTGTCGTCCGAGCCTGGTCGCCCTTCAACTCTCTTCCACACCTCTTCCTTCCAGGAGTCACTTATAGTCCATTTTATAATTAGACTCATCGCAAATGAGGTAGCAGTAATGGGCAGGGACTCAGCCCTACTTCAGGGGGTTGCGACCCTGCTCACACTAAGCACAAGGTTCCCCTTCCCCGAGGGGATAAAGTGGTCCTTGCCCAGGGATGCGGGTGAAATGGTCTCTGAGGCCTCAACTGAAGACAGTGAGATTGTCCAGAAGAGCAGACGGAGCAACCCTCCCTTATGGGGTTAATACATAAGGGAAACTGGGTTTCAAGCTTAAAGGTGGCAGCCTCACCACAAACATAACCCTGCACAGCGGTCATAACGCAGTCAGGGGACATTATTACTACTGACTTTTCTCAAGTAAACCGGACCACGATACGAATACCAACAATTTTATTAAGTTATAAATCTAGAGGATTTCGCCAAGAAGGAAGACCAAGTAAAAGACGGAGTGATATGTTTAGTGGAGGACGGAGCATGTCGTCAGGCATATGCTTTGCGGAAGAACAAGAAAAAGTAAATAAAATGTTCGCAATAGTAAAGCGGAACTAGTTCCTATCACGTGATTTACTACACGTGGAGAAGATATTCTGATGCCTCTAATTGTATAGTTAGATATGAGTAGATTCTTACTGAATGGAAGCGGGATAGTAACGAACTTTACTATATCCAATGAAGGATTCAGTGGCGTACTTGTAAAATGCACTATAACTCATAAAGGGCCTACAATGGCCTACGTGGGATGTTGCGCTCCAGTAGATATGGGTCCCCTCCGTCTTACTAATCCTAAATCCTCCCAAATATATTTAGCATAAAAAGTATCGATGCGTTTTTATTTCTTTTTCTAAACTCCTCATACAAATTTAATTAAAACTCCACAATTCAATATATTTAATGGCAAATAAAAGCAGTGTCGTGAGGGCCGTAGATCGGAGAAGGATTAAGTGACAGTTCCCTCAGATCACTGCCTTCGTAAGCGCCGGCGTGCTAACAAGATAAACAACAGGCGGCTCAGAACAAACGCCGTTGCACGTAATCTAGAAACCTTCAACTAGCAGAGGCTTGTTTACGAGAGAAGCCGAGCAAACCCTGATTTCCCAAAAGAATTCCCTGGTAATTCAGAGACTATATAAGAAGATTGGCTTATGGAGTTAGTTAATTGTCAGAGTAAGTTGTGAAATTTCAGTAGTCTCAATGTAACGTTACATCAGAACAACTGTAGTTGCAAGATCACGAACAGTGATTCAGTTTTATAAGAAATAAAGAGTAACTGTATTTGACATTTGTCACAGTATGCATTGAATTTTCTATCAGTAGCTCGTAAATTCCTCTTCACTCTGAACTACTTCCGTATATTGTGGTATAACGGCTAAGCTAGTATATTTTCTATATCCACTACAAATTATTGTTACGAAACCTTATTTTTTTTCTCTGTAGTAATACCACGAGAGGGTTTCATACAACGATAATTTTGCGAGTGCGAAGCGAGGGAACCAGTATCCCATATATGAAAACCTCCAGTGAAATTGGTTTAGAGTATTCCGCGAAATAATAATTCATTTATTTAATATTAGTAGTGATTTAAAAGTAAACAACTTACATTTTAATGTTTTAATTAAGATTTATTTTCACAGTTGGCACTACAACTAATGCAGTAGGCTGTGAGAACGACAACAATAATAATGTTAGCATTGAATTCAAGGAAATGAGGAACTACACATATGATGATGAATATACATGAACGGATTTGTGTTAGTAGGCTATACATTAAACGTAGGTCTGTTTAAGATCACAATTGTTTGATTTCGCATCTCCAATTAAATAGCAATATCTTAACTAGAATATTCGTCAAATCTTTTGTCTGCCATTTTGAATGGCTCGCTAATTGTTTTTACTGCGCTCAGATGTTCAGAAACGTAAGAAAACAAGGTGATATCAACCAAAGCGACGATAGCACAACCAAGAATTGATAATGCACCATGAGTGGAATAGTCTAGGTACTTCATATTAGTCAAGATAAACTTTGCACAAATAGTTCCATTACACAATGTGTTTGCTGTTGGTACCTGCAAGGGAAGCAAAATAAATAGAATCGGTTGTCAGATGTTTAAAAGTGAGTCGCTTTATACTGGTCTTGAAATTGCATACCCTTCGCATGACGTCGCAACAAGCAACTGAATTTGGACAGTATTTTATAGCAATGAGAAAATTAGTGAACACTTCTAAAACAATAAAGCATCTCTCGAAAATGGCTTATGCAGCAAAAACGTTACTTGGTATAAACTCTGTGTTTTAAAGAGATCTACAGTTTTGTCTAGTATCTCTTAACGCTTGCCAGTTATATAAAATCATATCTACTAAATTACTTCAGAATGAAGAGGAGTTCTCAAGCTATTGTCATGGAATATGAAATATAGATTTTACTTCTCATGTCAATTGAAAATGGTTTTGGCCACTTTTGAGAAAATCAAAAATACAAAACAAATTTCATGTACGTTTGAGGTGGGGTGGGATTTTCTTGTAAATCTTCATGTCGCGTCCTTGGAATAAAGTTTATGCGTGTTTTCGTTTTTGAGTTATGCTGTTCACACACACTTAGATTCAGGAGATCACAAAACGTGTATTTCCACTGTTTTTTTTTTTAAACTTTATTAATGTTCCATTTATATGTTCCTTTAACTTATAGGGTCATATCCGTGGTTTTTATCCTTGGAACAATTACCCTCGACAATGATGTTCACTTGCTTTACAGTGGCTTTCATCTGTACGTTGGTAGGTATTACTTTTGGTTAGTACATTAAATCAGGGCTGAGCAATTGGTGCTCACTGAGCGCAAACTACTCACGGCCTTGTAATGATAAAAAAATTAAAGGTCTCTGAAGGTAGCCCGCGAGTCACCCAGGCCTGCATTAAATTCGCACACACGTATTCATGCTTCCAGACTCAAGGGTGGATGGGGAATACTTCCGACTAAAGAAAAATTCCCAACTCACGCCATTTGGAGCCAATTGAAGAGCTACCTGACTGAACAGTAACTGCCCCTGGTTATGAAGACCGGGAGGGACCCGGGCCCTGACCACGTCCCATTCTCCAGTACTGCACCTCATTCATGACGTTTGTGGTGGGCAGAGGTGGCGGATGCAGCGGCCAGGCGGTAGCCCTTGTTCCAAAAAGGGTGTAGTGCAATCGGGATAGTTTTATATATGAACCTACATTGCGGATGTTTCTGAAGAAAATTTCTAACTTAGTACACGTTCATGATTCAATTTATAGTATTTCTTACGGAAAAAACGTAGTTTCAAATCGAATGATATGCTTTATGTACAAATAAAATGTACACTTTGAATTTGATGGCTATATCCCATGCAGTCTTGTTTACTCTGGATGAATTTTGCATAACTGGTAAACTGTAAGAGATAGACCAAATCTTACTGTACAAAAAGTGTAGATGTCGCTAAACACAAAATTTATGCCCAATAACTTTTTTGTAGAGTGCACCATTTCGGAGTTATTCCTTGCTGTTTCTGTAGGTTTTGGAAAACAAACTTTCGTCAAATGGAACATCGTTATTTATTTCTAATATTACGTGTGCAAAGAGAACGGAATTTGAAAGCTTTAAAAGATTTGACTATCGCTCAAAGCCTACTGTATTCCCGTACTCCCCTTGCACCTACAAGAAAATAAGGAATGAAATAATTTCTGCAAATGTTTATTTCAACTAACACGAAAAAGATACAGGAATAAAAATTTGTAAGAATGGTTAGTACAAGAGTAGAGAAAGTCATGTGAGTGCAACACATCAGATGTTTCTAATAACAACCGTTAATAGTAGTTAAGTAAACAAGTGAAGTTAAGTAAAGAAAATGTTTTAAGAGCCGGTCGTTGTGTGATGGCTTTGAAATTCCAGTCTGTTGAATGAACACGAGGAGAAAAAATGGATAGCCCTTTTCTTCTTTGGAAAACGCAAACCAACAACAAAGAATATTTTTGAAATGGTCAACACTACAAAAAAGTACATTTGATAAAAATGTCTGCTTTAAGGAGATTCAGATTTGTATATAGTAAAGTTTGTCTATCGGTTACGATTTACCGGTTATACAAAAGTGATTGAGAAGAAGAAGAAGGCTCCACAGGACATTCTCAGAAGATTCAATACATACATTTAATGACATTTTTGTAAGAAAAGTTAGAGCTATTTTTTTAGAAACTCAAAAATAACGAATCGGTAATTTGGAGGGGGGGGGGGTGATTTTCTTGAAAATCTTTGTGTGAACTTCTTAAATAGCAAGGTCAGTATTTGTATTGACTTTTCGCTCCTAAATTATGTTCACACATACACACACACACACACACACACACACACACACACAAACACAGACACACACATACACACACACCCACACACACAAACACAGACACACACATACACACACACCCACACACACAAACACAGACACACACATACACACACACCCACACAAACACAGACACACACAAACACAGACACACACACGCACACACACAAACACAGACACACACATACACACACACAAACACAGACACACACACAAACACAGACACACACATACACACACCCACACACACAAACACAGACACACACACACAAACACAGACACACACACGCACACACACAAACACAGACACACACATACACACACACAAACACAGACACACACATACACACAAACACAGACACACACACACAAGATCTTTTTCTTTTGCACTCAGGGAACCTCGATACGTGTATTTCGGTGAAATCTCGCTATCGAATGTTTGGATGGAATGCAACACTTCCTAAGAGTAGTAATCGACTCTTATTGGAATATCCAAAGTAATGAACATTTCTAAATTTTTAAGTTTTAAACGTAAAGTATTATTCCTGCAAAACGTGTTATTTAGAATCACATATTAAGTTGTGTGTAATATTAAAACTTCCTGGACAAACATTTTTAACTTTGTAATAAACAATAAGCATAAGGAATCCAAATTACCAGTGGGATTGCCAAATGTGTGTCTCGCATTTTGGAGGTACCGGGTTCAAATTCTGTGGACCGACCAATCTGACGGGTTGTTTCGTGGTTTCCCTCAGTCGCCAAGGTAAATACCAGATACGATATTTAATACCAAAATGAAAGTTCCATCCTAAATCAATGAAATCAAAACAAAAATAGATATGTAGTAGGCAATAGCGAATGGTGTGCAATCTATCCGCAGATAATGAAAGCAGATAGACTGAATGGCACCCTAATGCCATCTGCCCATCACAGAAATGGAGGTACAGTTAATTTGCACTGATCCCTCCTTGAACTCGTGATGAAGTAAGATGGTACGGTGCAGGGATGAGACCTTTAAGGTTAACTGTCCGGCACACACCGACCTAACAGGTATGTCTTAACATATATGACCTCGTAGTTAAAGCAACATAAAAGAAAAACAAGATTACTACGAGCTGTACCTGTGTGCTGTGTAAGGGATCTTGGAGTTCATTCCCAACTGAGAAGTGTGAAGTTTTCTCTAAACAAGATTAGTCGCTATCCTTCCCAGGGTCTGGATGAGAGTGTAAATGTGTATGTGTGTGTGATCTAATACAAAACCCAAAGAACCCAAAACCCATTGTAAACAAGTTTTCACCATTGCCAAATGTTCCAAAAGAAAGGCTGCCGATAAGATCATTGGAGTTAAAGTAATGGAAAAAAACGAGTGAATTAGTATTCAAAATTTCACGCTCAATTTGCACATTCACGAAGACACTAAATGGCGTGAATTTGCTTCACTTTACAGAAGAAAGAAACAAAATAACATAACTCCTACACACTTGGAAGTACACAGATAAACTTTATTTCATCTTTTAGTGCACGTTTTGCTCTATAAATTAGTGCTACTGTTAAATACTTTAGTTTCTGTGTTCTAAAGCTATGCGCTTACTTTCTTTCTTTGCAAATACGAGGAGTTTGTTTTCAGAATCTCTACTTAGACTGTGAACGGTATTTCTGGTACAAATGAACCGTGTTCTAAGAAGCTGTTGAAAGAAGCTGCATTAAATTTTAGAATGATAAACATTAGAAGTGCTGCTGGGGAGGAACTTTGATATAAATAACATAGTTGTTAAATAAATTGCAGAAACAAATTAATAAAAGTTGTACAACCGAGACAAAATCTTATGTTTCGTAGTAAATAAAGACACCACTCAAGCTGTAACGTCGGTGGCCCGCAGTGGTGAAGTCGCGGGTTCGATCACCGCGACCCACCTTCCTGACCTATGGGTTTTTTTCGCAGGTTTCCCGGGCCACCAGGAGAATGCTGGGAGGGATTTCCATATTTTCAGAATTTCCTGTGCCTCTATTTCGTTACATTAATGATTTTATTTCAGCCTTCATCCCGTTAGATTTCTTTCAGAGTTGGAAGTGTCGGCGAGTGTCGCGGCAGCAGCACGGCAGGAGAAACAAATGCGCTCTGGAAATCTCTTCCCTTTTTGGAAGGTGAGCCTGGGCCCCTCAAGGAATGGTGCAAGCGCAAGGAGGGAGGAGAACCGGTTTCCCAGTACCGGGCCCCCTGGAAGTGCGAACCCGAAGGGGTGGGAGAAGAACCTAGCTGAGTCAGCCTCCACCGGGATGCTTCTAACTTGGAAAATGTAGGGACCATGCCACCTGTTCTGTCAAGGCAACGTTCCAGTCGTCCTTCGGATCCATTCACCTCGTCCACCCTCCCGGTACTGCCCCGTTAGGCCTTTTGGTCGAGGTGCTAAGTCACCGTCCGCCAGTTGTCACTGTTAATTAACAAAGATACAGAAGTACATCAGGGAACTGCGGATATCTTCAATAGTTTCTGAGATAACGATCGAACTTCCCTTCCAAAGGGGGCCGAAAAAATCCATCGCCCTCCGCTGGGTTTGAACCCGCGACCTCGGTAGCTGGAGGCTAGCTTTTTACCCCTAGACCATGTGGGTCGTACAATTTAGTAAATGAACATTAGTGGTGTAGGGCTTTAATCTCTTCGTAAATGACACGTTTTGGTATTTAAATGACCAGAAAGAAGAACTTGCGATTGGGTCGTTGAGATAATGAGGAAAACTAGTTTAAAAAGATCTGCACTCGCAGCAAGTAACAGATCCCTGTCATTTGCGCTGTTCCATTTTCACGTTTCGTAATTATAGATGTTTATGGTACTCATTTCCAGGTCGTGGCGCACGTGGGGTCTCAAGGTCAACCTCTTCTCACGTCTTGTATGTGTATGTAGTATAACTGCTCTTTATAATTTCCTTTCTTCATTTCCGGTTACTTTTTTGTCTTGTGAAATACTATCACCATGTTTACATTCACAGGGTTTGCTATTCGTTGTATGTAGGTACAAGGAGGCCAAAGGGATAGATAGGTATCTAAAAGTAGGTCGCTAAATGATGGCTCCATTCTCTTTCTATGACATCACCAGAAACAACTGCACTTCAAACCAATAACAACGGGAATTCCCAATGACATTATAAAGTTATTTGAAGTTAAGTGTGTGTTTTAATGACATCTCCATTTTTTGTTGTTGGAAAAAAAAACAAAGTTTAACGACCTTTAACCTGGTAGGTCATATCGAACGATGAACGAGTGAAATGGGTGTAATGATGTTCAAATGAGCTTGGGGACCTTAGCGTTTAAAATTACCCGATATTTTTTCTTCTCATATTAAGAAAACCCCGGAAAAGCTTTATCCAGGTAACTCATCCTATGCGAAATTCAAACTGAGGTCCTCTTGAATATGAAAAAGACACGCCACAAAAGTGCACATTAAGTTTTTGTGTATCCCTTATGTTTTACCAGTTTTACGTAGAATACTCCCAGAAAATTCCATATGTATATTTTATGTGTCGTATAATCCCTTAAACATACGGCGTTTTAACCAAAATCGTTTCAGTCAATCATTATCATGGCATTCGTTAGCCTCAATTGAATTAACAAAAAAACTATTAGCACTGGCATTACCATTAGTGAAGAAAATGTGTCGATCCCAAAACATTCTTTTACAGGAAAACATTTTAGTTACAGCATGCTTTTTTCTCTCCGGTTTGGATGTCGCTTCTGCTTAATAAAGCACACGTTGCTTTAGTTGAAATTATAGCTTTTAACCGCTAGAGAAGTTGGTGTAAAAGTATCATATCCAATTTTAAATTACTATAATGGGTGTGGGGAAAAAGGACTAAGTTTCGAGCTTGAGAGAGAAATTTATTTTTTTAATTGAAGATTTATTTTTGTTGTGTTCCACAAATTATTATCTTTTTCATAATTTTGATACTTCTCTTTTAAGAGTTACATAAAAGTATGCAATTGCTAAATATGACAGTATCTAGATGATATTTTCACTGTTTTGAGGAATTCTGAAAGGTGTTACTGGAGACTATTTAGCTAATGATCCAATAATCAACGGCTTCCTGACAATTTACGCATTCCGGCCAATGCTGCCAAAACAAATTCGCAATTAAACATATCTCCGCACATAACTTCTTTGACCAAACTATGGATACATTAACAATCGTACAATTAGTGCACATGGAAACCGTGTAAGAATGGCGGCAGATATGAAACAATTTGGAGAGTCTTCACTTGAAGAAGCAGATGAAATAATAAAAAAATTCTAAACATTGTTTATTGACATGCAACTGTTAAAACTAGGGATTCATTTTGTATAGCTCCAAAGAGATTTAACAGTTTAAACTTTAGAAGTTAAAAATACAAGTAAGGTTATTTAATATATTCTGTAAGTAGTTTGTTTTATTATTGTTTTATTATATTCTATTATCCACTAAAATAGTCAAAGCAAAACTAACTTGAGGTTATGTTATTCCTTGGACAGAATCACTTGCTACTTACAGTCGCTTGGAATTTTTACGGGGTAGCACAACCTCTACTTATGAAAGTATATAAGATTTTTAATTACTAATAGTAAGTCAGAAAAAATTAAATTCGATCTCTAATAGCTTAGAGTGGCCTTTTAAAAAATTAAAAAGTTTTTATTTTTGTTATGTTTAGCAAATTATTATGTTTTCTGTTAATTTCCATAGTTTTTTTCAACATTAACACGACAGCATGAAATTGCTAAATTTGATATTTGTTAGATGATAATCTTCACTGTTTTAACGAATTCTGGAAGCTATTACTGAAGATAATTTGTTGAAAGCTGATTTTATCACAAGGTGTGAAATTCCAAGCTTCACTAGTGATGTACAGCGTGTTATTTTTGTGTGGAAACGTTTAAAATATGAATATTTCCTGTGGTCGTTGCAGCGGTGTACGCTTTAGGACACTTGAGCGAAAGCACATGCTCCTGCACCGGAAGCTTGGAATAGCACACACACATACACACTGTTACACACCTTCAAGTTGGAATCACTTTCTGAGCAGCTGCGCATTCACACATCTCCTCAGCTTCACGTCTGCAACTGTTATGGTCGCAGCCGCCAATCTTCATTACTTTTTAAGCACGCCCTTCCTTTTCCTTGTTTTGTGTTTGCTAAAAAGGGCGAGTTGGAGGGAGGGCAGCACAGGAACCGGTTATATCTTTTTCCCCTTCCTGCACTAGACCTACATCTTCACATTTTTTGCACTATTTCACTGAGGAAACAAAACGAAAGTTACACTGGGCTTAGCACACTTATTCCTACATTTCTTTTAATCTGGGGTAATGTCCTTGGTTGGTCACTTTTCACCAAATATGCATATTTATTATCTTTCAACATATTTCATCTTTTAAGAGACCATGGCTCTGATTTCTCTGTTTATTTCCTATAAGGTAAAAGTCCATATCACAGTCATTAAAAGTCCATGTTTTGATAATGCTACTTGTGGCGCAAGTATCAACCAATATCTTAGTTCTTTCTTCACCAGAGATCTTTACCATTGTAATAAATAAAACTTATCGATGATATGTTTAAGCAAGTTGCATACACAGACATACACACATAGAAAATTGTATGTCTAAAACAAAATGAAGCATTAATAAGTAATTTATTGCTCTTTTTTTTTTTTTTTTTTTTTTTTTTCTACGTTAATATTTATTTCATTTAAAATTTACCCTATAACTTTTAAAGTGATATTCTTGGAATATAAATGTAAAGTTTTATTGCAAAATTTTGAAAACTGCAAGCAGCTTTTTATTTTTTAGACTACTTACGTATAGTATGCACCCCCCCCCAAAAAAAAAAAAAAAATTGATACTGAGGTGACATTGCAAGTAGACTTGATATTTAATTTCAGCATTCTCCAAGGATGCCACAGGAAGATTTTCAAAAAATCTCCTGATTCCAAATTATTTTTTATACATACAAGAAAATGTTAACTTCAGTTTCTGCGAATGTTCTAAGAAGTTCTCTCCATTCTGAATGATTTTTGCGTAACTGGAAAACCGTAACAGATAGACAAAATCTTACTACACAAAAAATGCAAATTTCTTTAAAGCGCACTCTTTAAGTCAAATAAATGTTTTTATTTATTTGATTGATTGATTATTTATTTATTTTTGTTGTTGTTATTGCATTAATTTTTCAAATAATTTTATTTTTGTCAAATGGAAAGTCTTTTTTAGTTTTGATTATACAAGACTAACGCAATGTCAAAGCGACCAGCTTTAAAACATTTGACTAACACTTGAAACCTACTGTGGCCCCGTATTTCCCTTGCAGCTACAAGAAAATTAACAATGTGAAAATTTCTACAAATGTTTAGGTATGTGTATTAATATGAAATACATAGAGGAAAGGGTTGTTTAATGTAAGCATCATTTATATCCCGACGGTCATATTGCCGGCCTCTCCTGCGGAACGTATTGCCTATTGGCAATGGTGTTACTCTTTTAACAGTTGGTTTTGGGTCTTTAGGTTTTCTATTACATTAAACCCCTATACATTGACACTCCCTTACACTTACAGATTCTGGGGAGATTGGGGAATAATCTTGGCTAGAGAAAAATTCCCAACCTCCAGTTGGGAATCGAACCCGGGACCCCTTGCATAGCAAGTGGATGCTCTACTAACTGAGCTACGGAGCCAGCACAGTTTCTTGAAGAATAGGATGAGGAAGTCATGTAAATGCCACATGAGATTTTTAAAATTATTTTCAAATATTAACTTTTATAAGTTTCTATCTTTGTTATTTTTATTCGCTTTTTTCTACTGCCTAAAATTTTCTCCACGTTGTGCAATTTAATTTTTTAAATTAATATTAAATTAAACTACTTAATACTTTATTTATTAGTTGTAGAGATAAACTTTAATTATACCAAAGATCTAGAAAAAGACAAATGTTAAACACGAGACATCCTTAGAATGTACACAATATGAATACTAGCCCACTTTTGTGGTGGACTAGCGTGTCTGCCTCACATTAAGGAGACCCTGAGTTCGAGTCTCGGTTAGGGTGAGTTCTCTAGACAAGGGTTTGCGGAATTTTCCCTTATCCTGAAAGATGAATGTTATCTAAGCATAAACTCTATGAACCCCGTGCTCATTTGAGCATGATTTTGCCCATTTCATTCAGCTTCCAATATGATCTAACCTGTTGAAGGTAACATAGGTATAAATGTTATTTTTTAATAACATCACAGTTAACAAAGCTTCTTCTGATCATTTTTATTCTGTTATTTACGAGTTACATAACTTTTCATGCCCTTATACTGAAAAGTACATCGTGTGGAATACTTCAAAAATGAAAATGTGCCAAGAAACGAAAACCCGAGAAAAGAGAATTGCGAAACTGTAACTGGTCGCTATATGAAGGCTTTAAAATTCCGTTCTCCTTGCACGGTCAAGAGATAAAAAAAGAATAATTACCTATTTGAGAAAAGTATAAATATTGTAAAACTGACACAAATAACAAGGAATATCTCCGAAATGATTCACTATATAAAAATGCATTTCGACATAAATTGCGTGTTTTAACGAGATATACATCTTTTGTATAGTAAAATTTGGTCTATCTGTTACGGTTTACAGTTATGCAAAAGTGACCAAGAGTAAACAGGACTACATGGGCTATAGCCAGAAATTTTAATATAGACATTTAATTTTCCACAAAATATCATAAACGTCTAGCACTAATGAGAATCATTAGAGCCAATTTTGAGAAAATCAAAATTTTTGAAAAATTGTTCATGTAAACAGTAGTTTAGGGTGGAGGAACTTTCTTCAAAATCTTTGTACCGCATCCTTGAAAGATATTCAACTTAAATACCAACTTTGAGTTTTAACCGACGATTAGTTTTTGAGTTACGCTGTTCTCAGACACACATACACACATGGCCGTTTTTCTAGAAATACTTTTTTTTTTTTTTTTTTTTGGATTCTGGGGCCTCAAAACATATATTTCCAGTGAAATCTCGGTATCGAAATGTCCGGTCGAATACAATACCTCCCCCACTTAGTATTAGAGAAAGCAAAACTTCCAACTACCAAGATATGCAAAATTGTTAATGCCACTATACGTGCCTCTGCAGACAGTCTTGGGTCTCACCTATTTGTACCTTAAAATTGCAAACAAGGTACTTTTGTTATATAATCTGTATTTAAAGTTTGAATTGCATGGAACCATAAAATTATTAATACTGTCACCATATCCTGTCTTAAACTGTTAAACTGAAACACAACATTTTGTCTAATGGCTATTAATGTTCATAATTTTGTTCTTTTTGTATTACTTTGTCAAATTTGCCAACGCACAAATGTGGGAGGTTATTCATTTGTTTGAATACAGTAGTACATGCAATATGAAAACAGAAGAATACAGAAACAGGATCAAATGATTCCATGCAGTTACAACACTAGCCTAATATGTAGGTATATACAGAATTAGGCTGCATATAAATTGCAACACTTTATTGTTTTAAACTTTCACTAGACTTTTACAGTCTAATCATTCTGTCGTATTTTATTTACAACGCATAGCATCTACTGTCAGTTGTTTAGTACGTATACATTTTAATAGCTTTCGATCAGTAATCAAATCTGATTGGCAATAACTGTTATTGAAATAGCTAGAAATTATTTACAGAGCTACATAAGCGTTGTCAGGATAATTTGTCATTCAGATAATTCTGTACAAAACAAAATTATATGCTTTTAAAGGTAGTATGGCTATGAAATCTACACAGAACTAAAGTAGAAGGTTTTTACTGTTTAGAGATAGGGATTTTCCAAAACTCAATACATTCTACTCACTGCTTTGATCTTTTACCACATCTTATGCCCGGTCGCAAAGTTTGGTGCATACACATACCTACGTTAAGTTGTTCCCAGGTTATGCATATTAAAACGTAAATTTAAGCTATTTTACAAAAAAATGTTACTTGCAATAGAATTTTCATAATTTTTAAACAAATTACGAAATCAATGCAGAAGTCCATCTTTCGTTCAGTTATTTAAATCGTAAAGTTCTCTTTTCACTCCAACAGCAAAAGTGTTTACATGAAAACATTCTTAAAGAATTGGACGTAATTAATGAGTTAAAAGGACTAAATTTTAATTGTTTTATCATTTTGACCGACCAATCCTTTTAAAACCAATATTCATAAAAAGGCTGAATTCGGTATGTATTACTTTTGGCAATTTTTTGCCTCTTTTTTTACAGGTTGGTATCCTTGAACCTCCGTTGACCGCATGGTCTCTGGTCGCCTTGTATCTGTAAGATACACACTATATGTTTTTATATGTGAAGTATAATTACTTAGTAATGTTGATTAACTTGTTTGTTTTACGTTCGTATGTATATTTTATACTATAATCGCATATCAACTGGTTATAAATCAACACTTACAACTAAAATAAAACTAAAAATTATCAGATGTACTATAAAGATACGTATAAACTACCGGAAAAGCAAAAAAAAAAAAAAAAGTTCGAACCAGCTGCGCGGTGTTTTGCCTGTCCGCATCCTTGGCGCTCGTTGCCGTAGGTTCTGACTTATACAGCCAATTTTTTTTCGAGTCAACAGTTGACGCCCGTACGTACGCGAATACAATTTTGCTCCCGTTTTTAGAGAATTAAAAGGAGTGTGATTTTGCCTTTTTTCAACAACACTCTGCAACAGCTTATGTGGCCAATCTTTGGATGAGAACAATTGAAAGTGTGTTTCAGGACAGAATTATTAGTAGATATTTGTGGCCCCATCTGTCTCCTGACCTAACCCCCTGCGATTTCTATCTCTGGGGTAACTTAAAACATAAAGTGTACAACACAAACCCACACACCCTGGAAGAATTAAAACGAAATATCCGTCAGGAAATTGGCAGCATTTCTCAACGTGAACTGCGGCGAGTGATGGATAGTTTCCTAAAAAGATGCCAAAATATATGGACAAAGACGGTGACCAATTTCAGCATGTGCTTTAATTATGTTGGTAAGTAAAGTCTTTAAAAGTAGTTTTAAAAATGTTATATGGTTTCATCCACGCCTGTCTATGATAGCGGCAGACGGCATCGAGCGCTGAGGACGCGACAGGCATTTTTTCTCTCCCGGTAGAATGATCGATACATGACGGTTGCAGTTTTGATTTCACGGACAGACACTACTATGGCGACTATATTTTTGTAAGTTTTTGATAAGTACAAATTTATATAACTGAGATATTCGGGACATAATTTAATGAAGTCCAGATGTGTGAGCTTCTATTACAATACATGCATGCCATTTCTTGGAAGTTCATGTTGCAGGAACAGATTTTGCGAGTCCTTGGGACTCATGCTCTTCCGATGTCAGATTAGCTGACGCCTCTTGACTAAGACTTCACTAAACTATCTTGTCAACAAGTGTCTTACATTTAAACCCCAACATTTTGACACAGCAGAGAGTCAATCTTACACGCTCAAACGAATCTACGGTACTTTGCTCTTTAAACGCGTGCTCCAATATGCAACTTGGAACATCAGGAATGTCCTTGAAAGTAAAACCAGTGGCTGTCTGTAACTGACCACCCTTTCCTCTTCTTCCATTGAATGTAAGGTAAGCAGTTTTGACTGTGTACACTAAACCTTCTTTATACTAGAATTGCATGTTCATTTCTACGGTTATTCTTCGCCACACTTCCAGGCACCTTCCTGTACTTCCCTTCCAGTCTTGGCAGTTTACCCTTTCCTGAGGACGCCCAGCGTCCATTTTACCGCGACATCTGGCGTGGGCACCATCATATGTCGCATCAGGTTAAGTCCCCCCTGAACCACCGCCAAAATCTGCTGGAGACGTCGTCGTTTTTAAGTCCTACCTGACATCTGATGGAAACGCTTGGTAACGTTAACAACGGCACATCTGGTTGAAGCGCCTCTGATCGTGATATCGAATAGGGGCACCGACCGACCTAGTGGCAGTATGGTCACTCTTCTTCTTCTTCTTCTTTACTTGTATCATGATAACCATCACCATCACGTGTGTCGGTCTGGGTGGCTCAGTTGGTTAGACGCTGGCCTACTGATCCCAAGGCCGCTGGTTCAAATCCGGCCCAGACTGATGGTTTTTAAGTGTGCTTTGAAACGACAGCTCCATGTCAGTAGATTTACAGGCATGTAAAAGAACTTCTGCGGGACAAATTCTGGCACACCGACGACGCTGATGTGATCCTGGTAATTTACAGCGTCGTTAAATAACAGATACATTTTTAAAATTAAACCATGATGTATTTCGTACTCCTAATTATACATATATGAATTTTAATGTTTTCCCCCCTTTATCAGCAAGGTTTGTGCCGTGATTATTTCTACGGGATCATAATTAAAATTTCTACACAATGTTTTTGACAGACAGTTCTGTGTCGTCTTCGTCCAATACACATGCTGTAGTTTTCTTTGTTTTTCTTTTCTTTGTGTATCTACTCATTTTCTAAGTTATCTCTTAAGTGGTATCATCGGTGTTTCAGACCATGGCAGTCTATTATGTGATTATGTTGCAACCTTGACCTATGCGTCATTTGAACGTTTCTCTTTGATTGAAAACGTGAAGGTGTCATAAACCGGTGTTACCTTAACATCAGTATATTTTTCGTACCTCTGATCTCTTATTTTACAAAAAAGAAATTGTTGTTTTCTAACATATTGCAGGTAATAGATCACTCCTAATAAAAAACCAACGTTCACTGGCACATTGAGTTTTTATTTCAGCGTGGATGAAGAATGTAATGAAAGATAACCTGAATGTAAATGTGTCACGTCGAAGTCAGCTGATGGTTCAGTTAGCCTTACAACTAGCAGATGTTAGTGATGACGACAATGGCTCGGATGACCCCTGTGTTCCAGAGAATGATGGGTCTATCATGTTCCAAACATAATAGTGACTTTGAAATTTATGAAAATGGAAATAGTGAATGCCATGACAGTGGAAATTCAGATTCTGCTACAAAATAAGAGAATAGTGAAGTGTTTTTGTTAATATATGCTTTAAAATCTGTTTTATTGTGTTAAAACTAAGGAACATGTGATTATACCAGGTGGAAGGTTCATACGTTAACCAGGAATTCTGCATGATGAGTGTAAGAAATATGTACAGTACAATTATTGTCAATAAAGAACCATTTCGCCGAAAAAAATAATTTATATCAAATATTTGAGCCATCTAGCTTCTTGACAAATGGCTATAAATTGTTTATTATTTCACTAACTGTCGTGCAAACACTGCGTAAACAATACTGCAATGTGTTTCTACCTTAATTCGAACGAATTTAGTTACAATTTAATATTAATGTGACGTTGCCAAATCTCTCTTAAAAATTAAACTTTGGATGATATTTTAACCCTAAATTGCGATTAAATTCATTCGAACTAAGGTATAAATGCATTACAGCATTATTTACACAATGTCTGCGCGACAGTTAGTGAAATGATAAACCATTTACACATATATTTCTCAAATATATGGCACCAATTACTTTTTTTTTTTTTTTTTTTTTTTTTTTTTGGGCGAAACGATTTTTATTGACAATAAATTGTATTTGACATATTTTTTACACTCATGATGTAGAATCCCTAGTTAACCTATGGCCGAAGTAGCATCTTCCACCCGGTATAAGAAGTAAATTCAGTAATATCACTATATTACTGAATTTGCTTCTTATACAGTGTAGAAATAAAATCAGATAAAAAATATATTGTCTGAGAGACCTATGATGTGACAAGTTTACGATATGTTTCATTAGGATTAAGATCTCAAGTTATAAAGAAATATAGGTATGCTTAGTCATATCCGCTACAAAATATAGTGCAACCTATCACAATAATCTCCATAGCGGCGACAACATATTACGTGAGTTGGCGCGATCAGGCATAATGTGCTGATTGTGGGGTTCTTATTATTATGATCAAGTTGAAACTTTGATGAAGCAAAATCAAAAGTAGTATATAAACATATTCTGGTACGGAAAGTCTATAACTTCATCTCTTGGAAGAGTATCGAGGGAAAATTACATATACATTGACATACGTGACTAACAAAGGCTAAACATTATATTTGTAACACAATAACTGTGCCACTTATTAGAAGGTTGTTAGGTACATTTTGTTTACCTCACTTGTGTATGAGTGCGGTCTACGAACATAGTTGGTGTGTGAAACAAAGGTAGTTTACAGGAAGTCAGGTTGCGTATAGCAAGTGAAGCTCAAGATTCCTTTGCTATCCCAGCGTTGAAATCTTCTGGTGCGCGGTGCATTGTTTGTTTAACGGTAGAGTTCAGAGCAAGAGGGTCTTGAGAAAAGGGGTCGAGGATTAACACTGGTGCATGAAACCCGTCATTTGCTCTCATATATACCTCTCTTGGACGTCTGTCGTCTGGCCTTCACCTCTGTCAACAAGGAATCTTAACTGTGACCGTGTGAGAACTTCCCAATAACATGTTTAAAACCTAACCTAATATGTAATAACTAACTCACCGACATCGAGGTTGCACAGTTAGCTTCTTAAACTCGCATGATGAATTAATTTCATTTACCTCCCGCGTCAATTATGAAATTGTTATGTAATGATCTGGAATATATTTTTGATGAATCATTTATAACTGTAATTTAATAGAATATTCCTGATAAAGGATGGGGGGAAAAAACCCTGATGCTCGCAAAAGGAATGTGAAACATCGGCAGCACGTTTACTTCCTTAACCTCTTCCCGGAGATCTTTGGATTGTTTGCGACCATCGAGAAAAATAGCCGTCTCATTTGTTAATTGTGGAATACTGGTTCACAGATATGTAATGTTATTCATTTTCTCTCTTTATACATTATTTAACTTGCCTTGATAACGAACTTGATTGCAACCCAAGTACAAGGTAAATACAGCTTTTTTTTTTAAACATGAGGGTTATTCGAATATTTTGTCACTGGTATCGCAGCGTTATAAACAAGATTCGATTCTCTTTTGTTTGCTTGCTTATTCTCTTTTCTTAGTTAAGCCATGCTTTCCTCCGATCAAAACTGAACTAGAGCTTAAACTTTTTCAGTTTATAGTCACGTGATCATGAACGGGCGACTTGTTTATTATGGAAGTGCTTTCCTCCGGCCGAGAACTGAACTGAATTGAACTGATAACTGAATGTCTTCTTATTCGTTTCTCATTAGATTTTCAAGTTTTCCACTAGAAATCTAGGCGTCGAAAATTTCGGTGACAATCTTTTTTTTTTTTTTTTTTTTTTTTCAGTTGAGTTCAGTTTAGCTTGGGCAATCTGAAGTGAGATTATAGTTGCGGTATTGGTTTGTTTACTTTGCAAATTGGACATGATGAGTGGAAAACGAAAGTTGTCACACAATGAAGAGGAAGTAATTATTAATATTGTTTGTCAGAACGAATTTATATACAATCTGCACCATAGAGTATAGAAATGTAGAGAAAAACAGAGACTTTGGAAGATGCCTAGAACTTAGGAAACTCGTGTACATAAGATTTACTCCTTCTGGATAACGTTTAATAATTTTAGTTTCTTTCTGCTCTGAAAAAAGGCGTGCAAAAATGCATTAATAAATGCATCACAACAGAGTAGACTTGGCTGGTATAACCTCATCATGTAGCTAGGAATATAACCACACTTGATCGTTTGGTTAACATTGCGTATTCGTCAGAAATACTTTTACCTGGAAGGTGTAAGGATCCCGAGTGTGAATTATTGACATTTATGTGTATTACTAGAAGTTGTGCAATAAACAAATGCAATATACTGCTACATGTGTGCAATAAACAATGGTGTACTAATACAAATACAGACATCTGTTGTAATATAAAGAAATGCTAGGTTATGTCAGTGAATTCTGCCACTGATTGGAGTTCATTTATCTATGTCTAGCCGTAGTAATATTATGTTTGGATTAAATGTTGGTGTTCTCTGAAGTACTCCACGAACTAGTGTCATTGTCCCTCAAGTGTCCCATAACCAGAACCAGAATAGGCATTTTCTAAACTACGATTAGCGTACATGGGATGTTCTCAGAGGCTTTTCCACAACTATGCTCATTATGACTATTATCTGTTAATTCATTGACCAAAATAAACAACAAAGTATCAAATTCCAATTCACTTTCTTCGCTGCCATGCAACTTTCCTAACCACATTTCAGCCATTTTACTTATGGTATGATGTTTTCAGTTCAGTTTTCTAGGAAAACATAACTGAAAACTGAACTGAAAGGATCTTCACTGTTTAGTTTTAGTTCTAGTTCAGTTCAGTTCAGTTTTCAGATCGGAGGAAAGCAAGGCTTTACTGAATTGTGACCATATAATACTGGTATATTGTTAGAATGAAATAATGAAGGTATTTGTCTTATTTGATGTGCCTCTGTGGAGTAACAAATGTTCTGTAGTCCGACTTTCTCAAAGAAATGTGAAGGTCATGTTTTAAGTATGGTCTTTTATGACTTCAATGTGTTCCTATTCTAGTCTTAGGCTTTGTAAATCCTTTTTAGTGTATTAGTACATTATGAATTTAAATTAGAACGTATTTATTTTATAGCTCATGTCGTCAGAAAGAAAAGGGCTTTTGTGGTGAAGGAATTATTAAAATAGGTTGATTGGTTTTTGAGATTCAGAGAGAGAGAGAGAGAGAGAGAGAGAGATGAGCTTTCTCTCTTTATAACACTACGTAGTATAGATATTTTAATGATAGAACCGTGTTTGTATATTATTATATATAATGGGTAGTCCCAAAAACCTATGGACCGACTTTGATAGATCTTTCACGCTACTGAAAAGTGCTATTCTTGCCGATGAGCATGATCTATAAAGTATCTAAGGATATTGCGCTACTTTAGCATAACGAGAAGGCAAGTATGATGACAACGAATATGTCCTAATTGGTGACTGCTAGAAAGCATTTATTTCTCATGCATCTACTGTTTTAATGAGATCAGCGTTTTTCTAATATTACAGTTTACCAATGATATAAAAGTTCACAAAATCCACTCAGAATGAATAGAATTTCACAGACTAGTTGCAGAACGATCATAATACTCATTTCAGTTATAATATTTAAACATATGCTGTTTTAATGAAAAGTGTTCGAGCCATTTTTGGGAAGTTCAAAAATACTGAAAATTGCTCATGGAAAAGGTAATTTGGGAAGGGAAGAATTGAACATTTTCATGTCGCATCTTTGAAATTGAGACTGAGTTTTTATTTATGAACGCTCTTTAACTACTGTGGCTCTTGGGTCCCGTTCTATACTCGGCGTGAAATATCACCTAATCAGGCTTGAGGTTCTTTTACGTGTGGTAAATCACCGAGTTTACTTCTCCACCGAAGGTAGCCATGGTAAGAATTTTAACGCCAGAAAAAATCAACCGCCCTCCGCTGGGTTTGAACCCGCGATCGGCTAGGAAGGCTAATTACATTCTCCGAATTTCCTGTATTTCCACTTCGCCTCACCACTTATTTCACTTCGCCTTTCATCTGATTGGTTGTTTTAGAGTTGGAAGTGTCGGCGGGATTTTTAACGTGCATGACAGCTCTCTGTAAATCCTGGTCCTCCGGATCTCCCTAGTCTCGGGTCACACAGGGGACCTGTGCACGAGCCGCAGCCGGGGAGTTTAAATCTGTAGTCCTTAGGGACCTTGTCCTCAGCTGTTGTTTCTCCTCAAGTCCGACCAATCTACGTATCCTCTCACACCGTCCGATATGACGCAATGTTGGAGGACATTAATTAAAAATAAAGTATCTTCTCACCTCAATCTTCCCTCCTGATGCACCGTCAGGGACAAAACCCACAAGATTTAATCGGTCGAGGTGCTAACTCTCACTTGCGAACTGTGTATCTTATCCTTTCTTACCCTATTCTATTACCAGGCAGCGAAACTTGGACACCGATAGTCACGCATACCTTGCAGATCAGGACCTCTTGCTAGAGCTAGTCAGATACCGGGACACCAAACACAGGGTAGGAGATACCCTGGCGACGAGATCTTTTAGATCTTAAAGACGACGTTAAATCGACATAGGGAAGAGGAATATTTGCGTCAAACTATACATTAGGTTGTCAGGGGCAGAGGGAACAAGTGCCAGTCAAAACAAACCGATATGAATGCGACGCAACATACAGTTAATGGTTGGTTACCTGAAAGTGGAAACCTTTCGAAAAAGGGGAAACTCTATAGTCGCCGTCACAAATGAAAGCAGTTGCGCAAAAGACAAATATTTAACGACGTCACAGTCACGTGTTTTTCATCCAATCAGGGATAGTCTCACAGCGCGTGTGAGAGTACTTGGCCACAGTTTAACAGTGACATTGAATAATCCCGAGCAATAATTCCTCTCCATTGCGTGATGGTAAGTTGTTACTAGTTCTGACAATGGCAGAAGCTGCATTGTTAACAGTCAAGTCAGGCAAATGGTATATAATGTGTGCACATACTTCCTGAGAAATATGGCAAACAGTTGAAACGCAGTACTTCCCCTACCTGCGCGTTATATATCATTTACCGCCATCGTTCCTGACTGCTACTCCAATGCGATACGATAGAAATGGGCCACCGCTTATACACGTCACAGTACATGACGAGAGATAACTGTTGTAAACCAATCCTTGATATTGCATAGGCCCAAATGACCTTGTTGATGATGGGCCCTTAAACTCTAGTCACTGACTCACTCACGCACTCGCTCACTCACTCACTCACTCCCTTACTCAGTCACTTGATACTGCATATACTTTGAGCTGGCGCGAAACGAAACAATAGATAATTAATATTTCAAACTTCTGCTGATTAAAATATTGGAAAACTCAAATCAACAACAAGAAACACCTATATCGGAAACGACTAAACATTCAAAAATACTTATTTGATATATATCCAACTCTTAACGACTCCTACGTGTTTTCTTTGATGATATTTTATACATCCCTTATGATTTCAGAATTATAGAAAACTTTTTATACAGAATGAAGAAGATATCTCGGGTTATTTCCAGAAAATTCAACATTTAATTTGATGATAGAAATATCTTTAAAACATGCTACTTTAATCAAAATGTTAAAGGCACTTTTGAAAGAAGAAGAAAAGAAAAGAAAAAAATGTTTCCATGTAAGGAATAGTATAGGGCGTAGGGTTTCTCAGGATCGTGTCGCATCTTTGGAAGACACTGAACTAAAATACCAAGTTTGGTAAATTTTAATTTATTGATTTAAGTGCTAAGTTAATATTATATACCATTCATCAGACAATACAAAAAACTATAACAATTACAAATTCAACTTCTTTAAACTATAAAAATCTCATTGTTCCATTGTTCTGTTCAATGACTACTTCCATTTATTTGTCCATAAATGTTTTCCCACATTTCTCAGTTCTGAATAGTCCAAATGTTTTGTCAATGTTATCTGTTTACTTCTATTTAATCAATTCTAACATATCAATTATTTCTCCAATGGACTGTGCTTCAATATTTTAATAAACTGGGAGAGAATACCCTCCTTCTCGTCCTATTTAAAATCACAAAATAATTTTGACACAAAATTGGAGTAGTTTTACCATGCTCATTAACAATCTTAACCTCACTTTGCCTTTCCCATGCTGCTTCATCGTCGCTGTCTAGTGCATGTTTTCAGATATAAGTTTTGTTGCGCAGTTCTCCAATTCGTGCATTAAAATCCCCTACCAATAAAACTTATATAATCGGAAACTCCCCCTTTAGAGCATCTACTTCCTGTTTTATTTGACTGAGCAGCTCTTGGTTGTCAAACCTCGACTTTGACGGGAGTTATACATTACTCTTATACACAATTCCTATTCTTTGGTCACAACCTACATTAATAAAGGGTAAAGGGTATACATGGAGGGGACACTTCGCGCACCGCTCTATTATGGCTAACGCCCCAGAAGGAAGGGATAAATTGAAGGAATCACAGGATGACATAGGGTCGCAGCTAGACAGGCCAGCCACAGAGACGCGCGGAAGTCCCTAACAAGTAGTACTAAGATCTCATCCCGGCACCAGACCCCGCCGAGTAGCCACCATCACTCCGGGTCCGGTGCCTCAGAAGCATCCCCCCAACGAAGGACAGCGACCACCTAAACGCCACCTAGTACAAACAGCAGTTGCAATGCCCAAGCATCCGCACTATCTGCCCGGCACAGCCAACACAGCACACCTAAAAGATCACAAGGAAATGGAATGAAGGAAAATAGTGGAAAGGAAACCGAGTTATGAAAGAATATACTCCAGCATTCGTCTAAGTGACAAGAGGAAACCACGGGACAATCCAAGTCAAAGTGTGCGGTCCCCGGGGATCGAAACCGGAACCTCCTAAATACGCCACCTCTCTCGGTCTAACCCACATTAAATCCCGTATTTCTGTTTTTACCAACTTTATTATTCATCCACACATAGACGGGCATTTTTGGGTGGTTTTGGGTATGTACCTCAGAACATAATTTGTTAAAATCTCGGTAATGATTTTGGGTGGAATATAACACTTTGTCTGCGAACTTAGCTGATTGTTAAAGAAAGTAGAGAGAGCCTCAAACATAATAATGTAATTGGTCTGTATCACTACATGCAAATAAAACGGTGGTTCTAGTTGACTGTGACAATGTTTACCATATTTGACACAAGTGCAGTAAACTGTTAGTGCTTACTGCAACAGGATGTCCGTCAACTAACACTAATCGCTCAAGCATCCAGGTCATCTAGAAACACACACACACACACACACACACACACACACACACACACACACACACACACACACACACACACACACACACACACTTCATTTCTGCCTCCAGCTACAAGCAAATCATTTCTCAACCGCATACACGTCGTTACGCGTTATGGGGCAGTTAACTATCATTCTTCTCCGAAAATTCCAAACCAGTTCGATCTTTTAAA
Source organism: Tenodera sinensis (assembly GCA_030765045.1). NCBI lineage: Eukaryota > Metazoa > Arthropoda > Insecta > Mantodea > Mantidae > Tenodera > Tenodera sinensis. The sequence goes on from CM060968.1 coordinate 53,680,528, forward strand.
TTCCTTGCTACACTTTGATATTACCTACATTTCCAGTTTTGTGGAGAAAAATGTAGCGCGTCTGATATCAGGTGAATCAACGCCCCAGGTTTCTGCAACACCCAAATTACAATGTTGCCCTTGCCCAAACCAGAGGCCATCGCTTCATTGCTCCTGGTGGTCATGCGTGTCTCTAAGTGTCAGCTGCATATGCAAGTGGGAGGGGGGGGGTGCTCACCTGACTGAACAGCCCCTCCACCCTTCCGCACTTTTTTTTCTTCAAATTTTAATGATTTAAACCGGCGATTTCCAACGTTTGCGAAAGAGATGAGGTTGTATTATACTTTATGCGGACTTTGCCCCTCTTTAACCCCCAGACATGCAGTGTCTGTAGTGGCGGTTTGGGTGCGTATATCTTATGTTTGATTTACGAAAACACTTTCAAATGTTATGTGATAAACATCTGTTCATTAGTGACTTACGTTTAAGAAGTGTATCAATATTTGGTGACAAAGTCGACGTGCATAGTCTTAGAAGATACACCAAGTGATCGTCGCGTAACATACTGCGATATATACCGACTTTTAATATATGTAGTTCAGTTTGGAGAAACTGTTCACAAATATACTCACTCTTATACACACTATTCTTGTAAATGTTTATTTCTCTATCCGCTTCATTTTAATCGATATAAACATTTTCACAAATTATCTTATTGCTAATTTTCTTGTAGGTGCAAGGGGAATATGGAAACACAGTAGACTTTAAGTGATAGTGAAATGTTTTACGAGCTAATTCTTATGCGATGTTTTTGAAATTCCGTTCTCTTTGCAAGGCTAAGAGACAAAAAACTAATAATATGTCTATGTGAGAAAAGATAAGTATTGGCAAAATCAAACAAATTATGAAGAATATCTTGGAAATGGTTCACTCAAAAGAAAAGTGTATGTGACATAAATTGTGTTTTAACCTGATCCACGTTTTTTATTTAGTAAGACTTTGTCTCTCTGTTACTGTTCAACATTTATGCAAAACTCATCCAGAATGAAGAGGTCTTCTGAGAACATTCCCAGAAAATTCAAGTTATGAGTTATAAACTGCCATGGAATCGTTTTTTGTGTCCGTCACTGGATACAGACTGTCTGGTTGTGATTTTACATGCCACAGGCACTACCAGATTCACCCTCTGACTCAAGGAGCGGGGTGGGAATAGCAGATAATCACGTAAGCGTCATCAAAGAGACATGGTTGGACATCGCTGATTTAAACAACTGAAGTTTGCAGTTGAAAACAAGCGTTTTGAATTAGTACTGACCATATTCACACTGTCAACTAAGTTATCGTTATTTGTTAGTTGACTCGAATCTTTACGTAATTTCAAGGGACATACAGACTGATAAACCATTCCGAAGAACTACACTATCGCTGTCTACATAGATAAGTTTCAGAGGGGGGGGGGGACCTAGGACCTCTCCTGTAGATCTTTAGTGCCTATACCCCTCACGCCCTCCAACCGAGGGGTTAGGTGAGAGAATACGAAGGGTGGTCGGACCTAAGGAGACAGGGTCCCTAAGAAGTAGAGATATCAATTCTCCGGCACCGGCTCTCCCTCCCCCCCCCCCCCTCTGCAGACAGAAGGTCGCTGGGGGTCCGAGGCTCGGAGAGTAAGGATTTATAGAAAACAAGCATGTGCCGACACTCTCGCCGGCACTTGGAACCTGAAACAACCAAGGAGATGAAAGGTGAAGTGAAATGGAAGGAGAGGAAATAATATAATGTATTAAATCTGAGTACCGTACCCCGGCATCTAGGTTACTATGTCGGGGCATATATCCAAATTTGTCGTTTATTTTAAATTTAAAAATCTGATGTGTCGCACTCACATGAGTTTTTCCACTCGTGTACTAACCATACCTACAAACTCTTATTACTATATCTTCCTCGTGTTAGTTGAGATAAACATTTGCAAAAATTACCTTATTTGCTTATTTTCTTGTAGGTGCAAAAAGAATATGGGTATACATGGGAGCTATGGGAATAGCTTTGAAAGACAGTCAAATGTTTTAGAGCTTCCAAATTTCGTTCTCTTTGCACGGTTAACGTATAAAAAGTGAATAACTATGTTCCATTTCACAGAAATGTAAGTTCTCCAAAACTCACGTGTATAGCAAGGAATATCTCCGAAATGGTTCACGCTAAAAAAATTATTTAGACATAAATTATGAGTTTTAGCAAGATGTTCATTTCTTGTATAGTATGATTTGATCTATCTCTTACTGTTTAGCAGTTATGCAAAAGTTATCCAGGGTAAATAAGACCACGTGGGCTATAGTCAGAAAGTTCAAGATAGGTATACATTTCATTTGCCACAAAAATATCTTTAAAATATGGCATTTTCATCAAAATCGTTAGAATCATTTTCAAGAAAATCAGAACTTTCGATATTTCACAATATTTTATAATACTTCCTCTACTTTACTATACGTAGTAGAGAAAGTAAAAACTTCAAATTCAAATGTGTTATGCACAAAGTATCCAGATGCATTAAATTTGTAAACAAAATATGAAACACCTCAGCAAACTATAGGTGCTAATGGATGAAACAGATGCGACGCGTTTATTGTTTAACTGAAGTACAATTATTTCTGTAATGTCTGTAGAATATACAACAGTACTTTTAAAGAGCGATATGCAGTAATGAAGTTTAGTTAAACTTTCTCTAACCGTTAGAAATATTTATGATTTAAGAGATTTCTCCGTATTTCATGAACGTTTCTTCAGTGTATAGACTATCATAAACTAAGTTATCCACTTTCAACTTGGTCTCTATTGCTTTGAGTCACCTACTGGGCACCCTCAACAAATACGGTTGTGCATCGTGTGTCAGTGACACTGCCCTTTATTCATATAGATACATGCATCTCTTCAGCGGATTTAATCCGCAGTGCGTTTCAAAATTTGCGAGACGAAGCTTGTAATCGAGGTTTATTCATATCAATCATTGAGTCATTTTATGGCATTTACATTGACTATACAGCGCGTTCGGAAAGTCAACATGTCAGTTGCAACATGTTGGAAATGTCATCCATGAGCAGATAAGCAAGTCTGAACCCGCTGAATTGCATTGGAAAAGCTTTTCTTTAAATATGTTTGTGATATGCTTCTCATGTACGCAGTTATTTCAGGTTATAAGTCACAAAGGACAAACTCTGGTTTGTATAATTGATAAATAGTAAGAGATAGACAAAAGCTTACTAAATAAAAAGTGTGGACCTCGTTAAAACTTTATATCAAATACCTTTCTTTTTCTCTGAGTGAACCATTTCTGAGATATTCTTTATTATTTGTTTGAATTTGCCAATACGTACACATTTCTGAAATAGGAATATGTTATTCGCTTATTTTCCTCTCCTGCCGTTGAAGAGAAAACCAGGTCTTAAAACATTTGAGTAGCATTTAAAGCCTACCGTATTCCCAAACTCTCCTTGCTTTTACCAAAAAAAAAAAAAAAAAAAAAAAAAAAAAAAAAAAAAATTACAGCAGAAAGTATCTTTCTGAAAATATTTACGTCGGTTAAAATATAGTAGATAGAGCAAGAAGCATTTACAAGAATAGTGTGTATAAGAGTGAGTACAACTACATATATTTGCGAACAGAGTTTCTCCAAATTGAACTATATTGAAGGTCTGTATCACAATATGTCACGTGACGATCACTTGGTGCATCTTCTAAGACTATGCACTTCGACTTTGTCAACAAATATTGATACACTTCTTAAACGTAAGTCACTAATGAAAAGATGTTTATCACATAACATTTGAAAGTGCTTTAGTAAATCAAATGCAAGGTACATATAAACAACCCGCCACTGCAACACAATGCACGTCTAGTGTTAAAAAATGGCAAAGTCCGCGTATAGTGGAAGGACGTAAATCCAACATCCCTTCTTTCGCAAAAGTTGGACATCGCTGTGCTATAAACTTAAAAATGTAAACATTGAAAAGCAAGAATATAATTTTTAGTTGTTATAATGCTATTTATAATAAACACAAATTACTATATAAACAGAAATGACTATTTCACATGTTGTTTATTGTACAATTGTTTTAATGAGTTCGCGGGAATGTGCTTCGTGGAATACTGGAACTTGACGATGGATTACAGCTAATTTGAGAGTTTTGTTGTTCTACTGAGTTTAATATAGTATCTGAGATTTGGCCTTTATTCTGGATTCATTTTTCAATGCAAGCTTCTACCACAGCAGTGGATTTCCAGCCTCCATGACGTTTTAGCGTTGTTATGGAGACCTGCACTGTAATGAAGAGGTGCACCATATGCAAGCACTACCTCTAATTCCACATTCCCGCGTAATTACAAATATTTTACTTTCTCTACTGGTAAGTAGGGTAAGTATTGTATTCCACCCAAAAATTCGATGTCGACATTTGTCTGGAAATATATCTTTTGAGACCCTCTGAATCTAAAAATAGCATTTTTAGAAAAAGGTCCGTGTGTGTCTGTGTGTCAGTGTGTCTATGTGTCTGTGGACAGCATAACTCAAAAACTAATAGTAGGTTAGAAACCAAAGTTGGTATTTAAGTTTAATGTCTTTCAATGATGCGACATGAAGATTATGAAGAAAATAACCCCACCCTAAACTACCCTTTACATGGAACATTTATCGAAATTTTTTATTTTCTTGAAAATGGCTGTAAAGATTTTGATTAAAATGTCATGTTTGAGTTATTTGTATGGCAAATGAAATGTATATCTTGAATTTTCTGGCTATAGCCCCTGTAGTCGTATTTACTCTGGAAGCTTTTACAGAACTGGTAAACCGTTAGAGATAGACCAAATCATACTACACAAAAAATGTAGATCTTGCTAAAATACATAATTTATGTCCGAATAAATTTTCTTGTAGGGTGAACCATTTCGGAGACATTCCTTGTTATGTGTGTGACTTTCGGAAAACTTAAAACTTTCGTGAAATGGAGCATCGTTGTTCATTTTTTTATATGTTAAGTGTGCAAAGAAAACGGAATCTCGAAAGTTTAAAAGATTTGACTATCGCACAAAGCCTACAGTATTCTAATATTCTCCTTGCACCTACAAGGGAATAAACAATAAGATAATTTGTACAAATGTTTATCTCAACTAACATAAAGAAGATATAGGAATAAGAGTTTGTAAGAATGATTAGTACAAGAGTAGAGAAAGTCATGTGAGTGCAATACATCAGATTTTTTTCTCGAGTAATGCTGCTAGTTAATGTTTTATACGTTCATTGAATATGTATTTAAAGTTTCCCAATCATAATTTCAATTTGTATGTTTCCCAATTCCTGTTAGTGTTCATTTGATTTAATTTTGTTTGGTTGTTTCTGTGAAATAACAATACTTAATTTGTGAATTATTTAAAACCCTAACATACCATTTATGATACAGTACGGTTCATTTCTGCACACTAATAAATAAGCAAATAAATATATATACCTAAACAAAATATAGGTGCAAATTTTTATAGGTTTGGCCAACCTTTATATTTAACTTTTAATATAGGTACCCGTTACAAAATGGGACTAATGTGCTTCATGCCAACACGTACATCTAATTACTGGTCTAAAAAGAGGAAGCTGCATAACATGGTGCAGAAGTTTCTGGAAGTACTTTCATTAATGGTTACTCCAACATAATTTACGTGTAAATAAGTGCCAAAAAGCTCGAGTAGTGAAATTTGCAGCCTTAAGAATTCTCATAAGATTTGTGTGCGTCAATATGTGTGAAAGGTATCAAAATATTTCAAGAAACATAGGTAAACAAAATTGACACTGGTGTTTGTGTCTAATGAATTGCACAGTCACGGATTAATCATTATTTACTTGGTAACTTTAGAAACAAAAAAGACCATAATGTTAATCACTACTGTTTATCAGCATCAACAAGTGTGCGAAACCAATGAGATTACTTAAAATATGTTAACTTTCCTCCAGGAGTAAATTTGAATTAAGAATTTAGAGAAATTGTTGCATATGTCCACCATTTAGTTTTAGACAGGCTTCACACCTGTATCATGGTAAATGGCAAATGGCACGATCTTGTTGGGGAATCTTGTATGGAGCCATTGAGCAGATCGAGAGATGCAGTAAATTAAAATCATGTTCAGATATTTGGCACTTGAAAATCGCGGCATTATGTATGCTGTTCTGTAACAAGATTTTGTATTTTTTTAACCCATGCCTCCTCTAAGTGCTCTGCGGCGGTCTACACCGATATCGGAAGATGCGATGTTACCAGTTCTAACAAAATTAAGGAAGCGAAAAGTTATGGACTTACTAAATTTAATTTACCCAAAAACCGTTCACTCTATAGGAATACGTAAAAGAAAAAATGTCATTTATTCAGTTTTCTATAAATGAAAATGAAATGAAATGAAAATAGCCTGAGATGTCCCATTGAGGGCAAAGGCCTCCTGCTTTAAAACACTCACGCGGTGAGCTAGTCCGCGTAAGAGGGTACCGTACATAATAAATTAAACATTGGATTGCACATGGTCACTTAATTGTTGTTCTAGTTCTTTCCACTCCTTTCTGTTTCTGGCTATGGTGGTCCACTGTCTTCCTACTTGTTTTCTGAACAAGTGCGACCATTTGCGTCTTGGTCTTCCTGGGAGTCTCTTGCCGATGTAAGGTTCCCATGTGGTAGCTCGTGCCGTACATCTGTCATCTTGCAGCCTCATCACATGGCCGCCCCATTTCCACTTGGTCTTCGTAGCCTGTTGTGCTATGTCTACTGTTGCTGACATCTTGTGTATCAAGGTGTTTGATATTCTATCTTTCAGAGAGATGCCAAGGATCTTCCTCTGCATTTTCCTTTGGCATATCTGTAGAGTGTTTCTCTCTTTGGCTTTGAGAGCCCATGTCTGACAACCGTATAATAGCACTGGAAAAACACAGCTTTCAAGTGCCTCCTATTCAGGGATTTGTCCAGAAATATGAATTTTAGGGTCCAGAAAGCTTTCCAAGCTAAGGAAACTATTCGTTTGATTTCTTTTTCCATTTTGTTGTTATAGGAAATTATTTGTCCTAGGTATATGTATTGAGATACATACAGCAGTTCCGTTCCTTCAAGATATATTGGGGTTTTTAATCCATTTGTTATTACTTGTGTTTTAGATTTGTTCATTGTGAGTCCTGTCATCTTACTTTGTGTGTTAAGCTCCTGAAGCATTGATTGCAGTTCCCTTGCAGTTTTGGCGAAGAGGACTATATCGTCAGCGAACCTCAAATTTGTTAGTCTCTTGCCGTTGAGGCATATTCCGTCTTTCTTATTCCAGTTTAGTTTTCTGAATATATCCTCTAGTATGCAGATAAATAGTTTTGGGGAGATGGGATCCCCTTGTCTAACCCCTCTTTCCACGCGGTAAAGTTGACCTATCTTTTCCGTTTTAACTCTAGCGAAGCTGTTGGTTAGAATGTTTCTTAGTAACTGAATGTATTTTGCTTCTACTCCTTGATTTCTTAGTGCTTAAAGTATGCTTCGGTGTTCGATTGTATCGAATGCTTTGCTGCAATCGACAAAAGCAAGGTATATTTTTAGGTGACGATCTTCCGATTTTTCTATTATCTGGTTAATGGTTTGAATAAGGTCCACTGTGCTAAATCCTTTGAGGAATCCTGCTTGTTCTGAGGGTTGGTTCTCGTCTAGTGTTTTTGTTAATCATCTAGTTAGTATTTTCGTGAACAGTTTATATAGGAGTGCTTTGTTTTGTATTGGTATTTGCTTGATGTAGCTGCTCCTGTAATTCTTGTTTAAATTTGTCTCTGTTCAGTTTTTCTATTTCTGGTTTGCTTGCTTTCCTACGTTTCTTCGTTTCTTTGGAATTTTTATTTTTGCCCTCACCATTCTATGGTCTGTGCTAAATTTACAGTCACAAATTAAAATCCTTTAAGCAACACTAATCTAGTTTGGTGATGATAATTCTTTGGATAAAAGCTTTTTATCCTACAAAACCATAAACTTTTCAGGTTTTTGGTATTATACTTTCTTGTTCTTTAATAAGACGAATTCACTCTTGAAGTCTGCAGGATTATTTCACTTCCATTCTGTATATATTTACGGTTTTACTTAGCCAATTTCCAACAGTATTTCATTGGCATGGTTTGCTGATGATATACGTAGCTATTTTGAGCAAAGGAGCTTTCCGAACTTCACAAAAAGCGCTACAGAATTATGTTAACCTGATCTCTACAATTGGTAGATTGTATGATTTGGAATGTTAAAATGAATCTCCCTAAATCTGAAATAATAGCAGAAAACGCATATTAATGCATGTCATGAAACGGAAGTCATACCAGAGAGACAAACAGTAAAATATCTAGGTCTGATCCTATACAGACGATTAACGTGGAAGGCACATATTACACGTTTAGTTTAAAAACTAAGAAACATAATTCATTAGATAAAATTCTTAATACAAAGAAAGTTTTGGGTCCATTAAGAAACGAATCTACTCGTAGTTTGTCATAATTAGACCGACTTGCAGTTACCCCTGTGGTGTATGGGACTCTGCAGCAAATGCAAATATCAATAAAATAGAAACAATGCAAAATCGTATTCTAAGATTGTTATTTGATGCATCTTAGTTCGTTAGTAACGCTGGTATCCACAGAGATCTTTATATTCCTGAAGTCATCGAACTTGTTAGCAAGCACCACACAAGACTTCAGACTTTCATTGATCATTGTAATGCATTACTCAATAAAATTTCAACATAGATGCCTCATCCTAAAGAAGAATAAAACGGAAAAAACACACTAACCTCCTCTTTGTCCGACCGAGATTCTTCGATAGAAAACATCCCGTTTACATTATGCCAAATAGAAAACCTCGAGTAGTATTTAGAGTATTCCGAGAAATAATTAATAATTTTAATACTGCCAATATCTAAAACGTCTCCCGTCGGGCGCCTCCCCAGGTGGCGGATACGAGAACGCCTCCCAGATGTGTGGTACCGGGGAAATTAAATACCCGAGGCGGACCAAAACCATCGGGGATATGGTCCTCCTTACCGTGGTAGGCAACCATCTAAGAAAATGAACTTCAATAATAAACCCGGTCCTCCAGAGAGGTCATGGAAAAAATTTACAATTTTGGATGAAAATAATAATAGAGGGAAAATCAGTAGAACTAATGACAACATTGAGATACCTAGGAAGCAAAATATCAGTGTTTGAGAGAAATGTGGAAATTGAAGATAACATTGAAAAATATAAGCTCAATGATTGCATAAGAAGGCATTTTGATAAGAACATGAGGAAGGAAATAAAACTAAGAATCTACAGGACAATATCAAAATCGGCATTGAAATATGCATGCGAAAAATGGGTAATAGGTAATGGTGAAAAATCAAAACTTGAGGCTGCGTAGATGAAATGTTTAAGATCAGTATGGGCTGTAACAAGAGACTAAGAAATGTAGACATAAGAGGACGACTGAGAGAACAGTATATAATAGACTATATCAGCGATCATGTGCAAAGAATGGAACCTTGGAGATTTCCTATGCAAGCATTATTATACAAACGTCACAGATGAAGACCACGAAGAGGGTGGATAGAACAGTTCTAGTTAGCAGGTTCCACTTGTTATGGAAGAAGACTTAAAAGTAAATCACTTACAATAAAATGCATACAATGTAATTAAGTTTTATTTTCACACATGGCACTACAACTAACTAGACTGTGAGAACAACAAAATCATTTCCTAAATTATTAGTGGAGTGGAGTGGAGTGTGGAGTTTAAGGGTCCGTCGACAGCTGGGTCATTTGGGCCCTCCTAAATTATTAATTGCAAACAAACTGTTTTATAGGTTATATTTTCGTTGTATACTAAGCTTTTAGTAATTAACAATTAGTAATTCCTGATCACATTCGCGTCTTTCCTTTGCTTTTTCCTTGAATCATTTACACTGTTTTTAAGCTTCATTTATATACCTTTAAAATCGAAGTTCAAATCTGCGGCTTTTAACCTCTTGGAACAATAATTTCACTGGTGTTCACTCACTTAACGGTGTTTTTGAACTTTGGGTTTCTATTATTTTGGATTTATTGCATTAAATTCACATACACACATTCACACTCTCATTCATACTTCCAGATGGCGAATAAGCCTAGTGGAAGAAAAATTTCCACTCTTCCAGCCGAGAATTAAACCCGGACCCCTCGCACAAAAGTTAGGTGCATTGAGCTACCGATTGAGCCTTTATATTGCTGTGCAGTAAACTTCATAAACTTTCTGCATATGCCAGGCTGCCATAATCAGAGAACATGAGAATTAGTGCGCTACTGTTTACAGTAATGATTATGAAGGGTGTAATGTTTGAAATAATGAAAGGGCGCCAAATGACGTCTTATTGCAGTGTGAAGCAATGTCTTCAACAGCAGAGATGGCGTTTTCCGTAAAGTTTATAAGTTCGTGCATATTTTCCATCTTTGTTTTATTGTCATTCACGATATTGTCAGCTTGTACGCAGTTTTCGTGTCAATACTCTGGCATCAACGGGCTATTAACGGATTTAATTAAACATTGTAATTTCAGAGTAGTTATTAATGTACCATAATACCACCATACTTGTTACAGCGAAGATTACAAAATTAAAGATACTAATTTTGTAAAATGTATTGTTTTTGGATTTACTTTCATATGCAGAAGAATCGCCAAAAATCAGTTCATGTGGCGGTTTTTCTGATGTAGATAACGTCACCATATGAAGACATGGCACCATCAGAAAATAACAGTAGTAGTGATTTTAAAGAACTAGGGAGCTCTGACAATGTTACTTTTGAATAAGAAAGAACAGGGAACAATTATCAAAATGGCAATAGTACGAGCAACCAAGGAGCGCTACTTCAAAACCAAAGCGACACTCAACATCAAGAAATTATATGTATGTATATTAAAATGATTACGCAGACTTCCACGCCCTTTATCCATTATTTGTTTCTTGGTTTCTATGGGCGCGTCTTGATGGATTTTTAAGAAATTAAAAACTTAAAAATTATGCCGACGTTTCGCTACAAACTATGTTTGGCTTCTTCAATGGGCGACTGTAAAACTCAGTGACTATTGGATGAGTTTTGCAGTCGCCCATTGAAGAAGCCGAACATAGTTTGTAGCGAAACGTCGGCATACTTTTTAACTTTTTAATTTCTTAAAAAAGCCAGCAAAACGCGGCCCATACTGAAAACCAAGAAAGAAGTTATAGGTATATTATGGCTGTCTCAAAATTTGACGGCGAGTGTCTCGATAGTTTGCCACGCCTTTCTGTGTTGTGTAGTTAAACGCGCCGTAAAGCTAGTGATATAAATATCATTTGCACCTACAAAATTTATTTGCACTACAGGAAAAAGAATAGTAATAGCCGCTATCAGCTGCCATTAAATTTTGCGGCTACCATAAATTATAGTTTTAGTGTCCTCATGAAGCCATTTTAAACTACCTTTATTCTATGTTTATGTACGGTTCAAAACAGTATGTTTCTTTGATGCAGAAAAGAAGAAAAGGCCGAAAAAGAATGAAAAAACCCGGGGGAAAACCATAAGAAAAACTAGAAACGCTAGAGGCGAGACATACATCGGAGTTGAAGGACAGAAGCCCTGTGCTATAGCCGCAGTTGCTTGTAACCATAAAGGTAAGCTGAAGTGTTCATCCGTAGCTAGTCAATGAAGACAACGGAACTATATTGTACAATACAAACTGTCCAAAACAGTCCATTGCGAACCACGTGGAGCAAACGAAGAAACATCGTATTACCAGAAATTTAGTGAACATTTGCACAAAATTGACTTTTACTGTTAGAGTGAAAAAAATTGACTTTCTGTTGGTTACTCTAAGTATAATTGATTTAATAGTCAGGAACTCTCTTGGGAAAATGTATTGTTTAAAAGAAAATATCTAGATCAATAAAAAGTGAACCTTCTTTTGGGTTCAAACCCGGCCCAGACCGATGGTTGGTAAGTGTCCTTAAAAACGACAGTTCCATGACAGTAGATTTACTGGCATGTAAAAGAACTCCTGCGGGACAAAATTCGGGCACACCGGCGACGCTGATGTCATCCTAGCAATTGACAGCGTCGTTAAACAATTACCGGCACTCTTTACATTACAACATGAGAAACAATTTTTTCTCACACTGTGTAGTACCTACGTATAATGTCTGCATAGTTTCAGAATAACTTCATGTCAGTACTGCACTGTTTGATTAAATTTGCTTCCGTTTTTCATTATAGTCGCCGTCACGAACGAAGGCGGTTGAGCAAAAGACAAATATTCAATGACCTCACAGTCAGGTTTTTTCTAGCCAGTCCGGCGTAGTCTTGTTTCAGAGTGCGTGTGAGAGTACTTGCCTACAGTTTAACAGTGAATTTATATAATTCCGAACAATAAGTCCACTCTATTGTGTGATAGTAAACTCGTTAAGAGTTCCTACGATGGCAGAAGCTAAAAAAGTTGCGTTATTCACACTCAATGGTGCATAATGTGTACACATACTTCCTAAGAAAGATGGGAAACAGTTAGTACACAGCATTTCCCCTATTACTCTTACCTGCACGTTATATGTCATTTACCGCCATCGTTCCTGACGGCTACTCCAGTACTTTGAGCTGTATGTTTGTTTAAAGTGTTTGATTTCGTAATTATTAGTACGTTAATTTATATTCACTTCTGTATTTAATTTCCTCATAGTAAACTATTTATAATAAATCTACTTGTGTCGTATGAATATGTTCTCTACTAAACCACAATGTGTAAATGCAATCAGTAAACGTTTTTATTTATTTTACGTGTATGCTAGAAACACGAATGTGGTCTATCCTGAAAAACATCAGGAATGAAAAAATATATACACAATCTGTACACGCACGCACACAGGGACAGAGATTGTTAAGCGTGTAAGTGCATGCATTTTGTTAACTGGTATCTTTGCATGTATCCACTTGGATGTGTTAGTTGGTTTTTCCCTTCGTCTAACAGTTTTCTCACAAATCAATCAAAGTTTACTACCTGATGTGTTTTGCATGGTCATAACTGTGCCGCGAAATGAACAACACTTACCATATATACTATCCATTTTGCTTCACAACTCGAGGCGTGACCTACTGGCGTAGGTAGCGCGAGGTCATTGGCCTTGTAGAAAGGATTGAAAGTTGGTTCCGGTACACTATTTCTTATCATGAAACCGTTATGCCTTCTGTGTCACGCCTACTTAGAGGTACTAATCTATGTGAAAACATAATACCTACTACTAAGTGAAATTATAACTCAACAAATGAAGTAAACATTGATATAATATTGTTCATTAGATTCTCCTCAATTACCAATAAAATATATACACCTATACGCCTAACAACCTGTATATATGCTGGTAAACCAAGTTTGTGTACAAAGACGTATAAATGTAGGTACCCAAATTTCTTAAATTTATACGAGTCTTTGCATCTTTGAACCTGATTATCTCAAAAGTGTCATTTCGCACATTCGTAATGTTTACATCAGGGGGACGATAGAAGAAATTCGAGTTAAATATTCAATTTAGGATGCCGCGTAAGGGGATTGCTGTAGAAACAGACTGCGAGTTGATTTCCCAACAATATACACTGTGACAAGCTGTATGCACAAATAGACCATTAGAATTTGTACCGCATCGCATCATTTCTTGTCGCACGACATTAAATGGCATGCACAAATGGGCTTACCAAGCTGATCTCTGGATTTTGCTAATTTTTCATAAATATGACACTTTTCGACTTAGAAATATTACTTTTAAAGTACGATTTTGTTTAAATTTATTCTGTTATATAGTTCATTTGGAAATATGATAATGTTTAACGATGGTTATACAATAAAACCTTGTTTCTCCGGCCCTTGTTTATCCGGATCTCCGGATTATGCGGATCAGATATGTAGATATTTTTTTAATCTGATGTTCATATTAGACAATAAATTTAACTATGATAGCAAGAAGGTAAGTATAAGTATGTATGCCAAATATTCGATTTTAGTTTGATTTAATGTACGATTCTTACATAAATTGTACAATAAATTATAGTAATACTGTAAAATGCTACCTCTTGAGCTTAAGAAAGATATAGTAGTATGTCACACGGTGCTGACCGGTATGTCTCGCCAGCTACAAATAGCGCCGAAAGAAAGCGTTGACCTTGATCCCTACACATCGCTCAATTTCCTGTTTTCAAACGGCATGCGTCATTAAGTTTTTCGTGTGTGTTTCAACTAGACTGTTTTTGTGCCTTATAAAAGCGATTGACAATATAATTCAGTGTATATGTTTAAAATGACATCAAAGCGAAAGAAGGTCGTAGGTTCAATGGATAAAAAGTTGGATGTTATTCATCGAATTGATAAAGGAGAAACATTGAAGAAAATAGCTGCTGAATTGGGAGTTGCTGACAAACATTATGGCGTACTTGGAGAGTCAGCCCAACACCACTCCAGCTGAACTATTAATGATAAAGCGTTTGTGTGACAGTACTTCGTTCAAATGCCACACTGTTTAAAACAGAACACTGTGGATCAATTCTTTGTTAAGAAATTGTGTAATTTTATGTGATTAAGGTTTGTATATTTTAATGTATTGTACATAATGCACACTACTGTACATAATTTTGTTTCAAGACAATTCTTATCGTCATAAACGGTAAGTCTGCTTATTTAAAGATTTAAGAATTTTGTTTTGTTTATTACCCAGATAACCTGGATTATCTAGATTTTCCATTTTCCAGATTACCTATGGTCCCAGTTAGTCGGGATAAAAGAGGTTTTACTGTATACAAAACTAGAATACGTCAGGCCAATCAATGATAATTGGTTGTTCTAACAGACGAACTATGTATAGATAGAATCAGAACAAAAAAGTTTAATATTATAGCCGGGATTTGGACGACGAATCTTCTGCTCTACTCGCGGTTGTTTTTAAATACTAAGCTACCATGGCAACATGCCAACACAGCCTTAAATTTTCCAACTGATGTCCATTTTCTGGTAGACCACAAGGGAATCTCATATACGAGACACGTATCCCAATGGCGACTCACAATTATGTAAGTCCCAGGCTTCAAGGTTGTTATTAGTTCCAGGCCAATCAATCATGATAATTGATGTTCTGTCCACACAAACCATTTGTAGGTAAACTTTGTAAGGTAGAATTAGAATTAAAAAATTGAATATCATAACCAAGATTTGAAGCACGAATCTTCCGTTGTAAGAGCAGACGCGCGTAGGAACGGAAGATCCGTAATACAAATCCCGGTTAGGGCATTCAATGTTTCAGTTCTGATTCTACCTACAATGTTTATATTAGCATACTAGATTTGCGTGCAATGCAATGTACCACTTTCATCTTGAGCCAGTGAATAACGAGTGTGCAAACAAACAGAAGCAGTTGCTATATATCCGTTTACACAAAAAAGAAGCCATCTGTGCCCAGAGTGCATGCATATCGTTGTGTAATGAAGATGACCCGAGAAGAAGATCGAGTTTGACAAGTGTTGCCAACATCTGGGGCAAGAGAAACACCCAATTCTAGTTGATACCGTAATTATAGCCGGTTTGCCATATTACTGGAGGCTACTGCGAGCCCCAAATGTTTGTTATTGCTACTGGTCAAGCGTGACATCGGCTCAGGCGTGTAGGTATAGGAGGTTTGTAAATCAACATTGTCAAGTGAAGACAATCCTTCATTTCCCTTCACTACAAATAGACTTCACTTATGACTACGTTTGGCAGCAGGTTTCCCTTTTGCACCTCAGCCTAAAGACACTTTTTATGTGCTATCCGTTTTCTAATCTAGGTATCTACACACATTTGCATATACAGCAGTTCTATTTGTCTCACTAAATTAGAACCTTTCTCTAATTTTGCAGTGGCTCCGAGAATCTGGTATCTTCTCCGTTCTGTAGCTTCGCATTTTAATAACAGATGTTTCATTGGTTTTTAAACACAAGCGACAAATGGGTTCCATTTGGTATAGTTTCATTGTCCTTAGGTGTTTTCTGAATATTCCATGTCCAGTTATATTACTTTTAACTCTTCTAAGTTGCTGATTGGTTAATCTAACGTGTGAGTTACTTAGTTTATCCTCATGTTTATTAATTCTGTTCTCGAATGCCTGTAAAGTTTGTTTATGGGTATTATTTCCTATCTGTTTTGGGCCTCACTAACAACCCAATTTTGTACCGTATTTTGACTTCTAAAATGCTTATTCTGAGGCAGTATTTCGTGTAAGCCCCCTGAAATAACTATGTTAAAATATAGACAGCGTACGCTGAATTCTTCTGTTCATGTGTGATACAACGAACGACGAAGAAGTGATTCTGATAGATATCATAACGACGAGAAATACTAATTATACATCGTAAATTAAATAATTAATTGTGAATTCTGGTGATCCTCATAAACAGGAACGATATCGATCAAGTACAGCGAGTTTAGAAAAGAATATTGACTTTCCACAATTGTTGGCTGTGTCTAGCCATTTTGTTCTTTAGCGTCGAAGTCCGCCATGTTTAACAAGAAAATTGAGAAGGTTGACGATTTTAGAGTGTTATAAATTGATTCATAAAACCAATATTCATTCTTTCGTAAATATAGTATATCCGTAGTGTCATTGTGATAACAGTAGTGGACTCTTATAGCTCTCCGACTGATGTTAGGCTGCGAGGAATAAAATTTCGCAAAGACGAAGATTATTAAAAATAATAAATAATCGTTCCAAATAACACCTCGAGCTCCTTTCTTTGTTAGGACATCAGCAATATCCATATGACCGAGTACCCACTGTAACTCTACATGTTGAGATTTAATATGTTGTGATAACATTCGCACACTAGTTTAGACTTAAAGTGAAGGGAAGTGAGAGCTTTAAGTGCAGCCTGACTGTTGGAATTCATAAGGATATTTTTCACTGCAAGTCCCTTTTTCCAGCAATGGTGTGCACTTCGAGTATGGCAAATGCCTGTGCCTGAAAGACATAGCGTATCTACCTAGGCTTGTGCTTTTGCATTCGCACTTAGACTCGTAATATATACCAGCTCCAGTTTTTCCGTTTATGCTTGGCCGATCACTAGATGGTTCTTATGCACTGCATGGAGTTCTGCTTCAAAATTGTGTCTAACAGAAATACTTACTTTGAAGGGTTGAAAAAGTGAGGTTCATTCTATCATGAAATCAGATTTCATTCAAAGTATGTGATCATCCATTTTTACTTTCTCCACTGGTAAGTAGAGAAGTATTGTATTCCACCCAAAAGTTCGAGGTCGAGATATCACCGGAAATACATGTTTTGAGACCCCCTAAATAAAAAAAAAGCATTTTTAGAAAAAGGTCCGTGTGTGTGTGTGTGTGTGTGTGTGTGTGTGTGTGTGTGTGTGTGTGTGTGTGTGTGTGTGTGTGTGTGTGTGTCAGTCTGTGGACAGCATAACTCAAAAATGAAAAATCGGATAAAAACCAAAGTTGATATTTAAGTTTAATGTCTTTCAAGGATGCGACACGAAGATTTTGAAGAAAACAGCCCCAAGAAAACAACTACCCTTTACATGAAAAATGTTTCGAAAATTTTGATTTTCTTGAAAATGGCTCTAACGATTTTGATTAAAATGACATATGTTTAAGATATTTGTATGACAAATGAAATGTACATTTTGAAATGTATGGTTATAGCCTATGGAGTCCTATTTACTCTGGATGACTTTTCAATACTTGTAAACCGTAAGAGATATACAAAATCTTACTATACAAAAACTGTATATCTCACTAAAACACAATTTATATCTGAATACATTTTTTTTTTTTTTTTTTTTTTTTTTTGTGGAGTGAACCATTTCAGAGATATTCCTTGTTATGTGTGTGAGTTTCGAAAAACTTAAAAACTTTCGTGAAATGGAACATCGTTGTTCATTTTTTTATGTTAAGCGTGCAAAGAACGTGATCTCAAAGCTTTAAAAGATTTGACTATCGCACAAAGCCTACTGTATTCTAATATTCCCCTTGTACCTACAAGGAAATAAGCAATAAGATAATTTGTACAAATTTTTATCTCAACTAACACGAAGAAGATATAGGAATCTAGGCTCAGCTATGATGCAAAGATCCAGGGAAGGAAGGCTTCGTAAGGTTTCCATAACAAAAGCGTGCTTCTAAAACCTCCCCAAATAGGCTACTATGCTCCGTTCCGATGTTTTCTCACGAAAGATTACGAACAGTCCACAGAACGCCATGGTAACTCTGCAACCTTCACATCAAACGGACGATCCAACGCCAGGACGATGAGAGTTACACGATGGTTTCATACATACAACAACTACGAACTTTCTCTGATGATAAAATGTGATGTGATACTTCCACACACCTTCCCTTATCCGGAAGCCCATTTCCCTAGACCACAATAGCATTTTGGGAGGAGGGGTTGTATGTTTATCTTCTCTACTGTTTACTTATACTAAATAAAGTAAGGTATTCCATCGAAAATTTTGATACCAGCATTTCACCAAATATACGTTTCTAGATTACTTCAATCTTTCCCCCGCCCCGCCCCCCCTCCAAATACCAAAAAAATTAGGTGCGTGTGAGTGTGTATGAACTGCATGTGTCAAAAACGAAAAGTCGGTTTTACCAAACGTGGTGTTTAATTTCTCCACTTCCAAGAATGTGATACTATTTTCAAGAAAATCCTCCTATCCCAGACTCTCCTTTCCCTATAACCTTTTTCGAAAATATTGATTTTCCCAAAAAAAATTGCTATAACGAGTTTTGTTAAATCACCATAGTTTAAAATATTTTCATAACAAATGAAGTGTTCATCTTGAATTTTCTGGGGACGTTCTCAGAAAGAGCTTCATCCTAGATGACCTTTGCATAACTGGTAAACTGCACGGTATAGTCAAAACCTTACCGGTCCTGTCCTATGGTAGTACAGCCGTTTGAGTGTAGCCTTGGCCTACCGCCCGGCCGCTGGATCAACCACCTCGGTCCACTACAGGCGTCATGAGCGGGGTCCAGCGAGGAGAGAGGGACGTGGTCAGCGCCCCGAGCCCTCCCGGCCAGTATATGCGGTCTTCGTAACTGGAGTTGATCATACAGAGGAATCAGCCCTTAGCCTGGTGTGAGAGCGAGGAAGTGGATGATATGGAATGATAGCAAAAGATGATAGGAAAGGTGACGATGGAGGAATTGGTGGCGGGGGAAATCCGAGACACCGGAGAAAACTCGCCCCTGCGCCGGTGTGTCCACCACGTGGACGCCTGGGATCGAGCCCGGGTCGCTTTGGTGAGAATCAAGCGATCCAACAGCTCGGCCACGGTGCGGCTCAAAACGCTACCTACTGTATACAAAATGTATATTTTGTTAAAGTAATAGGTATCATACGCATTTTTTTTTGGGGGGGGGGGAGTGGGGAAGATATTACTGTTTACTTTCTCTACTGGTAGGTAGAGGAAGTATTGTATTCCACCCAAAAATTCCATGTCGAGATTTCACCGGAAATATGTTTTGAAACCCCCTGAATAAAAAAAAGCATTTTTAGAAAAAGGTCCGTGTGTGTCAGTGTGTGTGTCAGTCGGTCGTCGGTCTGGGTGGCTCAGTTGGTTAGGCGCTGGCCTACTGATTCCAAGGTTGCGGGTTCAAATCCGGCCCAGGTCGATGGTTTTTAAGTGTGCTTTAAAATGACACCACCATGTCAGTAGATTTACTGGCATGTAAAAGAACTCCTGCGGGACAAAATTCCGGCACACCGGCGAAGCTGATGTGATCCTGGCAATTGACAGCGTCGTTAAACAACAAAATAATTTAATTTTAATTTGTGTGTCAGTCTGTGTATCTGTCAGTCTGTGGACAGCATAACTCAAAAATGAAAAGTAGGTTAAAAACCAAAGTTGGTATTTAAGTTTAATGTCCTTCAAGGATGTGACACGAAGATTATAAGGAAAATAGCCCCACCCTAAACTACCCTTTACATGGAAAATGTTTAGACAATTTTGATTTTCTTGAAAATGGCTCTAACGATTTTGATTAAAATGTCATATGTTTAAGATATTTGTATGACAAATGAAATGTTTATTTTGAATTTTCTGGCTATAGCCTATGTAGTCCTGTTTACTCTGGATGACTTTTGAATAACTCGTAAGCCGTAAGAGATACACAAAATCTTAGTATACAAAAATGTAGATCTCCCTAAAACAACAATTGACGTCTGAATAAAATTGTTTGTAGATTGAACCAGTTCGGAGATATTCCTTGTTATTTGTGTCAGTTTCGGAAAACTGATAACTTTCGTGAAATAGAACATCGTTGTTCACTCTTTTATATGTTAATCGTGCAAAGAGAACGGAATCTCAAACTTTAAAACATTTGACTATCGCACAAAGCCTACTGTATTTCTAACATTCCCCTTGCACCTACAAGGAAATAAGCAATAAGATAATTTGTAGAAATGTGTATCTCAACTAACACGAAGAAGATATAGGAATAAGGATTTGTAAGAATGGTTAGTACAAGAGTAGAGAAAGTCAGGTGAGTGCAACACATCAGATTTTTTTTGGATTCAGGGAGCCTCAAAACATATATTTACTGTGAAGTCTCGACATCGAATTTTTGGGTGGAATACAATACTTTACTAAACGTAGTAGAGAAAGTAAAAATAGTTCGTGTGTGTATGCATGTGTGCGCGTGTATTAAAGTCCCAAAGATAGATGAGGAAGATTTTTAAAGAAATCCTCCCACTCCAAACTACCCTTGACATGAAAAACTTTGGAAACTTTCGATTCTCCTTAAAATGGCTGCAACGGTTTTGATTAAAATGAGGTAAACATTTTGTGTAACTTGTAGGTAAACCAAAAGATGTAGACAAACTCCTACAGCAGAAGAAATATCATAACTCATCATCATTCATACAAGTATTAGACGCAAGGCCTGTCACGGACCTAAAGTTGGATAAAGTTCTCCATTCATCGCTTCCTAGGACGTCCCAGAGATCTTCATCTGTTTGGATGATAATAAAGTATGGCTTTAGTTATGTTGCTAGAACGCATTCGTTGCCGAGTTCCTTCCAGTGGTGTTGGTACTGTTGAATATACCTACTGGAGCATTGGTTCAATTTGCAGCACCTCCTGAAGCACCTCCTCATTGCGTTTGTGATCTCATTTCGTATATCCAGCCGTTGATCACATGAATCTATTTTCATCTTCCTTTCTCATGGTTCACGCCTCACTACTACTATAACATAGAACCGGTCTAGCCAGCGCTTTGTAGAGCTGTATTATTATACCCTTCTGTAGTAGGGAAGGTTTCATTATGCTCTTAATTATTCCCGTAGTTCTAGTGTATTTAACAATTTTGTCTGGTATATCATCTTCGTCTACAAATGGTTATTTATAACCGAGATAGGAAAATTCATTTACCCCTTCGAGCAATTTATTCCTTAAGAATATTTTGCTAGGGGCAGAATGTTTATCTTCTAGTTCATCTTATTATCCTCCTGTTATGTAGGACTCACACCCCCTAGGACTTGCAGACCTGTGCCTAGGGTCAGACGGCTGTCGGGGAGCACAGGAACTTATGGACCGGATATAGTGAAGACCTGGAAGCGGGTAGTCAGCCAAGCACCACGTATGATAGTGAGGAAGAGGATCATATGAAATACAGGCGAAATGAAAGATTGGAAAAGTGAAAATGGAGCAATTGGTGGAATGAGTGGCCTTGGTGTAACCGTTCAGCCACGGCGCCGCCTCGGTTTTTATCACAAAATGCCGTTAGTTTTTATTTGTCAATATTTATATCCATGTTATAGCATTCAGTTAGTGTTTAAATTATGAGTATTGAAGATCAGTTACAGTGGGAGCTATTAAGACCAAACCATCTGCAAACAAGACTGCATCTAACTGTAATTCTCTGTTTTTCCACGTCGTGTTTCTCTCCAGTTGCTGAGTGATGGCATTGTTCATATAACGGATGATCCAAAAGACTGTGAACCGGCTGCGCCGTGTTTTGTCTGTACGCGTCCTCTGGCTCGTCGCCGACTGCCGCTGTCATAGAACAGCGCGGATAAAACAATACAGCTTTTTAAAAGTACGTTTAAAGGTTTTACTTACCAATATAATTATAGCAGATGCTGAAACTGGTAACCGTTGTTGTCCATACATTTTGGCATCTTTTCAGGAAACTAACCATCACTCACCGTAGTTCACGTTGAGAAATGCTGCCAATTTCCTGGCGGATGGTTTGTTGTAATTCTTCCAGGGTGTATGGGTTTGTCTTGTACACTTTATGCTTTAAGTTACCCCAGAGATAGAACTCGCAGGGGATTAGGTCGGGGGACCGAGGGGGCGACAAATCTCAACTGATAATTCTGTCCTAAAGCACAATTTCAATTGTTCTCATCGAAAGATTGGCTGTATGAGCTTTTGCAGTGTCTTGTTGAAAAAAGGCAAACTAACGCTCCCTGTTGGTTAATTCTCTAAAAGAAGGCCGTACGTATTCACGTACGTACGGGCGACAACTATAGACTCGGAAAAAAGCCATAATAAATACACACTGTGCAGTAGAAAACAAATGCTGAGCCATAATACACTTTGTGACTAAGTACAGGACAAAATAATAAAGCACACTGATAATAATGCAGCCGCACGATATCACGTCAACTCTATACTGATTGTGAACAGAGCAGAGAAAAATAAGTGATGCTCATGACCTTGTGTATATCAGATGCTGTTGTATTTCCTCGTTCGCAGTGGAAAAAGACCGCGTAGTGGTTCACATGTATTTGGATCTCTCTGTATATTATGAACAATAGGGGTGTGAGGCCACAACCCTGTGTTGCACCTGCCATTGGGATAATTTGTTGTATTTTTACTGCCATCAAAGTTTTCTTAAAAATACTATAGATGTTTTGTATAATTTGTTGAGGAACTTCATCATGTGCTAGAATTTCCAAAAGCTATATTTCTATTTACATTGTCGAAGGCTTTCTTAAAATCAATGAAAGCAATGTGGGTCTCTAAATTAAATTTTCTGCATTTTTCTAATAACATCTTTACTGAAAAATAGTCATCACAAGATCTTCCCTTGCGGTGGTAATTTTGTTCTTCTCCAATTTATTTTCATAGTATTTATACAATTCATTCTTGTTGGCAGAAGAAATATGTATTTTTAAAACACTCGATTTATTTATTATAACTTTTTCTATAACATAAGTCATTTCGGAGATATCTATAATTTGAATTTTTCAATGCTCTATCTTTTTTTCAAAGCGCGGAAGGAGTAAATCGGTTGTTTCTCGTGCTTATGAAATTTCAAGGGTAACTTAATATGAAGATATCTAAATATAGATTTTGTTTTCTGTATCCCTCATGTAGGTACCTACAGTAGAATGGTCAATGAAAATACTTCTGCAAAGGATTATTTATATTAACATGAAGTAGAAAGGACAAAAATGTGTGATGTGCTGCACTCACATAACTTGTCTACTCTTGTACTAACTATTCTTAGAAACATTTATCCCTTTATCTGCTTCATGTTAATCAACATAACATTTACAGAAATTATCTTCAAATGCGAATATGGGAACACAGAAGGCTTTCATCGATAGTCAGATATTTTAAGAGCTGGTCATTATGTAATGCCTTTGAAATTCCGTTCTCTTTGCACGACCAAGAGATAAACAAAATGAATGATTATTTAGGAAAAGTATAAGTATTGAAAAATTCAGACAAATAACAAAGAATAACTCCGAAATGGCTCCTTTCACAAAGAAAAACACATTTGAATTTGACATAAATTGTATCTTAAGGACATCTACATTTTTTGTATCGTAAGATTTTGTCTATCCCTTACTATTTACCAGTTATGCCAAAGTCATCTACAGTGAACAGCATACATTTCTAAAAAATTCAAGATATATATTTAATTTGCATAAAGTGTCTTAAACAGGTGGTATTTTAATCAAAATCGTTAGAGCCATTTTGGATAAAATTAAAATTTTCTACATAAAGGACAATCTGGGTTGGAGGGATTTTCTTGACAATCATATCCTTGGAAGATGCTGAACAAGTTTGGTATTTAACCAACATTTCCTTTTTGAGTTATATTGTTCAAACACACATACATGCACACAGGAATCTGGCATGTAAAGGAACTCCTGGGGGGCGAAATTCCGGCACACCGCGACGCTGATGTGATCCTGGCAATTGACACCGTCGTTAAATAACAAAATAATTTTAATTTACACGAGGGGAACTAAGAAGGGGTGAACTACGAATAGTAAACAGCGAAGTGTTGTATTCCACCCAAAATGTCCATGTCGAGCTTTCACCACAAATATGTTTTGAGGCATTTTTAGAAAAAGGGTCGTGTGTGTGTGTGTGTCTGTGTGTGTGTTTGTGTGCGTGTCTGTGAACAGCATAACTCAAAAACGAAAAGTCGGTTAAACACTAAAGAAGTTGGTATTTAAGTTTAATATTCTTTCAAGGTTACAACAGGAACATTTTGAAGAAAGTTTCTCCACCCTAAAGTACCCTTTATATGGAAAATGTTTCAACAATTTTGATTTTCTCAAAAATGATTAAATGATTTTGATGTTGAAGATATTTTTATGGAAAATGAAATATATATTTGGTTATGGCCCATAGAGTCCTGTTTACTCTGGATGACTTTTGCATAACTGGTAAACCGTAAGAGATGGACTAAATCTTAATACACAAAAATGTAGATCTCGTTAAAACACACAAGTTATGTCCCAATGCATTTTTTGTGGACTGAATCATTTCAGAGATATTCCTTGGTTATGTGTGAGTTTCGCAGCACTTAAACTTTTCTCAAATGGAAGGTCCTTATTCACTTTTTTATCTCTTTACCATGCAAAGTGAACGGGATCTCAAAGTTTTAAAAGATTTGACTATCGCACAAAGCCTACTGTATTCTAATATTCCCCTTGCACCTACAAGGAAATAAAAAGATAATTTGTACAAATGTTTATCTCAGCTAACACGAAGAAGTTAAAGGAATGGTTAGTACAAGAGTAGAGAAAGTCATATGAACGCAACCAAATGTTTTTCCTGAGGTTTAGTGGAGGCAAATATTTCCAGTAAAATCTCGATATCAATTTTTTGGGTGGAATGCAATATTTCCCCTACTTAGTATGTATTTATGTAAATGTAATGTAAACCCCGCGCGACAGCCCACGAAGGGCCAAAGCCTACCGCCCAGCCGCTGCGTCCCCCACCTCTGACCACTACAGGCGTCATTGGTGAGGTGCAGTACTGGAGGGTGGGACGTGGTCAGCGCCCCGAGCCCTCCCGGCCAGTTATGCGGTCTTCTCGACCTGGGGCTGCTACTTCTCCATCAAGTAGCTCCTCAATTGGTCCCCCCGGGACCTAACGAGGCTGAGTGCACCCCGTGCCAGACCTCCCAGAGGGGATAAAATCCCCAAGTTGGTACCGGGGATCGAACCCGGGTCCTCCGCGCCACAGGCAAGCGCGCTGCCAGCTGCGCTACGGAGGCGGCCAGTATGTATTTATAGCAGAGATAATAATACGCGTACGAATAGCTTTCAGTAATTGTAGAGAAATAAATGAAAGTGAGTAGAGACAGTCATGTGAATGTTACATGACACACCTTTTTCCCCCTGAGACATGTTTCTCGTTTAGGTACATATTTGAAATGCAGACGCCGCAGTTTTTTTCATTAGCGACTTAATGACCCAGTGAACTTCGTGCCACCTAAAATTTATTAGATTGTAACTCTTCATAAGTGATTATGAATCCTAATTAACCTTCCAATTCCAATTCATTGAGATCCATAATATTAGATGCATCGTGTACGGTTTTAGTGCTGTTTGGTTATTAAATGAAACTAATTTATAATTCAAATGTATTTAACGATCTTTATTTACACAAAAGATAAAACTTCTTGAAAACTTTACAAAATTGAAATTTTGAAACTAATTCCTCCAGTTTCGCTAAAACACATTTTGTGGTTATGTCTAAGCCTGTTCTAATTCATTGAGTGTCGTCAATACAAAATGGAATGAACTTTTTGCTTATTGCTAAGCCTGCAAAGTCAATTTACCTTAACAGATCAAAATGAATTTTCGCAAAATGTAATTCAATTCGATTTAAGCAACTCTGTTCTCAAAATCCACAACTTTTTTTACGAAAAAAATATTTTAAGTGTAATACGTGCAGGTGTCAAACGATAGCTCCGCCACAAACGTCATATATTGGAAATAATCCGAACTGGCATTTCTCATACAAAATTACCAATTTCTATTCTTTTTTTTTTCGATTTTCGGCTGTTCCGTTGGGTTTTTCCTGGCGTTCTTGAGCCGAACTATACTTAAAAAAAAAAATCTGATGTGTTGCACTCACATGACTTTCTCTACTTTTGTACTAGCGATTCTTACAAACTCTTATTACTGTATCTTCTTCGTGTTAGTTGAGATAAACACTTTCAGAAATTATTTTGTTTATCTTCTTGTAGGTACAAAGGAATATTGGAATACAGTAGCCTTTGAGCGATAGTCAAATTTTTTAAAGCTTTCAAATTCCGTTCTCTTTGCACGCTTAACATATAAAAATTAATAACGATGTTCCATTTGACAAAATTACAAGTTCTCCAAAGCTCACACAAATAACAAGGAATATCTCCGAAATGGTTCACTCTACAAAAAAAATTGTTGGAGATAAATTGTTTGTTTTAGCAAGATCTACATTTTTAAACAGTAAGATCTGGTTTATCTCTTACGCTTTACCAATTATGCAAAAGTCATCCAGAGTGAATAGGTTTACATGGGCTGTAGCCAGAAAATTCAAGATATACATTTCATTTTTCATATAAATATCTTAAACATATGGCAACTTAATCAAAATCGTTAGAGCCATTTTCAAGAAAATCAAAATTTTCGAACAATTTTCCATGTAAAGGATAGTTTAGGGTGAATCAATTTCCTTCAAAATGTTCGTGTCGCATCCTTGAAAGACATTAAACTTAAATACCAACTTTGGTTTTTAATTGACTTCGGCTTTAAGTTATGCTGTCGACAGTCTGACAGAAACATATACGCAGACCGTTTTCTAAAAATCCGATGTGTTGCACTCACATGACTTTCTCTACTCTTGTACTAACCATTCTTACAAACTCTTATTCCTATATCTTCTTCGTGTTAGTTGAAATAAACATTTGTACAAATTATCTTACTGTTTATTTCCTTGTAGGTACAAGGGGAATATTAGAATACAGTAGGCTTTGTGCGGTAGTCAAATTTGTTAAAGCTTTGAAATCCCTTCTCTTCGCACGCTTAACATAAAAAAATGAACGATACACCATTTCACTAAAGTTTTAAGTTTTCCGAAACTGACACAAATAAGAAGGAATATCTCCGAAATGGTCCACTCTACCAAAAAAAAAAAAAAAAAAAAAAAAAAAAAAAAAAAAAAAAAAAAAAATTGTGTTTTTAGCGAGATATACATTTTTTGTATAGTAAGATTTGGTTTGTCTGTTACGGTTTATAAGTTATTCAAAAGTTATCCAGAGTAAGCAGGACTACATAGGCTATAGCCAGAAAATTCAAAATATACATTTCATTTGTCATACAAATATCTTAAATATGTGACATTTTAATCAAAATCGTTAGTCATTTTCAAGAAAATTAAAATTTTGCATGTAAAGGGTAGTTTAGGGTGGAGGAGTTTTCTTTAAAATATTCGTGTCGCATCCTTAAAGGACATTAAACTTAAATACCAACTTTCGTTTTTAACCGACTTTTAGTTTTTGGGTTATTCTACACAAACACACACACACACAAACACACACAGACCTTTCTAACAAATGCTCTTTTTGGTTTCGGGGGGGGGGGGGCCTCAAAATATATATTTGCGGTGAAATCTGGACATCGAATTTTTGGGTGGAAGACAATACTTCCTCTACTTTACTATGCGTAGAAGAGAAAGTAAAAGAAATTATTGAAATCGGTCGAGCTATTTTCGAGTTTTTGCGACTAACGCACGGCAATTGATACTTATACCTGTACCTATGTGGTATATGGATATTTTGAGGCGTGGTTAGTTCGGAAACAAAGCGTGCGTAATATGGAGCAAAAGGACATGTTTCAAGAGAAACCACATACATACTCGTACATACATGTACCTAGCTCTGTTAGAACTGAACGCAAAACATGTAGTAGTGTGTCCGTTTGCCCGCACCTGTCGGGGCAAATGGTCACTCTGGGTGGGGCAAACGGTTTCTGGTTTAACCACTGACAGCAATAAAACAATTATCATTTCTAGTTTCTCGGATGCCAGTTTTCACAGTTAAATCCAGTTTCTTCCTTCTTTATTGCTTACCTCATTTTACAAACACATTATCATTTCATACCTTTCCCACCTCAAGGGCACACTCCGGTAAAGAAATAATATTAGACATACTACATATTTTCAATATAATATTCTTGCAAAAGGTATTCTTGTATCTACGTCATGTTAACTGAGATAAGCATTTGTACTGTATTTGTGTCAGGAGTTTATCTATGACCTCGTGGTTGACACAAGTAACCTATATGGCGCTGTTGATTTTAACCCTCGGGCGGACGTTTTACACCCCGCTTCAAAAACAACTTATCCTTTCTTTCCAGGGACAATACATATTACAGCACTAATTCATTATATTGCCACATTAAACAAAGCAATTCTGATCATACGTTCAGTAATATCTCACACCCTGGCACTACTTACAGTTCAACTGCCTTGCAGACAGTCATTTTGAACTGTTGGTGTTACTCTATTCACAAGAGTAAATAGAAGATCTCCACTCCACAGCGCGATTGCGCGTTCAAGGGCAAAGACATTCTCCTGAGTTAATGGCAGTAGAAATAGTTTTATTACATCCTAGCTGGCTTACCCAACATTGAACAGGTTACTTTTTAAACTCAGTGAAGAATGAATTAATTTAATTTACGTGCCCGTTTTTCATTAAATTCTTGTACAATATAAAGAGGTTTTTATAATGAATCCTGTCCTTTATGCCCCTTACAATTACAATTTCGTACTCTCCCTACTATTCTAAATAATGGATAACAATCTCTTTATATTCATATAAAAATGGCGTGAAACATCGCAGGTAGGTCTACCTTCTTTAACCTTATCCAACCGTGTTCCAAGTTCTGCAAATATTACATAGCCTTTGGTGGAGGTTGTATTTTCATAGTTATTCAATAATACAAAAGCTACAAAATTGTCACATAAAATAGAAATCCTTAACACAAACAATGCACTTCCAAACCATAAAGTTAATCTCTTTGAAAAAGACACACACATAATAAGAGACCATCAAGAAAAATAGTATTTTCAATTAGTATAAAATACTGGTTTAGTGACTTCTAATGTTAACAGTTTTTCTCTTTACACAATTATTTAGCATGTCCTGCTAATGAACATAACTGCAACGTAAGTACAAGGGAAATAAAGCAAAACTCTTGCATGAGGTTATTAAAATATTTTGACACCCAGAAACTTCAGTGCGTAATTCTGTAAAATGGAATAAAGGTTATTCAGAACTTTTGACACTGTTTCATTGCATACACATCTGTAGTATATTATAAATGGCAATTAAAGAAACAAATATAACATAGAATCGATTGTCGCTTTTTGATCTTTTGTACGTCCCGGAGTTTAGGAACTACTTATTTATATTGTATAGAGTAACAACTACTCGGCAGACACCTGCTCTACCAGAACCAGAGTCTTCTACATGCAGGGAAGGCACTGAACTAACTATATCTACCTACATAAATGTAATTTAAATTTACCAAAATGTAAATTTAAACATTTAACAACGAATCAACTATATGAGAAAGTAATAACTACTGTTTTTCTGCTGCATGAATTCTCAACTTTAAATCAAGGTCTTATGTTTATTTGTAGCTCGAATGAAAAATAAATTGAGTTTTTATTTATGGACCCTCTTTAATAACTGTGGTTCTCAGCGTCCCATTTTATATTGGCCGTGAGAGACCTCTTAATATAATTCAGAGGTCTATTTATGAGGCATAAGGTACTTTTATGGGTTGTAAATCCACGACGAGGGGCCACCGGCTTTACTTCCCTTCCGTAGAAAGCCATGCTAAGGATTTTTATGCCCGAAAAAATCCATCTCCATCGGGTACCAGAGGCTAGAATGTTATTCCTAGACCATGGAGGACAGCATGAGTCCAACAGATGTAGAATTGTAGTTTCCGTAATTGTTTTTCCAGCTTAGCCAAAGACTAAAATAAATGGCTGAACACATTACAGGAATTTGCGGTGTTCACGCTAGATCCGATTCAGGCATTTAGTATTTAAAATTACTGTTTGACTGGGTGAGACACGAAAGTAAACCTTTATGATAACACAAGAGAACATAACAAAAGTAACGCGATATAGCGAAATGTACAAGTAGAAACACTGGAGTATGGACAGCGGTGTTTCTTGTTACTTTGGCAAAACACAGGACTCTTGACTCGGACCGTTCGTAATATTAGATTCCAGAGTGAAATAATTATTAAACTCGGTTCAGTGGTTTTTGAGGTTACCCCACATACACAAACAATTTTTTTCTCAGCTGGGGAATTTAATGCCTTACTGTCAAGTTGGCCATGGCAGCTTAATGGCTAAAGCAGCCTCTCGATAACCGGAAGATCCGTGGTTCAAATCCCGGCTATGGCATTGAATTTTTCAGTCCTGATTCCACCTCTTAAATTTTTTCTCTTTATAACACTAGTATAGAAGTATAGATTTCTTTATAGATACAATAGGAATAGAGAAATACGGTGGGCTTAAAACACTAAATCTTTAAGAGCTGGTCGTGAAATTGCGTTCTTTTTGCATGAACGTCATTATTGGGGGACCATATAAGAACTTTCCATCTGTGATAAGTACCTACATATATGAGTTTAAAAATTCAAATCAGCTATAAGAAATGGCGGCGCCGTGGCCGAGCGGTTAGCGCGCTCGCCTATCACCTAGGCGGCCCGGGTTCGATCCCAGGGACCCGCATGTGGTATTCGTGGTGGACGAAGCGGCGTCAGGGCGGGTTTTCTCCGGGTACTCCGGTTTCCCCCGCCATCTCATTCCACCGGTGCTCCATCTTCATTCCATGTATCATCAGTGTCACCGCCTGTGGTGCCGTAGTAGTAAAAGCGGGCGTTAAACACTACAACAACAACAACAGCTATAAGAAATACCTCGGAAATTGTTAACCATAGAGCAAATTTTTTACATAGTTTTACATAGATATGGCACTCCACCCAAATATTTAATACCGAGATTTCGCCGGCAATACATGTTTTGAAAGGAATATGAAATAGAGAATAGGCTTAGCAAAGATAAGGTTACAAACATTAATGGAAGAAAACATCGATTTTTGTTAGTAAAATGACCTCATGATTTGCAATGTATGTAAAAGGTCGGAATTACAAGGGGATTTTCCATCTGCTAATTAGAATGGTCGAATTGTGATAGACTATATAATACCTATGTTCACCAGAGATTGAAAAGTGGATTTTAGATTTGAGGTCATAAACACAGTAACATCTAGTTTCCATCTCCCTCTGAAATTAAGATTAGTAGAAGTAGAAGGTAAAAGGACAGACGCGGAGGGGGACTTCGGCACCGCGACGTCACAGATCTTTTGTACCTATGTGCCGAAGGGACGCCTCCGGGAGGGAGGGACGAGGGGTGAGGCGAGAGGAGATAGAGGGCGTCCAGACCACAGGAGAGCAGGCACAGCAAAGGGCAGGGTCCCTAAATTTTCCCAGTTACAAACCCTGACAGTACACCGGTCCCGCCGGTTCACGCAGAGCGCTGCCTGTAGGGGCCCCTACCGAGTCTCAAGACCTCGGAGTGGACACGATCCGGAGACCGGCTGCCGTGACAAGGGACGGAGTCACTCACAGCATTTCATCCCACCATGCTGCACCCGAACGCCTGCTGACACTTTCAACCCTGAAAGAGACCAAACGGATGAAAGGATGAACGAAATGAGTAGTAAAGTGAAATGGAGGGAGAGGAAAGGTGATGATGGAGCAATTACTGGAATAGTGGTGGTGGAAACCGGAGAACCCGGAGGAAATCCGCCCCTGCGCCGGTGTGTCCACCACACATCCCACTTGCGGACGCCTGGGATCGAACCAGGGTCGCTTTGGTGAGAGTCAAGCGGTGTAACCGCTCCACCATGGCGCGGCCTAGGACAAGTAAATATTGATACGAAGGAAGAATATATAGGGTCCTATAGACTTGTACAAGTTTACAGATGAAAGGTATGAAATATTTTATAAAGAACTAAATTCAGGAAGAGCAAAAATACCACAAGAGAGAATAGAGAGCTTACTAAATATAGGAAACATTGAGCAAGCTTTAGAATTAGTAGAATTTAGCTTAAAACATACCTGTGGCAGAAGGAAAGTTGAGAGTTAAAAGTAAGAATAAACTTTTCCATTATTATACAAAACAAAACGTAAGTAGAAGTATTAGAAATAAGTAACTCCAAGAGAGGGGAATAAATTGTACTATTGGTAGTTATGTAATTGTGAGAGATGAGAAATAAATATTCATTCATTCATTCATGTTTTGAAACTCTGAAAGACTCAAAAAAGGATGTTTAGAAAAAGGTTCGTATGTCCATGTATCTATGAACATCATAACTCAAAAACCAAAAGTGGGTTAAATACCAAACTTCGTATTTTAAGTTATCCATATTTTAAGCATATGACACGAAGATTTTTAAGAAAACTCCCACCCCAAAAAACCCTTTACATGGGAAATTCTTCCAAAAATTGTCTCTAAAATATCTCTAACAATTTTCAATAAAATACCATGTGTTTAAGAAATTTTTATGACAAATGAAATATATCTCTTGAATTTCCTGAAAATAGTCTCTGAAATACTCTTTATTCTGAGTGACTTTTGTATAACTAGTAAAATAAGAGATAAACTACTACACAAAAATGTATATTTGTTGTTTGTTTTTGGGCTACCTAACCATTTCCGAAAAATTCGTTGTTGCTGATTTTATTTACAATTTATTTTTCTCAAATGAGAAACCATTCTTTCTCTCTCCTTTCAATATGTAGTAAAACCATTTCTACATATGTACCCATATCTCGATCAACATTAAATAGATACAAGAATAAAGCCGCAAGAATAACTTGTAGAAGAACGACAAAGTATGGCAACTTGCAGGACAGTCGCCGCAGCTGCCGGCGCCCTAACCACACCACCTCAGGAACCAGCGTAGCCACAGACACCAACATAAGCATCACCTGTTCTTCCTGGGGGGCACAGTACCGTCCTCCACACCGCAGCTCAACAGATGTGGCCATCCGGGTCGTCCACACAGGACCATCCACGCTCCTCCACCTGGAGCTCTTTATGGCGGCCTTCAGAACCAGGGCCGCAGCACGCAGCTACCTCAAGCGGGTACAGGGGAGAAAGTTTTATAAAGCACAAGACGCATCTGCCCGAACTACCGCGCGGACAACCAGACCTGAAAGATGACAATGGGCGAAATTAAGCACTTCAGCATTTGCGTGACAAGGGGAAACCATGATAAACCCATGTCAGAAGGCGCGGTCACCGGGAATCGAACCCGGGACCTCCCGAATGCGAGTCGCGCGCACTGCTTCGGCGCCGCATCGGTCGATGATCCTCTCCTTTACTTACCCTTCCTAAATCCCGTGCTAAATGAATAAAAAGACAAAGTAGTTTTTTCTTAGTGACAGAAATGATTTGCGGACTTAGGGTATGCCAATAGATCTTTTTTCCTTTCCTAAATACGTCATATAACTAATGCACTTTTAAAATAAATGTAGTTCTCCGCATGTTAACTACGAGATATATCTACAAGTCTTCCTTCAAAGCCAGTTTTATCAATATGTTACGGTGAACGGCGCGATGGCTGCACATAGAATGTGGGTGATGTCCAGGATATAGGATTTGTTGTACTTGTAATGTAACTAACTGTACTTGGCGCCAATACTCGCATGTTGTGGTAACATCTGCTACCACAATAATAACACCGCTAATTCATTTCCTACTTGTAAAAACATTCAGTTTCGTGAACTAGACCATCTTTGGCATTTGGAGAATGTCAGCTACTATAATTACTCATTTGACCAAGTGAACTTTTATATTAGTCTGTTATTGCATAAGCAAATCTTGATATGTTGAATTCACATGACGTTCTCTACTCACTCTTCTACAATATTCGTACAA
Source organism: Tenodera sinensis (assembly GCA_030765045.1). Classification (NCBI taxonomy): domain Eukaryota; kingdom Metazoa; phylum Arthropoda; class Insecta; order Mantodea; family Mantidae; genus Tenodera; species Tenodera sinensis. The sequence continues at coordinate 53,714,815 of CM060968.1, forward strand.
AATATTGTTCTTGCATCTCCTTGTTAATCGAGATCTGCAAAATGGTTTTATTACAATACGTTGTAAGTCCAAGGGTTATACAGGAAAGCGAATCCATAGTCACATGTTTAACTCTTAAATGGTAATGCCCGTCTCTCAGACGGATATCCAAATTCTCAACGCATACTGGGCACATGTCCAATATTTCAGCTATGCTTCAGTTGAGAGTTGAACTTTGAATTGTGTGGACGTCACTGTTTTAGTTCCGCAATAGTTTTGTTTTATAAGTAAAGTCACACCGTTTCACAAGCGGATATTACTGTTTCACAAAAGTAAATACCCACCCTACGTGAAGGGTCACCTAATTCTCAGGCGTACCTAAATAGATGGTATGAGAATGAAATCAGTCATATACGTATGCTTCCCTTGCTGTTCAGAGGGGATGGCAGCCATTGACCCACCTCGCAACTTCGAAAAGCGATATTTCAGCAATCACTCTAAATAAAACCGTAAATATTGCAAATTCAACTTTACTACGTCTGCAGAACATATGTTACTATTGGGTTCTGATTAAACAGTGGACCAGAAGTAAAAAACGATGTCAGTGTTGAGCTCTTTGCTTACCAAAGTATGTTTAATAATCCACATTGAATGTTAGCCAAGAGAGTTAAAACGCTTTAACCGGAGTGGCTGGTGAACGTGGATTGAATCCCACCTATCGCATAATTTCCCCCCTCCCCTTCCTTTCTATCTTAACGGGAAGACCATTATTTATATAACCTGAGACAAATATGCTATTATACAATATTATCATATTGCTGCAATACGATTGAAATTTTAGAACTGAAAGCTTTAGAAGGTATTGATTACAGTTGCTGTACAGAACACAGGGAATACGCCTACTTCAACTGTCAATCATTCTTCTACAAATTAATATCTAATATTTTCCTTTAAATAACCAACATTCAAAGGCATTTTTCTATAAATGTTGACTGTTACTACTGTATAAAAGAATTTACTACCGTCGTGTGCTGTCAATGCTTCGTTACCTTACAATGGATATAAGAAAGCACTATATCTTGTTCATGTTAAAAAATGCACGAAAACTAAAATGTTTCAGGCGCAAGAAAATAAAATAATTATTTTAGAAAACTAAAACCCTCGCCATGATTATATTAGTTTATACTTTTTATGCAGTAATGCACGATAAGTATCATAGTATGCGAGAATAACACTCAAAACATCGAGGGAAAATGAATTTAGTGTATTACATACCATACAAAAGAAAATGGGGTATCACTGAAAACAAAAATGGATAGTTAAAAGAACTTGATGCCAGTGATTAAAGTAATTAATGATGTATTAGACAAAATGCAATTCAGTTGTAGATTACCCCAGCCCTAAGCAACCTTTGGGCCTGACAGCGTTGTCATTTCGCTTATTTCCAAGGACTACACAATGTTGCCCAGTGCCCATTCACTCAATTTCTAGACGTGTACCTTTATCCTGTTTCTGGATTCCTGATAAAAAGCTCTGCAGAAGTAAAGTGGTTAATTTTCCATTTCAGAAAATAAGTATACAGGAGGTGAGGTTTGAACCAGCGACACTCAGTATTTTCAACCCCTACGCACAGCCTCGCATCGATTTCGGTCATTTCTGGGTCGGGCACCTTGCGTTCTATTTCTATTGTATTAAGTTACATTTTCTCATTAACTTGCCAACAAATTTCCTTGCAAGGCGGAAAGTTCGTAGCACATTAACAAACGTTTAAATACTTTGCTTTTGTTTCGGGATGCTCGTTTACACTTATTTAGGAAAAGAACATTGTCTAGAACAAGCATGGGTATCGCAGTGTTCGGTGTGGGTCGTGTGGATGGTAACATCCTTAAGTTGGTTTCATTAACGACAAAGATAAAACGATTAAAGTCATATAGTAATATACATTCTCGACGACATTTGAAAATAATGCTGTTCAAATTCACGTCCATATATGACGGAGGATGAATTTAGTGATGTAATACATTTAAAATATGATATTCCTAACAGATATTATAGTTCAATAATATGAACTTCATAGTGAAACCCTCCACCGTGTGTTGCAAACTTGAGGTTAAAATCGAATGTTTGGAATTTTGGTTTTGATTAAATATATGTAGAGCTATACTCACATTTGATTGATCTGAAGTAAACAGAAAAACGAGTTAAGAGATGAACACTTTATAGAACACAGATATACAAATAAATCCTACTAACTAGTTATGTGAAGCAAGTGTACTTACATGAAACAGACTGTTTAAAACGAACAGAATGCCAAGCAACACGTTGAATGAAACTAAATTGCCTCGAGCTTGGTTACTGCAAAGCTCACCTTTCGTTATGCGTGGTCACATTAATTTAACGCTACACTGTTACGCTTATTTTTCATCCAATGTACCATTATTTCAGAACATTAACGTTTTTTCCAAGCTACCAAGAACATTTAGTTACGGTAACAGCATTACCAACATTAGAGTTTGGTTATCGACGGCATTTATTTGTGGTGTAAAATTGGCGCTCGAAGTTGTTACTGTAAACGTTGCTATTTAAAAGAACCGTTCTGGATCTGTGTCCTTGGACAGCATAACTAAAAAACGAAAAGTAGCTTAAAAACCAAAGTTTGTATTTAAGTTTAATGTCTTTCAAGGATGCGACACGAAGATTTTGAAGAAAATAACCGCACTCTAAACTACCCTTTACATGGAACATTTTTCGAAAATTTTGATTTTCTTGAAAATGGCTCTAACGATTTTGATTAAAATGTCATATGTTTAAGATATTTTTATGACAAATGAAATGTATATCTTGAATTTTCTGGTTATAGCCCCTGTAGCTGTATATACTCTAGACGACTTTTGCATAACTGGTAAACCGTTAGAGATAGACCAAATCTTACTGTACAACAAATGTAGATCTTGCTAAAATACACAATTTATGTCTCAATACATTTTCTTGTAGGGTGAACCATTTCGGAGATATTCCAGGTTATTTGGGTGAGTTTTGGAGAACTTACACTTCTGTCAAATGGGTCATCGTTATTCATTTTTTATATGTTATCCTACAAAGAGAATGAAATTTGAAAGCTTTAAAAGCTTTGACTATCGCTCAAAGCCTACTGTATTCCCAATATTTTCCTTGCACCTACAAGGAAATAAAGAATAAGATAATTTTTGCAAATGTTAATCTCATCTAACACGAAGAACATATATGTAGGAATAAGGAATAAGAGTTTGTAAGAAGTTAGTACAAGAGTAGAGAAAGTCATATGAGTGCAACACATAAGATTTTTTTATATTTTAACCGTGCAAAAAGAACGGAATTTGAAAGCTTTAAAAGATTTGACTATCGCTCAAAGCTTACTGTATTCCCATATTCCCCTTGTACCTACAAGGGAATAAACAATAAGATAATTTATATAAATGTTTATCTCAACTAACACGAAGACGATATAGGAATAAGAGATTGTAAAATTGGTTAGTACAAAGTAGAGAAAATCATGTGAGCACAACATAGATTTGTTTTCAATTCAAGAGCTGTCAAATGTTTCTGAATATTTGACAAGATGGACAAGACTGTCAACACCTCGCAAGACTTGACAATCTCAAAAATGAAAAGTTAAAAAAGACAAATAAAAAAGCTAGAAAATAAAACAATGTCGCACAAATGCACAAATAAAAATTAACATTTGTGCAAAATATGATACGTTTGTGCAAAATTCTTCTATACCTTCGCCGGCCTTACTTTCAAATGCAATGTAAACAAAGGGTAAAATTGTACTCCTCCGCGGGTCGCTAGGATTGGCAGGCATACTATGTATATAGCGACTTAACATGAGCGCCATCCGAATATATTCCATTTATTACTTTCTCTACTACGTATAACAAGGTACATGAAGTATTGTATTCCATCCAAAAATTCGATGTCGAGATTTCACCGGAAATATATGTTTTGAGGCCCCCTGAATCCAAAACAAAAGCATTTTTAGAAAGGTGTGTGTGTGTGCCTGTGTGTCTGTGTGTGTCTGTCTGTCTGTCTGTCTGTCTGTCTGTCAGTCTGTGGACAGCGCAACTCAAAACGAAAAGTCGGTTAAAAACCAAAGTTGGTATTTAAGTTTAACGTCTTACAAGGATGCAACACGGAGATTCCGAAGAAAATTGCTCCACCCTAAATTACCGTTTACATGGAACATTTTTAATTCCTTGAAAATGGCTCTAACGATTTTGATTAAAATGTCATATGTTTGAGATATTTTTATGACAAATGAAATGTATATCTTGAATTTTCTGGTTATAGCCCATGTAGTCCTATTCACTCTGGATGACTTTTGCATAAATGATAAACCGTAAGAGATAGACCAAATCTTACTGTACAAAAATGTAGATCTTGTTAAAACACGAAATTATTTATGTCTAAATATAGTATGTATATATATATATATATATATATATATATATATATATATATATATATATATATATATATATATAGTATGTATATATAGTAGAATGGACCATTTCGGAGATGTGGCTTGTTATTTGTGTGACTTTTGGAGAACTTATACTCGTACTTCTGTCAAATGGAACATTGTTATTCGTTTTTATGTTAACCGTGCAAAGAGAACGGCATTTGAAAGCTTTAAAAGATTTGACTATCGCTCAAAGCCTAGTGTATTCCTATATTCCCCTTGCACCTACAAGGAAATAAGCAAGAACATAATTTCTACAAGTGCTTTTCTCAACTAACACGAAGATAGAGGAATAAGAGTTTGTAAGAATGTTTAGTACAAGAGTAGAGAAAGTCACGTGACTGCAAAACACCAAATTCTTTTACTACAAGATTTTGAAACTGTTTTTGCAAATAATTCTTGTAGTTATTTTAAATTGAATGTAATGTTGTATGTTAGTTAAGGGACTATATTTTCATTCGCGCTTGCTGACGTGGAAGTTATGTGTGTGTGTGTGCGTGCGTGCGTGTGTGTGTGTGTTTGTGTGTGTGTGTGTGTGTGTGTGTGTGTGTGTGTGTAGTGTACATATGTGTAATTTCGATTTAACACACTTCATCCCCGTTAACTACGCCTCTGCCTGGAGCTACCAATATTAAGTTTCTTGTATCTACAATGAGATGTGTAATGAAGCTATTTCTGCAAATGTTCATCTCGATTGCTAATGTGAAAGTGTTAAAGCACGATAAGCATGGAGAATACGATGTCTTCCACTCTATAAAGTATATGGTGGATAATTGAATGATGCAGGTCACGCAGTTCCGGATTGTGGCACGCACGTTGTCACGGCTCTTGTGGAGATAATAACTTTACAGCATGCATTATCATTGATAAACTGGAGTCGTCGTCAGTCTGTGTAGCAGAGAAAGTCGTTCACAGAGAGATGTGTGTTCGAATTCCGACCAGTAGCAGAACAACCTGCTAACCTCTCAGTAACCGGCTGGGCGCACTAACAAGCTTATAAATCACTTGTGGCATACAACCGTCTTCAAATTTCACAAACTACCTCAATTTCAACGCAAAACTTGAACTGTAAATAATGAGATTCAGCGAATGTAAGAACTTTAAAAACCCGAACTTGAAAGGTCGTAACCCAAACTTTTAATTACTTTTTACTTTCTCAGCTGCTTTCCTACCGCAAGTTGGCTTTTGCATTTCATACAAAGATTTGATTTCGTTGGGCTAACGATACAAGTCTTGAGAGTCCATGAAGCATCTAGAAAAAGCTGTGGATAGTTGGTTGTGTTTCTGAGAACATCATAATTAAAAAATGAAAAGTTGCTTAAATACCAATTTGACATTTAAGTTCAGTGTCCTCCAAGGAAGCGACAAGAAGTTTTACAAGAAATTCAAATAACCCATTACATGGAAACGTTTCATTATTTTCAATGCTCATAACATTTTATTAAAATATCATCTGCTGTAAAATACTTGGATGAATAATAAAATGCGTATCATCAGTTTTCTGCGAATAGTTTATTAAGTCATCTTTCTTCTGAATGACTTCTGTACAATTCATTACTACACAGAAACGCACATCACGTTAAAACAGGTCCAAATGACCTAGCTGTCGACGAGCCCTTAAACTCTACTCACTAACTCACTCAATATCTCACTCACTCACTAACTCACTCACACACTCACTCACTAACTCACTCACTCACACTCACTCACTCACACACTCACTAACTCACTCACTCACTCACACACTCACTCACTAACTCACTCACTAACACACTCACTCACTAACACACTCACTCACACACTCACACACTCACTAACACACTCACTCACACACTCACTCACTAACTCACTCACTCACTAACACACTCACTCACACACTCACACACTCACTAACACACTCACTCACACACTAACACACTCACTAACACACTCACACACTCACTCACTAACTCACTCACACACTCACACACTCACTCACTCACTCACTCACTATCTCACTCACTCACTAACTCATTCACTCCAACACTCACACACTAACTCACTCACTCACACACTCACTCACACACTAACTCACTCACTCACACACTCACTCACACACTAACTCACTCTCTCACTCACACACTCACTCACACACTCAGTCACACACTAACTCACTCACAAACTCACTCACACACACTAACTCACTCACTCACACACTCACTCACACACTAACTCACTCACTCACACACTCACTCACTCACACACTCACTCACACACTCACACACCCACTCACACACCCACTCACTCACACAATCACTCACACACTCATTCACTCACTCGCTTACTATCTCACTCACTAACTCACTCACTCACTCACACACACTCACTAACTCACTCACACACTCACCCACTAACTCACTCACACACTCACTCACTCACTAACTCACTCACTCACACTCACTCATTCACTCACTCACACACTCACTCACTAACACACTCACTTACTCACTAACTAACACACTCACTCATACACTAACTCACTCACACACACTAACTCACTCACTCACACACTCACTCACACACTAACTCACTCACTCACTCTCTCACTCACACACTCACTCTCTCATTCACACACACTCATTCACTCACACTTACCCACTCACACACTCACTCACTCACACACTCACTCACTCACTCACTCACACACTCACACACCCACTCACTCACTAACTCACTCACACACTCATTCACTCACTCACTCACACACTAACTCACTCACTCACACACTCACACACTAACTCACTCACACACTCAGTCACTCACACACTAACTCACTCACTCACTGACTCACTCACTAACTCACTCACTCTCTAATTCACTTGCTCACACTTAAAACACACCATTTATGGAAGAGTATACATAAAAAGGCATGGAAATTTATCATAACTATTTGTACAACTTTCATGCCTTGTACTTATAACAGATAAAGGATGTGTTCTGACAAATGTTTAAATAGATATTCAGACATTTTACCGGCAGTAGAACTCATGGAATTCAGGTATCTATTATGAAATAAATACTAGCTGAAATACCCGGCGTTACCCTGATTTGGCAATTTATCCCTCAACTTTTAGACTTAGGTTGCACTTCTCCAATAGCCTTGTGTTTCTTTGTTACTAGCTGAAATACCAGGCGTTGCCGGCGGTTTGACGATATCTCACTCATGCCTTGTGCTTCTCTGCAGACTTTTGAAAAAAGTGCGTAACACACTTAAACACAGAGTTAATTAAAACTCATGAGATACAGCATAAAGAACAAAAAATAAACAAAATAAATAATTAAAAACACATGGAAGAGAATATGCAAAAGCATATCTCTAATATGAGATTCCCTTGTGGTCTACCGGGGAAGTACGAATCGGTTGGGGAACTTAATGTCATACTGGCAAGTTGGCCATTGTAGCTTAGTGGTTACAGCAACCGCTCGACAAGTGGAACATCCGTGGTTCAAATCCCAGTTATGGCATTGAATTTTTCAATCCTGGTTCCACCTCTTAAACATTACCCTGTTTAAAAAAGACCAGCAGTAAGCTAAATAAATAAATAATTATTACTATGCAAAAGCGAAGTTGAACAATCACAAATACTACAGGAATAAAACCGAATAAAGAAATCCATGTGAATGTGATATATTGCATTTCTATTTCAAACATAGAAAATTGTATTAAAAGAGGTAATGGAGAAACAAGTGTGACTGCGTTTTGTAAAAGGGAAGTGATTAGAGAAAACAGTGTAAATATATGTTGCATCTACTCGTACGTTTCAGTCATAGAAAACTGCATTTGTAGTGTTTAGCGCCCTCTTTTACTACATACGGCACCGCAGGTATACAAAATTGCATAAATAGTGTGAAGGACGAGTAGAGAAGAACATGTGAATGTGTTGCTCAGAAGAAAAGCTAGTAGAGAAAACCATGTGAACGTAACACAGCATAAAACCTTCTCTATGAAAAACACTTAGATGTGGCAATTTTCGGGTGATCAGCCAACAGGTGTTGGAGTTTATGAACTTCGTACGAACATTCATGTATATGTATTTATTTAGTTATTTATTTACTAGGTAAAAGTGCGCCTACTTTCGTACGCGGTTTAGCTCGCGCTCTTATGGTTTACCAGACACTAGAATCCTCGACTCTGGATAATTCGACATTCCGTGTAACTCGACCTTTTTATTTTTAGTTTTGGCGTTTTTAAAAAATTGTTATCGTTGAACTTGACTGTAATAATTTCTATTATCTACTATGCAATATAAATAGTACAGGTAAAATTTAGTGTACGTATACGATCTCCGGACTGTCCCTCACAATAAGAAAAGAGCTGACCGCGTTTTGACTTTCGATATCTAGTCAGAACATAAGCAGCCGGTAGAACATTGTCCCGAAATCAAAACCTTACCGCTAATAATGTGGATATACAGCACAAACACTTGTTAGGAAGGCTTGAAGGTTTATTATTTTACCCAGTACAAACGTATTTTTACTTTCTCTACTGGTAAGAAGGGGAAGTATTGTATTCCACCCAAAAATTCGATGTAGAGATTTCACCAGAAATATATGTTTTGAGGCCCCCTGAATCCAAAAAAAAAAGCATTTTTAGAAAAAGGTCCGTGTGTGTGTGTGCGTCTGTGTGTCTGTCTGTGTGTCAGTGTGTCTGTGGACAGCATAACTCAAAAACGAAAAGTCGGTTAAAAAGCAAAGTTGATATTTAAGTTCAATGTCGTTCAAGGATGCGACACGAAGATTTTGAAGAAAATAGCCCCACCCTAAACTATCCTTTACATGGACAATTTTTCGAAAATTTTGATTTTCTTGAAAATGGCTCTAACGATTTTGATTAAAATGGCATATGTTTGAGATATTTTTATGACAAATGAAATGTATATCTTGAATTTTCTGGCTATAGCCCCTGTAGTCGTATTTACCCTGGACGACTTTTGCATAAGTGGTAAACCGTTAGAGATAGACCAAATCATACTATACAAAAAAGGTAGATCTTGCTAAAATACACCATTTATGTGGAATAAATTTTCTTGTAGGGTGAACCATTTCGGAGATATTGCTTGTTATGTGTGTGAGTTTCGGAAAACTTAGAACTTTCGTGAAATGGATCATCGTTGTTCATTTTTTTATATGTTAAGTGTGCAAAGAGAACGGAATCTCAAAGGTTTAAAACATTTGACTATCGCACAAAGCCTACTGTATTCCAATATTCCCCTTGCACCTACAAGGAAATAACCAATAAGATAATTTGTACAAATGTTTATCTTAAATAACACGAAGAAGATATAGGAATAAGAGGATGTAAGAACGGTTAGGACAAGAGTAGAGAAAGTCATGTGAGTGCAACACATCAGATTTTTTTAGACGTGATGAATTCCGCAGTTGTTTATGATCGAGTTCACTTCTGTATAAGAAGAAAGGGCTGTCAGGTTATCTTACCGACTTCCGTGTAGTACATCAACATAGCAGACCGTGCAGTGCCCGCTCGCATTATCAGTAGTGCCTTGTTTATTTCAAGGAAGAAAATTGACATGTTACCCCATCATCAATTTGAATGTTATTCGCGCAAATCCTAGCAAGATCATTCACCACATCTAAAAACATCTCTGTATGTGGTAAGCTAAACTTTCAGTTACGTGTTTCTGGTTACAGTGCTGTTTCCAAGATTTCAGGTTTATTGTTAGTGTTGTGTTTGTGCCAGAGAAAATGTGGAATGAGAAGAAAAGACAACTTAACATGAAATGGAAATTAAATTGGATGTGTTAAAGAGATTGGACATAGGGAAATATATTAATAAAATTGCCATGAACATAGGAGTTGGACGAAGCACGATAGTAGGGTGGGGGGGGGGGGGGGGAGGTCGGAAATTGAATCTTGGTGTGTGAAAAGAACGTGTAGTGGTATTTTATGAAAGCTGGTGAAAATGAGCAAGTAGTGAAGCGCTGCATTTGTAGTTTAGGCAGCAAAGGGACTAGCTGCCTAAAACACAAAAGGTCTAGCAATTTCTTCTCTATTCTATGGAAGTAGGTACATAGGTATTTTAAAATTTACTTTTACAGTAATCACTTTCAGGATGTTACACCTTTCTGCTTCCTATATTGTGCTAAAACCCGCATTTATGTAATTTGCAATATTATGTTATGAGTTGTGAGTAACAGACTCCTTGCTGCGTAAAACTCAACATTTCCATAACTCGAAGGTCTCTCAGTCTACATTAGGTCGAGTTATCAGGATTTCACTGCACATAATACAAAATCAATTCCGAATAAACAAAACTTCACCTGTTATTCACAGAAAACTTCAGATGTGTGTGTGTGTGTGTGTGTGTGTGTGTGTGTGTGTGTGTGTGTGTGTGTGTGTGTGTGTGTGTGTGTGTGTGTTCGCGCGCGCACGCGCGATGTATCATTTATATGATACATGTACATCATATAAATGCTTTAAACACACCTCATTTTAATCAAAACTGAGTTGCCTTTGAGAAAATAAGTGTATTTCCCAATAAAGGGTACTTTGAGGTAGCGCAGTTGTGTCTTTCGTGTTGTGTCCTTCAAAGATGCTGGCTTTGAATATGCATCCTAATTTTCGTGCACGTGCGCACCCATACGGACCTTCTAAAATTCTTTCTTTGCATTCAGGAGATTTCAAGACGTGTATTTCTTCGTATAGAGTTTGTGGGTGTAACACAATTCTTTTACCTACATTAGATAAGTGGCAGAATGAGTGTAATAGTCGGCATGTAGGTACAAGATGAACCCATGACCACCAGGGAAGGTGCTGCTAATGAGTAACCCGGTTGTTAACTCAACACACACGGTAATATTCCATCGTGTTGGCGGATCTAACTACCTTGGCAGTGAAAGCTGCTAAAACAGTTGAAACACACAGGCGTCATGACCTTCATTTGTCTCATGACGTGCATTGCATGTTTACAAGTCTTAAATTAGCTCTCAGTACAAGCATGGGAAAACAGTGGATAATGGCTGTCAACAATAGTTCACCCTTACACAGGTGGCCTTTTTAGATGCAATTAAGAGAACATCGAAGTGGTATTTTAGCCTGTTTGGTCAGAAAAACTATTTTTTTTATTTTTATTGCAAAAAATGCCCCATATCTTAAACAATATATCTGCGATGTTTTAATCCCAGAAGGAGAGGGGGGAAGCATATTTTTACACGCCATCTTAAAAGGGGTGGGCCTATGCATCTACCTTTTAAATGGGCATGCCCACATCTTCCATTTCAACTTTAAACTCATTTTTCTCTGAAACGTTTTGTTTGTTACTTTCTCATATTCAAAAATCTATCTTCTCCCACAAAAATCTTGCTAGAGATCTAAAATATGTTTTCAAATATAGATCAGACTATGGGTAATAAAATGTAGTATTGGAGTTTTGATATTGATTGATTGATTTTGATTAAAAAAATCATTAATATAATAATGCGCCGTTTTTATGGCATTTTTACACTTTGCGGTATTTTTTTAAATAGAAAAAGCTATTAACTATATCAAAATGTCCATACTTTAAGTTGTTACAAAGGTAATGAGGCATACAATTTTAAAAAATCAACTCTACTGTTCAACATCTGTTGGAGGAGATAGATTTTGATTATAAACAATGAAATTTATATAAATTAATTAATATATCAAGAATATGATTACATATTAGAATGAAATTTGGTACACACATTTATTTGGTTGCTAGTAATGCAAGTGCAAAAAATTAAGTCTATAACTTCAATGCGTTAGGAAATCACATTTTTCACTTCGGTGTATCCTGCTGCCTGCCAGACTTGCAGAGGTCCTAGCGGACGACAAAACAGCGGTTGATAGAGTTTTTAATTTTTTTGCGCAGTGCAATATAAATTTGAGGATTTAAAATTTTTAATTATCTGTTTCTGATTTTGGACATATTTATCACCTTGTTTCATATCTGGCTATTGCCACTGCTTTTTACCTTTGTATATTTTTCTTGTTGCTAGTATTTTTATTTTTTGAGTGAAATTTATATCTGGCTATTGCCATGAGTCTGTTAAGGGCGCTGATGACCTAGAAGTTGAGCGCCCTTAAACCAAATCCAATCCAATCCAATCGGTGTATCCTTTACCTCCATACTGATTATGTACTATTAACTTTCTGACGTTAGCGTAAATACCCGTTTTATGTATACGGTATGTGTGTAGTTAAATATACTTACATTTTATATAAAATACGTGTATGGAAGGGATGTAGTGATGCCTAAACTTCCTATTTTGACCACTGAGTGCTGTCTCGATGTTTTAGAACTTAACAGTGCCTTTTCTACTACTAGTGTTGTTTGATTAACCTTTTTAATGTGGTAATGAGATAAACTATTTATATCGTGGAGTTAGTTTTATTCAGCCTTAATAATTTGGTTGCAAGAGTGAGACATTTCAAGAAAGGGAATGGTTCATCTTAGCACTTCAGCAGGTAGAAGGAGAAACAGAATACATACTTGCACCTTCTAGGTCTACCTACTTGTCATCCCTGGATACTGCAGTATGGCAGAAATCCCTTCCAAAGGACAAGAAGGGTCAACCGTGTATTTCTCATCGTTTCCTGACTCATATTTTTGCTTTGTATGCACTGATATGGACATGTTCGGAAAATTTCTCCTTGTTTTCCCTGAAGTTGGTCAAGTCTACTTCAAGTAGTAGTTTACACTGCCGTTCTTAACAATATATTGTATGCCGTAGTGGCTTCTATCAGCTCTAGAGCGCATGGGTCACAATGATACGTGTAATTAAAAAGTATTCGGAACAACACTTTTGCCGTTGAGTTGTGTTTAATTCTTACTCATTGTATGCAGCACTCTCTTCTAATAAAATTGAGAACTTACGCAGCCTTGCAGTGCAGAGATAGAAGCTCTGAAATGAACCAGTTTCTTTTTTCATCTGCTGCGATTTTCTGTCTATTAAAAATGCTGGATTACAAAGAACAACGAACAAACATCAAATTTTGCTTCAAACTTGGTAAAACTGTAACAGCCCGCCAACCGATATGAGCCAATCACCACCTTAGCGCAACAATGCCCCGCCCACCCCTACCATATAACAGCGCCTACGGTTATTAACGGTCCTTACTTCCACATCCCTCTTTCTCTCTCTCTCTCTCTCTCTCTCTCTCTCTCTCTCTCTCTCTCTCTCTCCTTCCACATTCGAACTCTGACCAGTGCAAACAACGGATCGTCTTACCCTGAAGATGCCAAGCGCAGTACTTGGCGAAACGTTGGTATTTGCAATGCCTTCTAGACCACGGCCTACAAGCCCTAAAGGAATAAACATACCTAATAGTTAAAGCCCTTACTGTCCATCAGTTTTTACTTTCTCTACTACCTACAGTAAGTAAAAGTATTGTATTCCACCCAAAAATTCGAGTCGAGATTTCACCGGAAATATGTTTTGAGGCCCCCTGAATCAAAAAAAAAAAAAACAACAACAATTTTAGAAGAAAAAAAAACAGTCAAAATGTTAGAAAAATGTTCCAGAGGATAGTCCAGAGTGAAAAGATTGTCTTGAAAATCTTCGTGACACTTCCTTAGAGGTTGCTGAACTTAAATATCAAGTTTGGTATTTAACAGACTTTTCGTTTTTGGGTTAACACGCGCGCGCTCGCGTTTCTACAACTTGGTCTCAAAACAAACATATTTTCGGTAAAATCTCGACATCGAAATTTTGTACGGAATACAATATAGGTATAATCCCAGTATTTATGTATGTATCAAATACAAATAAAAGACTAATAGAATCTTACCACTCGGAAAAACTGGACACGGCCTGTTACATTCTCATGAATATTTACCCACTATCGTTTAGTTTTATACACCTTCTACAAGCTATTTTTATTAAAGCTTATTTTTCTATCTAACACATGTTAACCGAGACAAACATGTATAGAAATCCGTTCTTTAAATATTTCGTTCTACGATAAGGAGGACAAAGTAAAACAAATCGACAGTCAGATGTTTAAAAGCGGGTCGTTATATGTTCCCCTTAGAATTCCACACTATTTCAATAATATGGCGAGAAACAACTGAATAGCGACAGTACTTTAAAAACTTACGAAGTATTGAAAAATTAAAACCAATAATAATGAATGTCGCAGAAACGACATAATAGGAAAAGAATGAAATAAACTGTGCATAGTAGGTAGATTAGGACAGAGCTGGGCCACTTTTTTATGGGCAAGATGGCCGCCATGCGTAATCTAAGCATTACTAGGTAAGGTGGTAGGGGAAGCAGGACGTTGTAGGGGTTTGAGGCTGACTCTAGGGATAATGTTTAAGGCCTATAGCAGTGCATGTATGTTTATGAGCGTCACTGGCAGTTGAGTATGTCGTTCACTGTATCGATGCAAACCTCCTAACGCAAGAGATTTCTATCTTGATTGAATATGTTACCCCAACATGACACCTCGCCCCACATAGTGACCCTAACCTAGCCTAAGCCCCATACTTCTACTCGTCTAACCTATCCTAACCTAACCTAGCTCCCACTCTTTTTTACTTTGAACTTTCATAATTTAACATAACCTAAGCCCCATACTTCTACTCGTCTAACCTAACCTAACCTAACCTAACCTAACCTAACCTAACCTAACCTAGCCTAACCTAACCTAACCTAATCTATCCTAACCTAAGCCCCATACTTCTACTCGTCTAACCTATCTTAACCTAACCTAAGCTCCATACTTCTACATGGCTAACCTAACCTAACCCAGCTCCCACTATTTACTCCGGTCTTTGATAATTTAACCTAAGCCTCATACTTCTACTCATCTAACCTATCCTAATCTAATCTGGCCTAGCCTAACCTAAGGTAGATCCTCTTATTATTATTTATTCTATTCTACTAACATGATACGTTTCTAGACATTCATTCTATCCTCTTATCATCTATCCTATTCCCTCCTCTGCTTATCTATTCTATCCTGTCATACGCTACCCTGATCTCCATCTAGGAATTTCATAAACATTTTGATACTATTTTGAGTCCTCTGATAGATCTTTTTAAACACTTTTAGCATATTCTTGATGCTTTTACAACATATTTAACAACTTTTCAGACAATTTTCAGAGTTATTCAGTAATTTTCATACATTTTTAAGACGTTCCACCCCATTTTGCTACAATTTTGCACCCTCTGTTAGATCTTTTAGACGCTTTTAGTATATTCATGCTGCTTTTACAACATATTTAACAACTTTTCAGACAATTTTCAGAGTTATTCAGTCATTTTCATACATTTTTAAGACGTTTCAACTCATTTTAATACTATTTTGAGTCCTCTGTTAGATCTTTTAGACGCTTTTAGTATATTCATGCTGCTTTTACAACATATTTAACAACTTTTCAGACAATTTTCAGAGTTATTCAGTAATTTTCATACATTTTTAAGACGTTTCACCCCATTTTGCTACAATTTTGCACCCTCTGTTAGATCTTTTTAAGCACTTTTAGTATATTCATGCTGCTTTTACAACATATTTAAGAACCTTTCAGACAATTTTCAGAGTTATTCAGCCATTTTCATACTTTTTGAAGACGTTTCACCCCATTTTTGCTACAATTTTACACCCTCTGATAGATCTTTTAGACGCTTTTAGTATATTCAGGGCGCTTTTTACAACATATTTAAGAATTTTTCAGAGTTATTCAGTCATTTTCATACATTTTTAAGACATTTCACCCCATTTTACTGCTATTTGCACCCTCTGTTAGATCTTTTAGACGCTTTTAGTATATTCAGAACGCTTTTAACAACATATTTAACAACTTTTCAGACAATTTTCAGAGCTATTCAATCATTTTCATACATTTTTAAGACATTTCACCCCATTTTACTGCTATTTGCACCCTCTGTTAGATCTTTTAGACGCTTTTAGTATATTCAGAACGCTTTTAACAACATATTTAACAACTTTTCAGACAATTTTCAGAGCTATTCAATCATTTTCATACATTTTTAGGACATTTCACCCCATTTTACTGCTATTTGCACCCTCCTTTATAGAACTTTTAAACTTCCAGTAGAAGATGTCCTAACCATTGATGTTGAAGTTCTTATTACTACTATTTTTGCCCTCTGTCACAGAATTTTATACAACTGTATGACTCTTTTGCTTGGTTCTGTATGTTCTGGGGGTAACATCTCCAACACGACATGCAGTTTTCTAAGTGTAACCCCACCTATTATGATCTAACCTGCTTATTAAGTGTTCTTTACAGCTTTATTCAACTTTGTTTTCCTAACCCTTTATAGATTTTTAAACTTATCACTAAAAGATGATCTATCCGCAGATGTTGAGGTACTTATAGCTCAATATTTTTAAGAGATATTCAGCAATACCTTTGATAGTATTTTAACACAATCTTCTGTTTATATAAAGTTAATGAGGGTATACTTACTTTAAGGTAGTAGGGTATACGCCTCTCCTCTTTTATCTGGGCTGGAGACCAGCACTAGAGTTAAAGTCTAGTGGCAGAGTTAACGCCTCCCTTTATAATTTCTATTTTTCTTCTTTCTTCGACAAGTTTCATGAGAAGCACGGAGAAGCCAGGTGAGTAATTTTTTTATTTTTTCTTCTTTCTTCGTCAGACTTCATTTGAGGCGTGGAGGAGTCAGTTGATTAAACTTTCATTTTCTACAGGAGACGTAACGGAGAAAATAATCATCTTGAGATCTAAGTTGCATTCTCTTATGCATGGTTTGCAACGTTGTAATGCCCGTACGCATACGTTGATATTCCATCCTCTGCAATTACTCTCTTGTCATCATGAGGCGACAGAGCTATTTTATTAGATTCAACTGTAGAAACATTATGACGTTGGGATAGGATTAAATTCATCGGAGTTCTAACAATTTTCAAAGTTTTAAGGCACTCCATATAGCTATTGAAGCTGATGTATTGCTTAATGGCGCTATGTTTTATGCCTTTGATCTTTTTTATCACAGAGCCATCAATATCGAGAGCATACATTTTAGGTCTGAGACCGACGAAACGGCGAATGATTTTACCACTTGCTTCATCTTTAAACTTTCCCAAAACTTTCTTGTTTTGTGTAGAATAGCATATATGGTTAGCAGGGTAATCCGCTGTATCCAGATGTTCAAGCATGTGTAATTTATCCTGGTATATATCAGCTGTAGTCACTAGATGGATGAAGGAATCTGTATCCGTATACAACAGTTTAAGATTCTCAGCTCCATAATATGGAAGTAACACATCGTATTGATACGAATACATTAGCGTCTTGGAGATGTCTAGTACGCTCATACCAATGTATATAGGCTTGTTGAACACTATTTTACGAGAAGCCATATGAACAGCTGCAAGATTAGGACCGTATATAGTTCGATCGATAAATGTAGGCTTGGCTATCAGTTTTTCTAATGTTTTGCTGTTTGCCACAAGACGTATATCCATACGATTACGAATATTTTCCATAGTTTTTCCAAACATCGCATTATTGAAAAGTTTGTACAAATCCTTCTCGAAATCATTTCTAGCTTGTTGTCGCAGGCGATTATTAAATTCGACGTAAGGCTTTAACCAACAAGACTGACGGAATTTTAGTGCTCGATGAATCTTTATTAGTCGTAGACCATGACTAAGAGCCTGTTTCAAGGACATGTAATGAACCACATACTTCTTTCGGGATCCAAGATGGGCAATTAGTTTCTTTGAAGAGGAATCCCCCGGTTTCATACTCTCAGGCAGGAAGGGCAAATCATTATGAAGATCGTGGAGCTCGACAGGATATTCGACATCGACTTCTAAGATGTATCCAAGGGGGTCATCTTCCTTCAATAATTCCAGGTCTATGTCTTCAGGAGAAACCCATTTAAACCCTCCATAAGGAAGGGCCTTACACATTCCCCATCCATATTGGTTGTTTGCATCTTCGTATGTAATAAACTGGGAAGGTTTACGAGAGTCATACTGTTCCATATATATGTTGTTAGCCTCCGCATACCGGTGAGAAACCTGACATAACCCTCCTCTTATGCCAGATTCAACCATGAGTAGCTGATCGTAATCAAGAAGCAATTCCAACTCGATTCCAGTATACAGCAGCATAGCATCCCATGTAAGTCCTGGAGAGGTAAAATAATGGGCAGGATCGACTTTATGAGTTTTCAGAGTTTGGTCTCTAAATGTTTCAAAGACATCCGTAAGGAGAAGAACATCAGAAGTTAAGTAAATATCACTGTATTCACCTAAGTTTTCCACATTAAACTGCTTCCATACATTTCTAGCATGCTCATAGTCATCGTCGGTAATTTCTTCTTCATTTAATTTATTGTAGAATGCTTCTCTTGGAGGCAGCTGAGTCTCGTTCAAAACATCCCATGAAGTAAGGTAATCGTAGGGGAACACTCCCTTACGAGTCATCAAGCCAATCTTCTCTTCTCCGAAGTACTTCGTTGTTTCAGGATGCGTTTCAAGGTTCTTTGCAAGCTTCTCCAAACTCGTACTGAGGAAGCGGAAAGTATCCACAAATCTGAGTTTAATATCCCCAACATACTTGGAGAATGATATATAACTTTCCTCTGAATTTGGTATAACCTCTATTCTTTCGCTAGTACACCCTAGCTGCTTAACAATGAAATGAGAGTCATACCCACTCAGGTTATGCATGAAGACAGGTATATAATTAGGTGTTTTACAAGCCAGGTTACATTTATTGTGTAAAGATCCTCTGTACGCCCCGGACACATGATCGTGATCACGAACCTTCCAATTATCTTCTGTAAATTCATGTTCACACAGGTAACATATTGTAGAAGCATCGAATGATTCTTGTTCTTCAGCTGTAAGATTAAGAGGTTTAGCAGATTTGTATAAGTCGCTTATTTTATTTGCCAGATCCATCAGGCATCCCATAAACCTCTGTGCAGCGTCAGGCCCTCGGTAAACATACGGTTCAGTAGGAAGAGTTGTTTCTAGTTGTTCAACACTGGACGAAGGCTTCACATAAACACAAAAGCTCATGGGAGAATGACTTTGATAGGGAGTTGTGTAGGAGGTTTCAGGGTTAGAGGAGCAGGTATGGAGAGGGGTAAGAATGCATTCAAAATCGGCGTAGATAACATAAGGAAGTTTCAACATCCTCTCAACATTCTTGAATTTAACGATAGAGTTATCCTTTGTAGGCATAACGCATCTAGCAATACCATGTTGTCTACATATTTCTCGGTGCTCTTCTAATTTTTTCATTCCACTTTGTCCGTATCGGTCATCAAAATGGCTGAAACATCTTTTACATACATAAATTCGACCATCATGTTTGGTTTTCTGCTGACGAATAAGTCTTTCAAAATCCTTTATATAAGCATAGTGATATCTGTCAGTAGCATTACTCAACAGAAGGAGATCGCGATGATCATCTAATTCTTCATCAATCACCTTTATTGGAAACACTTCATGTTTATCATCCACTCCAAACACATTTATGGATATATTATTGAGTTTTTCAAATTTAGCGATCTCACCCAAGCTCGTAGGAAATGAGACGCACGAGAAATCGTATTTTTCTTGGAGATCCTTATACTTGCTAACACGCTGAGGTTTATTTCGAATGAACTTAGCCAGAACAGCGTACATAAAGCATTTCTCATCGTTGTAGTTCTGAGGGTTTATACAGGCTTTCTTCGCATCCAAAGATGACGGTAGAGGAATATAGCTGCTCCCTCGAAGAAGATTATACTTGTTAATACGTAGTCGAACGCCATCAACACTCAGAAGAGCCCAATTACTGCCTTTCAACTTACTTTCCTCCATTTCAACACGAAGTTTCTCGAATTTGTTTTCCAAGATGGCATCCAAATCACTGTCTAAAAACACGGCATTATTACGCGTTTTGAAGGCTTTGTTAGTGATGTCCCCAACAGCATTCACAAACTTACATTCAGCCATAATGTTAATTTTCAAACTTTTATGAGCCCGCAGCTCCTTCTGAACAGCATTTATTATGCGCTGCTTAGCCTGCTGCAGGTATGAATTTAGATCCTGACTTGCAGGATCTAAATTCATACCTGCAGCAGGCTAAGCAGCGCATAATAAATGCTGTTCAGAAGGAGCTGCGGGCTCATAAAAGTTTGAAAATTAACATTATGGCTGAATGTAAGTTTGTGAATGCTGTTGGGGACATCACTAACAAAGCCTTCAAAACGCGTAATAATGCCGTGTTTTTAGACAGTGATTTGGATGCCATCTTGGAAAACAAATTCGAGAAACTTCGTGTTGAAATGGAGGAAAGTAAGTTGAAAGGCAGTAATTGGGCTCTTCTGAGTGTTGATGGCGTTCGACTACGTATTAACAAGTATAATCTTCTTCGAGGGAGCAGCTATATTCCTCTACCGTCATCTTTGGATGCGAAGAAAGCCTGTATAAACCCTCAGAACTACAACGATGAGAAATGCTTTATGTACGCTGTTCTGGCTAAGTTCATTCGAAATAAACCTCAGCGTGTTAGCAAGTATAAGGATCTCCAAGAAAAATACGATTTCTCGTGCGTCTCATTTCCTACGAGCTTGGGTGAGATCGCTAAATTTGAAAAACTCAATAATATATCCATAAATGTGTTTGGAGTGGATGATAAACATGAAGTGTTTCCAATAAAGGTGATTGATGAAGAATTAGATGATCATCGCGATCTCCTTCTGTTGAGTAATGCTACTGACAGATATCACTATGCTTATATAAAGGATTTTGAAAGACTTATTCGTCAGCAGAAAACCAAACATGATGGTCGAATTTATGTATGTAAAAGATGTTTCAGCCATTTTGATGACCGATACGGACAAAGTGGAATGAAAAAATTAGAAGAGCACCGAGAAATATGTAGACAACATGGTATTGCTAGATGCGTTATGCCTACAAAGGATAACTCTATCGTTAAATTCAAGAATGTTGAGAGGATGTTGAAACTTCCTTATGTTATCTACGCCGATTTTGAATGCATTCTTACCCCTCTCCATACCTGCTCCTCTAACCCTGAAACCTCCTACACAACTCCCTATCAAAGTCATTCTCCCATGAGCTTTTGTGTTTATGTGAAGCCTTCGTCCAGTGTTGAACAACTAGAAACAACTCTTCCTACTGAACCGTATGTTTACCGAGGGCCTGACGCTGCACAGAGGTTTATGGGATGCCTGATGGATCTGGCAAATAAAATAAGCGACTTATACAAATCTGCTAAACCTCTTAATCTTACAGCTGAAGAACAAGAATCATTCGATGCTTCTACAATATGTTACCTGTGTGAACATGAATTTACAGAAGATAATTGGAAGGTTCGTGATCACGATCATGTGTCCGGGGCGTACAGAGGATCTTTACACAATAAATGTAACCTGGCTTGTAAAACACCTAATTATATACCTGTCTTCATGCATAACCTGAGTGGGTATGACTCTCATTTCATTGTTAAGCAGCTAGGGTGTACTAGCGAAAGAATAGAGGTTATACCAAATTCAGAGGAAAGTTATATATCATTCTCCAAGTATGTTGGGGATATTAAACTCAGATTTGTGGATACTTTCCGCTTCCTCAGTACGAGTTTGGAGAAGCTTGCAAAGAACCTTGAAACGCATCCTGAAACAACGAAGTACTTCGGAGAAGAGAAGATTGGCTTGATGACTCGTAAGGGAGTGTTCCCCTACGATTACCTTACTTCATGGGATGTTTTGAACGAGACTCAGCTGCCTCCAAGAGAAGCATTCTACAATAAATTAAATGAAGAAGAAATTACCGACGATGACTATGAGCATGCTAGAAATGTATGGAAGCAGTTTAATGTGGAAAACTTAGGTGAATACAGTGATATTTACTTAACTTCTGATGTTCTTCTCCTTACGGATGTCTTTGAAACATTTAGAGACCAAACTCTGAAAACTCATAAAGTCGATCCTGCCCATTATTTTACCTCTCCAGGACTTACATGGGATGCTATGCTGCTGTATACTGGAATCGAGTTGGAATTGCTTCTTGATTACGATCAGCTACTCATGGTTGAATCTGGCATAAGAGGAGGGTTATGTCAGGTTTCTCACCGGTATGCGGAGGCTAACAACATATATATGGAACAGTATGACTCTCGTAAACCTTCCCAGTTTATTACATACGAAGATGCAAACAACCAATATGGATGGGGAATGTGTAAGGCCCTTCCTTATGGAGGGTTTAAATGGGTTTCTCCTGAAGACATAGACCTGGAATTATTGAAGGAAGATGACCCCCTTGGATACATCTTAGAAGTCGATGTCGAATATCCTGTCGAGCTCCACGATCTTCATAATGATTTGCCCTTCCTGCCTGAGAGTATGAAACCGGGGGAATCCTCTTCAAAGAAACTAATTGCCCATCTTGGATCCCGAAAGAAGTATGTGGCTCATTACATGTCCTTGAAACAGGCTCTTAGTCATGGTCTACGACTAATAAAGATTCATCGAGCACTAAAATTCCGTCAGTCTTGTTGGTTAAAGCCTTACGTCGAATTTAATAATCGCCTGCGACAACAAGCTAGAAATGATTTCGAGAAGGATTTGTACAAACTTTTCAATAATGCGATGTTTGGAAAAACTATGGAAAATATTCGTAATCGTATGGATATACGTCTTGTGGCAAACAGCAAAACATTAGAAAAACTGATAGCCAAGCCTACATTTATCGATCGAACTATATACGGTCCTAATCTTGCAGCTGTTCATATGGCTTCTCGTAAAATAGTGTTCAACAAGCCTATATACATTGGTATGAGCGTACTAGACATCTCCAAGACGCTAATGTATTCGTATCAATACGATGTGTTACTTCCATATTATGGAGCTGAGAATCTTAAACTGTTGTATACGGATACAGATTCCTTCATCCATCTAGTGACTACAGCTGATATATTCCAGGATAAATTACACATGCTTGAACATCTGGATACAGCGGATTACCCTGCTAACCATATATGCTATTCTACACAAAACAAGAAAGTTTTGGGAAAGTTTAAAGATGAAGCAAGTGGTAAAATCATTCGCCGTTTCGTCGGTCTCAGACCTAAAATGTATGCTCTCGATATTGATGGCTCTGTGATAAAAAAGATCAAAGGCATAAAACATAGCGCCATTAAGCAATACATCAGCTTCAATAGCTATATGGAGTGCCTTAAAACTTTGAAAATTGTTAGAACTCCGATGAATTTAATCCTATCCCAACGTCATAATGTTTCTACAGTTGAATCTAATAAAATAGCTCTGTCGCCTCATGATGACAAGAGAGTAATTGCAGAGGATGGAATATCAACGTATGCGTACGGGCATTACAACGTTGCAAACCATGCATAAGAGAATGCAACTTAGATCTCAAGATGATTATTTTCTCCGTTACGTCTCCTGTAGAAAATGAAAGTTTAATCAACTGACTCCTCCACGCCTCAAATGAAGTCTGACGAAGAAAGAAGAAAAAATAAAAAAATTACTCACCTGGCTTCTCCGTGCTTCTCATGAAACTTGTCGAAGAAAGAAGAAAAATAGAAATTATAAAGGGAGGCGTTAACTCTGCCACTAGACTTTAACTCTAGTGCTGGTCTCCAGCCCAGATAAAAGAGGAGAGGCGTATACCCTACTACCTTAAAGTAAGTATACCCTCATTAACTTTATATAAACAGAAGATTGTGTTAAAATACTATCAAAGGTATTGCTGAATATCGCTTAAAAATATTGAGCTATAAGTACCTCAACATCTGCGGATAGATCATCTTTTAGTGATAAGTTTAAAAAGCTATAAAGGGTTAGGAAAACAAAGTTGAATAAAGCTGTAAAGAACACTTAATAAGCAGGTTAGATCATAATAGGTGGGGTTACACTTAGAAAACTGCATGTCGTGTTGGAGATGTTACCCCCAGAACATACAGAACCAAGCAAAAGAGTCATACAGTTGTATAAAATTCTGTGACAGAGGGCAAAAATAGTAGTAATAAGAACTTCAACATCAATGGTTAGGACATCTTCTACTGGAAGTTTAAAAGTTCTATAAAGGAGGGTGCAAATAGCAGTAAAATGGGGTGAAATGTCCTAAAAATGTATGAAAATGATTGAATAGCTCTGAAAATTGTCTGAAAAGTTGTTAAATATGTTGTTAAAAGCGTTCTGAATATACTAAAAGCGTCTAAAAGATCTAACAGAGGGTGCAAATAGCAGTAAAATGGGGTGAAATGTCTTAAAAATGTATGAAAATGATTGAATAGCTCTGAAAATTGTCTGAAAAGTTGTTAAATATGTTGTTAAAAGCGTTCTGAATATACTAAAAGCGTCTAAAAGATCTAACAGAGGGTGCAAATAGCAGTAAAATGGGGTGAAATGTCTTAAAAATGTATGAAAATGACTGAATAACTCTGAAAAATTCTTAAATATGTTGTAAAAAGCGCCCTGAATATACTAAAAGCGTCTAAAAGATCTATCAGAGGGTGTAAAATTGTAGCAAAAATGGGGTGAAACGTCTTCAAAAAGTATGAAAATGGCTGAATAACTCTGAAAATTGTCTGAAAGGTTCTTAAATATGTTGTAAAAGCAGCATGAATATACTAAAAGTGCTTAAAAAGATCTAACAGAGGGTGCAAAATTGTAGCAAAATGGGGTGAAACGTCTTAAAAATGTATGAAAATTACTGAATAACTCTGAAAATTGTCTGAAAAGTTGTTAAATATGTTGTAAAAGCAGCATGAATATACTAAAAGCGTCTAAAAGATCTAACAGAGGACTCAAAATAGTATTAAAATGAGTTGAAACGTCTTAAAAATGTATGAAAATGACTGAATAACTCTGAAAATTGTCTGAAAAGTTGTTAAATATGTTGTAAAAGCAGCATGAATATACTAAAAGCGTCTAAAAGATCTAACAGAGGGTGCAAAATTGTAGCAAAATGGGGTGGAACGTCTTAAAAATGTATGAAAATTACTGAATAACTCTGAAAATTGTCTGAAAAGTTGTTAAATATGTTGTAAAAGCATCAAGAATATGCTAAAAGTGTTTAAAAAGATCTATCAGAGGACTCAAAATAGTATCAAAATGTTTATGAAATTCCTAGATGGAGATCAGGGTAGCGTATGACAGGATAGAATAGATAAGCAGAGGAGGGAATAGGATAGATGATAAGAGGATAGAATGAATGTCTAGAAACGTATCATGTTAGTAGAATAGAATAAATAATAATAAGAGGATCTACCTTAGGTTAGGCTAGGCCAGATTAGATTAGGATAGGTTAGATGAGTAGAAGTATGAGGCTTAGGTTAAATTATCAAAGACCGGAGTAAATAGTGGGAGCTGGGTTAGGTTAGGTTAGCCATGTAGAAGTATGGAGCTTAGGTTAGGTTAAGATAGGTTAGACGAGTAGAAGTATGGGGCTTAGGTTAGGATAGATTAGGTTAGGTTAGGTTAGGCTAGGTTAGGTTAGGTTAGGTTAGGTTAGGTTAGGTTAGGTTAGGTTAGACGAGTAGAAGTATGGGGCTTAGGTTATGTTAAATTATGAAAGTTCAAAGTAAAAAAGAGTGGGAGCTAGGTTAGGTTAGGATAGGTTAGACGAGTAGAAGTATGGGGCTTAGGCTAGGTTAGGGTCACTATGTGGGGCGAGGTGTCATGTTGGGGTAACATATTCAATCAAG
>CM060968.1:55146000-55381000 GCA_030765045.1 Tenodera sinensis
AACACAGCGCCTCATAAATACACCGCTTTCTTCAACCATGGTGACTGAAATACATGTTGTAAAATATAAATTACTCTTGGAGATATTTGCTGCTATATCAGCTCCGATGGTACAAGGACATTTTTCTGAGGTGTTGTGAACAAGCCTGGTGAGAATGCGAGTGATGTCATAGTGATCCACTTTCATAACCGGAAACCTGATAATGGAATCAAAACATATACGCAGGTGCTTATACAAACATGCAGCACGTATCAAGAGCATAATACTGTACAAATCAAGGTCGAATTATATCTATAAAATAAGCCTATATGAAAGTCTTTCACAAAATAGGTATAGCTTTAATTCAGATAACACTTTTAAAATCTTAGAATTGCCTATTTTGATGTTCCTTAAATTGTAATTGCCCAGTTCTATATAGCGTTTCACTCTTAGAAGACAGTATGGAGTTAAATGGGACATCTCTGTCTCTATCTAGCGCATACAAGTTGCCATTAGCCGCGTCCTTTTCTACCCTCGCGCTGTTGCCAGATTCCTAATAGCATGGTATAAGTATTCATTTATTATAAATTTCAGGTTTGAACACATTATCCTATGCAGAATTTTTTTCTCTATCAGGTTATATCCTTTCCAGAGTCATTATACATTTCTATAGGCCCAAATTTCTTCAGAAAACGTTTTTTTCAATAGAAGTCCGATATTTGCTGTTTCTACACTCATCACGCGCTAACTAACAAACTAACTGCTAGAATGCACCTATATTTTTTACTTAGGTAGAGTAGACCATAGTGCTACTACCTGCCTACTTTGAATTCTCTATGTTTACCCAGTTAAGTGTTATAATTTTTTAAATTAAATGTTTTCGGAAAATTTTATATCTGTGCACTGCAAAAGTTACGCAGTGTGAAACTTTTTTGTTATTGAGTTTACATCAGGGAACCAGCGAGAGCAAATGTTGAGGAAGGTTGGAGAAAGTTTTTAAAATAAACCAAAAGGCAGTAACCTCTTTCTTTTATTCAGTAAGGCAAACAAAAGGTATTCATCTATTCAGCGCCAGGCCTGACACAGAAGATAGTATAAGGAGCAGCACTAACATTTTTTATAGAAAGAAGCCGTGTGTGTAACTGTGAGCTGTTATTGCGTTATTTGTTTAATATTTTTGTAAATATTTGTAGTTATGGAGGGGGAAGCTAGGAAGAGACGATATGTTGGTAAATTAAGAAGTAAGGAACGCCAAATAATTATGAATGTGTTAGATTATTTTTGAAGTAAAATGCGTGTAAGGCAGTAAAAGAAACAGCTACGGCTATTGAGTGTTCAGAAGCAGTAGTGTGTATGATTAAAAAGGAACTAATGAAAGGACCTCTAAGAACGCCATCGAAAAAGAAAGCAAAAAGGGTGGGACTACACAAAACGCTAGGTTAACGCAATATGATTGAATAGTGCAAGGTGGAGTGCGGCGAATTGTTCATTCTTTACAGTTTGTAAATATTCCACCCATGCTGAATATAATTTTGTCACTATTCAACAGTGATGAGACACAACCAAATTTCTCAAGGGCCACTCTTAGTCGGTTCTTACATGATTTGGGGTTGGAATATGAAAGAAGGGGTAACAAGTGCATATTAATAGAAAGAGACAATATCGGTATCATCAGACGGCGACATAAATATCTAAAAAACATAAAAAGGTTTAGGGACCAGGGGAAATCAATTGTTTATACAGACGAGTCATTTGTAAATTTAGGTCATACAGTAACAAAGGCATAGAGGGATACCAAAGTTAAAAGTGCCCATCTCGTCAAGCAGCAATTGAAGTACTAAGTACAGGACTCTGGTCACCTCGGGGTCGCTCGCGGAGAGAGATTCGCAACTAGAACATTTTGCAACACTGCGCTCCATTTAACGTGTACTGTCTTCTAAGGGTGAAACGCGCTTTAGAGCAGGTCAACAGAACACCAGTAAAAGTAATCTTTCAGTATATCACTTGTAATAGACGCAGATCAAATTATGGAAATCAGGGTTTAAATTTATAAAAGGATAATCGTCATGTGTTGGAAGTTCGGATAAATCCCAATTACTGTTGCATTTATCATTGCACTACCCCTAGCAAAAAAGAAATTGACGTAAACTGTGAGCTTTAATTAGACATTTCTTGTGTAGTAAGACTTCGTCTATCTCCTACAGTTTATCAGTTATACAAACAAATGTGATTCAGAAGAAAAGGACTTCACTGGCTATTCTCCCGAAATTAAAGGTATACCTACATTTCAATTGTCATGTAAATATCTAACATATGCCATCTTAATCAAAATACGAGTACAGTGGCCATTTTTGAGAAAATTAAAAATTAGGAATGTTTATCCATGTAGAAGTTAGTTTTGGATGATTTCCATAAAGTCGCACTCTTGGAGGTTACTGAAATTCAATACAAAATTTGGTTTTAAAAAGTGACTGCTTGGGTTTTGATGTTCACACTTAAACACATACAGGCACGCACATATAGACCCTCCCCCCCCCCTCTCTCTCTCTCTCTCTCTCTCTCTATTCAGAAAGGCTCAGAAGGTATATTTCTGCTTTAATCTCGACATTGAATTATTGGGCGGAATGCAATAATTCCTCTACTATACGTTTAGTGGTTGAGGAACTAAAAAATTACACAATATGTGAGGACTTAGATGCAGATATAAACAATTGTTTGAAATAGAAATGCTACGTATTACATTCACACTGTTTCCTCTACTTCTTTTGGGTAACACATTCATAACTGTTTCCCTACTCACTCTTCTAGAAATAAGTCATGCAAATTTCTGTATGTTCGAAATAGAAATGCTGCATATTACACCCACAGTGTTTTCTTTACTTAAGTACTTTTAGGTAACACATTCACATCTCTTTCTCTGCTTACTACACACGCACGCACGCACGCACGCACGCACACACACACACACACACACACACACACACACACACACACACACACACACACACACACACACACACACACACACACACAATTTTTTTATCCTCGCTTTCAAAATAAGTCATAACATGTTCTGTATGTTTGAAATAGAAATGCTTTTACGTTCACACTGTTTTCTCCTCTCACTTTAAGGTAACACATTCACATCTCTTTCTCTACTCACTCTTCTACAAATAAGTTACACAATTTTCTGTATGTTTGAAATAGAAATTACATTCACAGTGGTTTCTCTACTTACTTTTAGGTAATACATTCGCATCTCTTTCTCCACTCACTCTTCTATAAACAATTTCTATCATCTATATATAATGGATGTTTTTATATATGTAACTGTTAATCACTATAACCGCTTAATCGATCACCGCGAAATTCGGCACGAATATGTATTTTTTTCACGGAGAAAGCTTTTATGGTAACAATTTTACTACACAACATATTACTTTCAAATGGTTTTCTACTCGCTCTGTTTACGTAGCACATTCATGTATCTTCTGTTTGCCCTTCAACATACAATTCATATAATTTTCTATGATTGAAATATAAATACAACGTATTGCATTCACACGATTTCCTCTATTAATTCTTCCTTTACGAGACACAATCAGTCTTCTTTCGCTACTAGCCCTTCAACATACAATTCATACAATTTGCAACATGTTTGTAACAGAAATACAACGTATTACATTCATACTTTTTCTATATTCAGTTTTGTTTTAAGTATCAATTCACATGTTATTCCTCATCGTTCATCAACTTCATACATACCATCGCCTATACATATCGTTTGTTGAGTGAGTAAACACCAAAGCCGGCTGACCGATAGCCATGAAAATTGACATATATCTAAGTGTTTTCATGTTGAAGGTTTTTATGGAATCCATTTTATCACGCAACGTATTACGTTCTCTACTCCATTTGCTTTTACCTAACCCTCTTCTACAAACAGTCCACACATTTTTCCATACATTTAAAATATAAGTGCAACGCATAACATTCACACGGTTTTTCTACTCATTTTTCTTTAGTAAAACACAATTACATTTCTTTCACTACTACCGCTTCCACGAACAATTACGAACAATTCATACAATTTTCTATACGATTGAAACAGAAATGTGCAGTACATTTACATGGCTTTATCAACCAGATTTTCTTCCTGTAGTCTTTATTCTTCAACAGTGCTTTTACTTAGTGTCACTCCGGTATTTTAATAAAAAATAAAGAAATAGTTAAAAAAGTAATTACAATTGGTGTCAGGAGTGCGATGAAAAGCACGATATAGAACAGTTGATGAAACAAATGTTAGCCAAGATGGACATAATGGGGAATGAAATGAATTCCGGAACACGGCAGAGGAAACAAATATGAAAGCCGAATTGGAAAAATGTGAACTACGGAATAGGAAATATGGGAACAAAAATGGACAAAATGGAAATAAAAATGGAAGTTAAATTGAAAATGTAAACTCCGAAACGGAAAAGACGAATGCGGGAATGTCCAATATGAAGATAGATCTATCGGAGAATACTAAAGGGTGATTGGCCGGGGTTAAGGAAGCCATGGAAGAACTCGACGGAAATATGAAGGACCTTGGCCAACGTGTTAACGCCCTGGAGTCAGGGCGGGTTTTCTCCGGGTACTCCGGTTTCTCCCGCCATCTCATTCCATCGGTGCTCCATCTTCATTCCACGTATCATCAGTGTCAATTTCTAAAAGTCTGGAGGAACCAAATCAACACTTACTGCGAATGGTGTAGCAAATACATCAAATTGTGTTTATAGACCTTGCAAGTCCTGAAAATATCTTTCAAATTGTTCAGCGTAAATCATGTCTTCACCAAGAACGCATATACATGCATTGCTGTCAAACAATGAAACCACACTGCTTTCCACTACTGTGAGAGGAAGGGTCGCTGCTCGGCAAGCACGCTCTTGGGCCTGTCTACTGCCCACCGCTCTAAAGTAGTGCACCTGCTAGTGTCTGATCTATACAATCAATTGCTTTACTGGATTAAAGAAATAAAAAAGATTAAAAGAAATTAAATCCTATCGGGTTAAAAATGCATTTTACAACATTGAAGAATACAAAAGGGGTAAATGTAAATAGTGATTAATATACAAGTTTTAGCTAAAACTGTACACTGTACGTCTCTGAAACAGAAGTAATGCCAAAATTAAGATTGTACATATAGAGATAGTGCTAAAATTAAGAGATTTAACTTGTAAATGTATGTAGTTTATTTCATATGATGAAGCTTTATAAAATTGTTACAATAGGTGAATAAAATCTGAATGCATTTGCATTCATGGAACTCATACATACATTAATGACCGGTTTCACCAACTGGTGTTAAAATACTCTACCTCAGAATTTACTAAGTTTTAATTCTATGTTTAAATAAATGTTACATTTCCAATCATCACGCTTTTACAGTAAATTGTTAGTTAACCTTTGTTAACATCAAAGACATGTTAGCCTATCCAGTGCTTATTTCATGGAGAAACCTAAATGCCATTTTGCCTATCTTTGTCTACCTGTAAGTGAAAAGTTGGCAATTAAAATTTGGGAATTTAATTTCAGTTTCCAGCAGTGCCGTGGCTGAGCGGTCAGAGCATTTGCCTAGCACCTAGGCTGCCCAGGTTCAATCCCAGGGATCTGCATGTGGTATTTGTAGTGGACAAAGTGGCATCAGGGTAGATTTTCTCTGGGTTCTCCAGTTTCTGCTGCCACTCATTGCACCAATTGCTCCATAATCACCTTTCCAATCATCAATTTTGCCTGCATTTCATATCATCCTCTTCCTCACTATCATACCTGGTGCTTGGCTGACCATCCGCTCTGTCCAGTCCATAGGTTCCTGTGCTCCTCAATAGGCGTCTGACCCTAAGCATTCGCTTCTAAGTCCTAGGGGGTGTAAGCCTACATAAAGGCAGGATAATCAGGTAAAGAAGAAGAAATTTCAGTTCCCTGGGAACTTCTCCTATTTTTAAAATTTGCATTTGAACACATTTAACATTAGAAGCAAGCTATTGGATAAAAATGATGGGGAGGAGCAGGTAAAATAGGGAAATATTTTCCATTGTGCATCTCAACCATTACATGATCTGAAGAAAAAACAAGCTTTTGGGAACAAAACGTACTTCTATATTTAATACTTTCTTTAAGTTAACATTTCTAGACAACATTTTACATTATATACACTTACATATTATATACATTCAGTAGGTGGAATGTGAAATGACACAACTTTAAACATTGAATCTTGTTTCTGAGCCATCTGCCAACATCAAGGTCACAGTGCGATTGTTGATCCAGATGAGTCGGGCCAGTCTCATTGGGTTCAGCCGAGACACATCTGCAATGGGAGCTGTAGAATATGACTTGATGCAGCGTGTTTGTGAGTTGCCCAGGCCAAACATACCTGTTGATGTCTGACAGATAAATATTCATATTATTGTCCATTCATAGCATATGAACTGAAATGTTTGCATTTTAATTCACTAGCATAATCTGCAGCTCTGCCTTATTGCATTAAACAGAGATTTTTCCCTGTACGTCTCACTTTCTCCATTTCGCAGAACTGGGTCTTTTATAAGTAACTGGACATTCAAAAAATTAACCAGATTTAATTATTTTTGGATATGTTGTAGGTATGTATTGTAAAAACATTTCCCAGTGTTGTACAGTCGATTCAGTTTCTAATGTGCCCACCAAAGTCCACTACAATTTCAAGCAAATGTTCTGTGTCTCCTGTCTGCAGAAATGGTCATTGGTCCCTTCTTTTTCCCAGAAGACTAGGTTAATGGGTATGATTACTATGATGTGTTGCAAATAGCCCCAATTCCTTGGTCTCCATGATTTCCTGACTTAATTCCCTTATATTTTTTCCCATAGGGATTCATTCAGGATGAAGTGTATGCAACTAAACCAGGCACTATCCTCGAACTGATGGACAGAATTGTAACTAAAGTACAGATAGTCGTCACTCCTCATGTACTGCACGAGATAGAATGTCTCCTGCACTTGTGCCTGTTAAGGCTGGTAGGCACAACGAAAATTGCAGACATCCTTTTTAATTAATATCCGCCAACGTAGTGTCATATTGGGCAATGAATGAATCAAATGAGTGAAATGATGCTCAAATGAGCCCAAGATCCATAGAGCATTAAGTAACCCAACATTCATCTTCTCAGGATAAAGAAAAACCTTGGAAAAAACCTTATCCGGATAACTCACTCTAAGCGAGATTCGAACTCACGACCTCTTGGACGTGGGGCAGACATGATACCACCCCATTACAGAGGCGGGCACTGTGGATATTGATTGCAACTGTTACCTTTTGTGGTTTCTGTTACAATGTTACTTTAAACTTAGATTTATGCAAATGCACTCTGCACAGCACTAAATAATGTTTTTAAAATAAATATGTATGACATATCCACAAAATAATTAAAATTAGTTAATTTTTCAAACATCAAGTTACTTGTGAAAGACCCTTATAATTTGCTGTTGTATGGAGTTTTGAAAACTGGTGATAAAAGTGCTTTTTCTGGAAACTTAAAACACCAGTAAAAGGTGCTATAGATGTTCCCAATTGGTGGGGTCAAAATTATACAGATTTCTAAACTGAGCATTTTGACATAAGGAATCTTGATCAGAAATGAATATTTTGGATGCCATGTGATCTTTATCAATTTTGCAAGGTGCTTTCTTCTTTTTTAACACTCGATACCAACCTAGAGCTTACAGCAGGTGTTCAAAGTGGTCACCACCTACCTCAATACATGCATTACAACAATACATGCCATTTTATTGTATCCTCTCCAAAATCCCTGGTGTCTGTTGCACAATGACAGTGGCAGCTAGGACCCTTGCAAGCAGTTCTTCTTCAGTTTCTTTTGGAGTTTCATACACCAACGTCTGCATATGACCCCATATGGAAAAGTTCAGAGGATTGAGATCTGGCGATGGTTCTGACCTCCCCTTCCAATTCAGTGATTAGGAAAGGTGTTGTTTAGGTGAGTGAAGATATGTTCAAAGTGGGCAGGAGCCACATCCTCTCATGGACCAGTGGTACTGTGTCCAATAGCTCTGGCAATCCATCTCACAGAAACCGAAGTAGCATTGATCATTCAAATGGAGTGGTAGGAGATACGGTCCTATGAGGTGATCCTGTATAATTCCTGCTCATGTGTTAATATCAGTAAATCTCTGCTGATGACCAGATACAAGCATGGCATTGGATTGTTGTCACTCCAGATATGGCTATTGCAGCAGTTGAATATACCATCATGGGTAAAAAGGGCTTCATTGGTGTACATTACAAGCTATAGAAAGTTTGGTATAGAAAGTTTGGTACAGTGTTAAATAATCTACTGACAGAACTAGACTCTGGGTTGTAAATCATTTGGCCCCCGTGCTTGTACCCATAGGTTATGATAGAGGTGCAATTACACTGTTCTGCATGGATTTTGTTTTTTTGAAGTGAATGAGCGTTTCTGAATCACATTTTCACACTGTTTGCAAAATTGAAATCCGTTTTCGCGTACCACGTCAGAATGTTTTACAATTCAAAATTTTATGTTTTGAATATTTGTTGTAATGTACGTACTGTAGTAATATTACTGTGTGCTTATCGTTTGTTAGAAAGGCTCAACAGCTTATAATTTCAACTTTATTACTTAAAATGTGAAATAATATAACTATTACTATGTTTATATTTTATATTTTATATTTATATATTTTTATATTTTTTTAAATAGTAAACTATGCAAACTATGCCCGCCCTAGAGGATGTTCAAAAATTTGTCTTGGTGATAAGACATGCAATGTTTATTCTTAGAGATGTTTATCTACAGTATCAGATACATTGCCATTTGCATCCAGTATCACTGAAACTGAATCTCCATTGGATCATACTTATGAACCAGACTGATGATGATGATGATGATGATGATGATGATGATGATGATGATGATGATGATGATGATAGATGTTTTAATCAAAGTGAGCGTAATGATTTAGTGAGGGATTAAGTTTGCCTAAAGAATCAGCAGAACTTTTAATAAAAGAATAGAACAAAGTATTGGCTGAGGGTACATATTTTTCATGGTACAGGTGTCGTGAGAACGAACTCGTACCTTTTTTTGCTGAAGAAGAAAATTTGGTATATAACCAAGACACCCCTGCTGTCTTCAAATTTTGTAACATAAGTTATAATTCCAAAGAGTGGAGGATCTGCATAGATTCTTTTCAAAAATGTCTTAAAAGTGTTTTCTTCAAAATGGAAACATTCGTAACTTCTATTCCTGTGGTCTGCTCTTTTCTTTTAAAAGAGACACGTGAAAATGTAAAATTTTTGTTACAAAACCTACAGCACAAAAACCATCAATGGCTAGCCTGTGGAGATTTCAAGATTATTGGACTATTACTTGGTCAGCAGGCTGGTTTCACAAAATATCCTTGTTTCTTATGTGAATGAGATGGCAGAGCTAGGTCAGAACACTGGGAAAGAAACCAGTGCCATGTAAGACTAATTTAACACCAGGTAGAAAAAAAGATATATAAAAAGTGAACCTCTTATTGATTCCTCAAAAGTATTGTTGCCACCTCTTCATGTAAAATTAGGTTTAATGAAACAATTTGTGAAAGCTCTAGATAAGGAAAGTGAATACTTTAAATACTTTTGCGATAAAGTTCATTTGTTATCCCATGAAAAAAATAATTGCTGGTGTACATGTTGGGCCACAAATTCGGAAACTGATGGACAGTTAGTTCGAGAATACTATGAGTCGAGAAGCCAAGGATGCCTGGAATGCTTTCAGAAATGTTTTTAATTTATTTGGAAATAAAGAAGACCCAAATTGTATTATCGTAGGGAAAGCGGTGCTACAAAATATCAAACAAATTAGTTGCAACATGAGTGTCAACATACATTTTTTTCATTCCCATCTAAATTATTTCCCTGATAATTTAGGATATTTTAGTGAGGAACAGGGCAAAAAATTTCACCAGGATATAAACAGTTTGGAAATGAGGTATCAAGGGAAGCGGAGTGTTCACATGATGGTGCACCATTGTTGTATGTTAAAAAGGGACTGTTCTGAAAAACATGCAGTGCAATATTGAAGTAAGGTTGTGAATGTGGTTATAATTATTATTAATTAATGATTAATTAGTGGCATATAACTAATTATAATTATGGCCTATTTTTTCGTACAAAATTCTTACTGAAAATAATTTTTATTACATTTCACAAAGCTTTAATTTCATTTCTGTTATTTATGAATATTTTGAAAACCTGATGTGATGGGAGAACACGGAGATTGTTTTCGAATTCAGGACAAAAAATCTGTTTAGGATCACCTATCAGATTAAAAAAAAAAAAAATAAGTTTTGAAATGCAGAAGTGTTATAGCTCCTTTAGCACTTTCCACAGAAGTTTTGGAAAACATTAAGCTCACGAGCAAAGCGACAGGTACTTGTCTGCCACACAATCCAATACCATATTCTCAAGTTCTGGTGTCCAAACAGCTCTTTGCTTTGTTCCCTGGTCAGCTCTCTGTGACTTTAATGTGCCAGTCTCTATCCACACCAATAAATTTCTTCCAATTTGGATGATGCCAGTTGGGAAACTTCTCTTGATATATTTATTCTGCTCTCTGGGTACTACATTCTATAATACCATACGTTTGCCTCACATTCAAGAGGTCCTAACTCTGAAACTCGGTTAGGGTGAGTTATCCAGATAAAGTTTTTTCCGAGGTTTTCCCTTATCCTGAGAAGACGAATGTCAGGTAAACTTAAGCTCTGTCGGCCTCAGGCTTATTGGAGCATCATGTCATTCATTCATCATCTGATGACATTACTTGGAGGATGTTAACATACAAACAAAGAAAAAAGCACCATACATTAAATGCATGTTAGCAAGTTTCTGTAACAAGTGACCCTCCATCCTCAACAGTCAGTCTACTAAGGGAACAAAACAAATAAATGAAAGTGCCAGGCATTTTGTTATGAAAATTAAAGTAGCTTTAGAAACGTTCCTCACATTCACTTTCAAAATTGTGTGGTATCCAAGATAATCATTTCCAACCACAGGTTCCTTGGGTAAAAAACTCAGTTTAGAAGTCTCTACATCTGTATATAAAGGTTAGGGAAACAACCTGTGGTGCGTGTGGTGTGTGTGTGGTGCGTGTGGTGTGTGTGGTGCGTGTGGCATGTGTGGTGCGTGTGGCATGTGTGGTGCGTGTGGCGTGTGTGTGTGGTGCGTGTGTGTGTTGCATGGGGTGCGTGTGTGTGTGTGTGTGTGCACTGGCAGAAAAAAAATTGCTGCACCATCAACAATGCTCAAATTTAATAATGGCAAGTTAAGCGAGTGGTAATAATACATCATATGCTAATAAAATAAGCACAAATGAAGCAGACATGTCACAAGGAAGTATGTCGCAGCATAGGTGCAGCCCCCTTGGGTAGCAATACAGGCATGTATTCATGCAGGTAGACAATCATACAGGCATGAATGGCATTCTGTGATACACTGTCCCAAGCATCCTGCACCTGTTGTTGCAGCTTGGCTATAGTTATGGCTGGCCATGGCAGTTGTCATACACCATCAAGAGCACTTTGCATTCAGCAGCCGCATGGGGATGTGCATTATCCTGTTGAAACAGCACACCGCCTCCCTGCTGAACGAATGACAGTAACACAGGATGCTGGATGTAGCTGACACTGGTTTCATGTCCTTGCGCAAGTTGTAAGTGACTCCACCCCTCACCATGATGCTAGGAGCTGGACCTTTGTATCATCGGCAAATACACTCTGGACAAATTCACTCATCAGCTCTATGCCGTACATGTATACAACCATAATTTGTGTACAGGAAGAATCTACTCTGCTCACTGAGGTCAACAGAGTGCCATTCCATTATCCAATTAAGCCTTTCTTGACACCAGAGGAGGCGTGCATGGTAGTGTTGTGTTGTAAGAGATACCTTGGATAGTGGCATATGTGATTGGAGTCCTGCTACAAGAAGACGGTATCCAATAGTCTGTGCTAACACTCCAGGTGCTACCCATGCCCAGATCATTTCCCTAGATGCTATTTGAGCATCCATCAATGCCTGTACAATTTGTCAATCCAGACAAACGTCTATACAATGTGGCTGCCCAGAACCTGGTCTACGGGAGCGAGAATGTTCCACAGACCATTGCGAAAAACACCAACACACCACCAATACACTGCACCCAACATGTGCAGCTATTTGTCAAAAGGTCCATCCAGCTTCATGCAGGCCAACAATTTAACCCGTTCAAATGGTTGCAGCTATACAATAGGAGCATGTTCACATTGTCATGGAGTGGCTACACAATACACTGTCTTTTGACATAACCATTCGACTGTTAAGGTATCACAGTGACGACCTGCATAGTGGACACAGAGGGCACATGTGCAGTGCCATCTGTTGTCCACCGACTGTAACACATTAATCACCAAATCTATAATTCTTAAACATCCACACATTATGCCCATGTTTCATTAAACACAGTCCTTTGTGTTGCAATCTATTTTTCTGCCAGTGTATATATACAGGGTGGAAGGTATGTTAAGCCAGTTACTCTGCATGATGAGTGTAATTAGTATGTCCAATGCAATTATTGTCAATAAAGAACTGTTTCCCCATAAAAACATAATCTGTATAAAATATTTGGAATATTTGGAGCCATGTAACTTTTTGGCAAATGAATATAAATGGTTTACTGTTTCACTAACTGTCACATAAACATTGTGTGAACAATGCTGTAATGCATTTCAAGTTAATTCAAATGAATTTAGCCATAATTTAATGTTAATGTGACATTGCCAAATCACTCTTAGAAGTTAAACTTTGTATGACATGCTGCACTACAGCATTGTTCACACAATGTTTGTCCTCTCTAATTAGTCACTAAAATGTTCAACTAGGAGAATGTCTTCTCTAGAAACTCCAGGCCTACAGCTTCTCAAACTCCATCATCAAACTTATAGCAAACTACTTATCTGGAAAGCAGTTTACCACAATAGTAAACAACACTCGATCCACTCCAAGACCTGTCGCAGTTGGAGTCTCTCAGGGAAGTCAACTCGGGCCAGTCTTGTTCAATCTATACATAAGTGATCTCCCTTAAACACACCTAGCATCATATTACCTCTATGCTGACGACACTGCCACAATGGCCTACTCAATCTAGCCCACTCTGCTACACTAATACCTCCAAAGGACATTCAATGACTTCACCGAATGGCCCACCAATTGGCACGTTAAGATAAACACTGCCAAATGCCAAGCCATAACATTCACAAAGCACCTAAAATACTACCACACCACGCACAGATTGCCACCTCTTACACTATTTGCAAACATCGCCTGGACCCATTGGGTTAAATACCTCGGTTTGCACATGGACCAAGGGCTCACCTGGAAAGACCACATCCACATAACACACAAAAAGGCCAACATACAACTGTGCAAACTATACCCTCTCATTAGTTATAGCTACTCCCTGAAGCTACACACAGCTATTGCACTTTACAAAACACTTATATTTCCGATTCTAACACACACCGACCCAGTGTGGGGATACGTCATAGTAGTAGTGGTGTTTTAGGGTGCTCAACTACTATGGTCATTAGCGCCCAAGCAAAAACTAAAAGCTTAAAGATGTAAAGCTAAAACAAGTCTAAAACTAAGTCAATAAAACCTAAAAGGTCACTAGGTCAGTGCCAGCAACTGCAAGGTAGAGCAAAGTACGGAAGTGCAGAAGCACATGAATTGATAAAAAC
This sequence comes from Tenodera sinensis, assembly GCA_030765045.1. Classification (NCBI taxonomy): domain Eukaryota; kingdom Metazoa; phylum Arthropoda; class Insecta; order Mantodea; family Mantidae; genus Tenodera; species Tenodera sinensis. The sequence goes on from CM060968.1 coordinate 55,159,801, forward strand.
TAGCATCAGCACTCAATCGTAAAAAGCTGAATAAAGGGATCCATAGGTGAGTCAAATGCGAGCGCACAGTCCGCTTGAACGAATAAAACGTAAAACACGCTCTACTGCACATGGAGTGTCTGCCAGCACCTCTGCCAGGGTGGTTGGCAGGCCTTCAGAAATACGGAGATGGGTTAAAAACTGGCACTGAACTAAAACATGCCGCACCGTCAAAGGCATATTACAATGAGTACAGAGCGGTGCAGCGTCAGAAGTTAAAATGTGACCGTGGCTAAAACGGCAGTGCCCGATGCGTATTCTGGCTAAAATCACTTCCTCACGGCGACAAGCGCGCGAGGAGGTCTTCCAGGCGACAGGGAGGGACTTTACCTCTCGAAGTTTGTTTCCCTCAAGGCCTTCCCATTCTTCATTCCACCGGGAAATTAGGAGACCACGTAAGACTGCGCTAAAATCAATGGGGGAATACAAGAGCTAAAATGCCTGGGTGCTAAAACTGCTGCCTTAGCAGCACTGTCGGCAGCCTCATTGCCTGGCAGACCTACGTGTCCAGGTACCCACACAAAGGAGACGCAAGTGCCAGCACTGGCGAGGGTGTGTAGGCAATCCTGGATACGCTGTACCAGTGGGTGATAATTGTACAGCGTCCATAGGCTCTGAAGGGCACTCAAAGAATCTAAGCAAATAAAACAGTTCTGTAAGGCTTGCCGACGAATGTATAAAAGCGCTTGGTAAATACCAAAAAGCTCTGCTGTAAAAATCGAACACTGCGATAAAAGACGGAAACTAAAACTCTTGTGACCATGAATAAAAGCACATCCTACTCCCCTATCGTCCTTCGAGCCATCAGTGTAGATAAAACTACCAGGGCCTAACTGTGCCTGCACTTCTAAAAAGGCCGATCGAAGGACTGAATCTGGCGTCGACGACTTCGGCAGAGACAGCAAACCCAGATGGACGTGGGTCTGGGAACGGAACCACGGGGGAAATTGTGTTGGTAATTTAGGGAGTATCGCTGGTAAAACGATGTCCAACCGCCGAAGCAGTGAGCGAAACCGAACGCCAGCGGGGAGTACTGACAGGGAGCTCGATGAGTATTGGCGGTCCAAAGTATCGTTAAAAAACAAGGTAAAAGACGGGTGTTCTGGCAGACTAGAGAGTCTACAAGCGTAGCTGCACAGAAGAACATCCCGCCGATAAGAAAGCGGAGGTTCAGCAGCTTCCGCACACAGTCTTATAACTGGGCTCGTCGGGAAGGCGCCAATACTCAACCTTATACCACGGTGATGAATCGGATCCAGACGCTTTAAAATAGACGGCCGAGCCGACGAATAAACAATAGAACCGTAATCAAGTTTCGATCGGACAAGAGAACGATATAGCCGTAAGAGAACTGTCCGATCGGCTCCCCAGGATGTGCCACTTAAAACGCGTAAAAAATTAAGAGAACGCTCGCACCTTGCCTTTAAATACGAAATATGAGGTGACCAGCTTAGTTTCCTGTCAAAGATCAACCCCAAAAATTTCGCCTCGTCTGCGAAAGGAAGAACATCGGCACCGAGATGGAGAGAAGGCGGGAAAAACGCCTTCCGGCGCCAGAAATTGACGCAGACGGTTTTCTCGGCGGAGAACTTAAAGCCATTTTCCACAGCCCAGGTGTGGAGGCGGTCAAAACAAAGTTGGAGACGGCGCTCTAACAGACAAGTCCGCCGAGAACTACAATAAATAGCGAAATCATCGACGAACAATGAAGCAGAAACTCCGGCAGGAACACACTCCACAATGGGGTTGATGGCGATAGCAAACAAGGTGGTGCTGAGTACCGAGCCCTGCGGTACTCCGTTCTCTTGGGTAAAAACACGAGATAAAACAGAACCAACGCGAACTCTAAAAACCCTATCCCTCATAAACTCGCGAATAAAAAGAGGCAGGCGTCCACGAATGCCCCAGCCATGGAGGTTTCGAAGAATACCATACCTCCAGCAAGTGTCATACGCCTTCTCAAGGTCAAAAAACACAGCAACCGTTTGTGTCCTCAGGAAACCATCCATGATGTGCGTGGATAAAGAAACTAAATGGTCGACCGTTGAACGAAAGCGCCGGAAGCCACACTGGACGTTGGACAACAGATGTAGAGATTCAAGCCACCACGTCAATCGTCCGCTGATCATGCGTTCCATCACCTTATAGAGTACACTGGTGAGGGAGATCGGACGATAACTGGAAGGTAGATAGCGATCCTTACCAGGTTTTAAAATTGGGACTATAGTGGCTTCGCGCCAAGCGGATGGAAAATTAGAGGTGCGCCAGATATGGTTATACATCTGCAACAGATAATGTTTTCTAGTCAGAGGCAGGTGTTGCAGCATGGACAGGTGAATACTATCCGGTCCAGGGGCTGAGGGTCTCGAAGTATCCAGGGCCCGTTCCAGTTCTGTCATGGTAAAAAAAGCGTTATAACACTCGCTGTTCAAAGACTGAAAAGAAATTTCATGCCCTTCAGCCCGGTTCTTGGTGGGTAAAAAGTCCGGGTGGTAATGTGAGGAGCCCGACACATCAGCAAAAGCTCCTCCAAAGGCATCAGCGACAGCTCTGGGAAAAACAATGGTGCCAGTGGTAGTCCGAAGGCCAGGGACTGTAACACTGGAGACTTTGCCGGCCACGCGACGCAGCTTGTCCCAAATTACAGATGATGGTGTGAAGTGATTGAACGACTCCACAAAGCGGTGCCAGGATGTCCTCTTACTGTCCTGTATGGTACGACGGGCCTTAGCGTGCAAGCGCTTGAAGGCGACCAGATTATCCAGAGTAGGGTGGCGCTGAAATACCCGCAGAGCAGCTCGCCGTGCACGAACCGCCGCCCGGCATGTGTCGGTCCACCAAGGAACAGGTAAATGCCGAGGGTGGACCGGCGACCGAGGTATAGCTCTCTCGGCTGCGGATATGATCGTGGAAGTAAAGCGATCCACTATCTGGTCAACGTCTTCAAACACACGCTCGTCGAAAACAGGTTGCAGAACAAAGGCCAGTTCGCTCTGCGTATCTGCCAGGTGGAAACACGTGATGAAGGTATGCAGTTGGAGAGCAGGTTGATCAGGCATGGTAGGTGATCGCTGGAGGTGTCCGAGACGACGTTCCACTGAAAACGATGTGCTAGCTGTGTTGAGCAAACAGATAAGTCCAGGTGAGAAAGAGTGCCTGTAGAATCAGATATAAAAGTAGGTTCACCAGTGTTAAGGAGAGAGAGCTGATTCTGATGGAAAAACTCGGCTAGGTGCTTCCCCCTCGCGCAAGCCCGAGGCGATCCCCAAAGGGGATGGTGGGCATTAAAGTCTCCCAGCAACAGGTAGGGAGCTGGGAGCTGGGAGCTGGGACACAAGATCAGACAGATCCGCAATGGCAAAGGAGGAAGTAGGCGAGAGATAAACGGGGCAGAGGGTGAAAGAAAAACCTGGTAACCTAAGAGTAACGGCTACAGTTTGCACGGTAGTAGTGAGTCTGAGTGGTTGGTAAAAACCGTCGTCGCGAAGCAGCAACATGACACCCCCATGTGCAGGAGTACCAGGCTCCGATGGCAGATCAAAACGCACCGGAGTGAATCCAGGAAAGAGGAAAGTATCCTGCTGACGAAGTTTGGTCTCCTGCAGGCAGAAAATAGTTGGGGAAAGCGAGTTTGCGAGCAGTTGCAGTTCGGCTTTATGCTGCGCTCGCCACGTGTATTTCACTGTAGGATGGACATCCTGGGATAAATGGGAAAAGCTAGTCACTAGGTTCATTTAACCCGCGGCTGTCGCTTCAACTTGCCCTTGTGGTTCAGCGTGGGACTCGGGCTTTGTGGAGCAGCTGGTTCATGCTCCATGGGCTCCTCAGAGGGAAGAGGGTCAGGGTCACTGGATACCGAAGACAGAGTTATAAAACGGTTTCCGATACTAAGGGGTGGAGGGGAAACCCGCTTCACGCGACTGCGCCCTCTATCATTTTGTGAGCATGATCGGCGAGGAGGTGAAGGTGAATTGGCCATGGAGGCACACTTTTCACGGGCAGAGGCCGTAGGATCTTTAAGAAAGTCCGTTCGCTTCGGAGTTACTTTGAATTTCCGGGTTTCGCTACTTACAGAAACGGTCTTGGTAGCGGTGGGATCGGAGGTTGACACTGCGACGCGAGGAGTAACTACAGTGGAAGTTACAGGGCAAGTTTAAGTGCCCATGTCCCGCTTTGGTACTGGTGTAGAAAGAACAGAACTAAAAGTACCAAACTTCAGAAGAGAAGGCTGTCGAGCAAGATGGTGTTTGCGGGCTTCAGAGAACGATAGACGTTCTTTCACCCGCAGCTTTTGAATGGCCTTCTCATCCTGGTATCGCGGGCAGTCGCGGGAAGTTGCTGGGTGTGCACCTCGGCATTCACGCAGCTTGGTGCAGATGAACAGGCACCGTCATGACCGTCCTTACCGCAGTTGACACAAACAGTGACCGAAGCCTTGCAAGAGGTCTTAGTATGACCGTAGCGTTGACACTGGTAACAACGCATAGGCCGCGGAATATAGGGTCGAACCGGGATAACTTCATAGCCTGCTTTGATCTTCTGAGGCAGGTCAAGCCGATCAAAAGTAACGAACAGCCTGCATGCCATCGCGCTTGACTCCGTACACGGTGAACTTCCGTGACACCCTGGTCCGACAAATATCCTAGGATCTCCTCCTCCGGCATACCATCCAACAGCGAGGTGGTGATGACGCCCTTGGAAGAGGTCAGGCTTCGGTGCTTCTCCACACGGATAGGATATCCGTGCAGGAGTTTCGCCTTCAACAATCTGTCAAACTGTGTGGTAGTGTAGCTCTCAACCAAGAGGGAACCGGATCGCAAGTGTGTACAGGACTTTACAGGGCCGGCGATTTTATGAAAACCCGATTGAATAATAAAAGGGTTGACCTTTAAGAAAGACGATGAATAACTAGGTAACGAGCTGAAGACAACACGTGTACCTCTTTTTCTTCCTGGACTTGTTTTCTGCGTTTTGGAGTATTTGTAGCCATAAAAGAAGGCGATAAATTCCATCCCCCAGTGCTCCCCACCCACCACGGAGCCCAACAAGGGGTCATCCCACTGGGATGACAGGGTTACACAGGGGATATAGCGGGCGCGCTGTCCCACTCACCCTGGAGTTCGGTGCAATACCTAGTCCTGAGCGATTGACTAGGGGTGGGTTAGTCCCTAGCCTCCCATTTAGGTGAAGCAGAAACCAAAGCAGTGTGTTGGAAATGCGCACCCTCCCCGAATTCAGAAAGAAACTAGACCGAGCTCAGATACGCATCCCTCAACCACCAGGATAAACCTTTCCACCGACACGGGTCTCCACACACGGCCTACATGTGGGTGGGCGATTTGACTGACTCCCTCACCACTAAGAGGAGCCCACACTGAGGGAGTCAGTTGGCTCGGGGCCCCGGGTGCGCCAAACCCGGACCTACCATAGTAGGTCCCCCTGGGGGCGGGGGGATACGTCATGGCTTCACACATTATTATTAAATTGGTTTTACTACTCGGTCACGATATGAATGCACTTCAAGGAGGGCGCCACAAGTTTGTTCACTACCTTAAGTCTAGGGATCTGCGCGGAGCGAGGGAATGCGAGGGGAAAGGCAATACTGGGATACAGTCGCACAATGAAAACAGTACTCACCTACTGATGTGTTCACATTAGCAACTTATTCTTTCTTTCCCGGCACAACAAATATTATGTGAAGGAGCATCATTAAGGGCAAGATTTTTTGGTGGTAATTATTTGAAAAATTTGCATTAATAATTTAAGTTAGCAGTGTTTTCTGTTGAATATTATACTAAAAATATGCATTAATTTTGCACAAATTTTCAGGTAAAATTAATACACATAGACATTACTGAAATCAAAATTAACAGGTGAGTAATGTTACTGTAACATTACTGTTCAAAACTTATCCAAATCAAAACATTTATTTTATTATCATGACATGAATCACTACATATATCATGCAACCAATCAGGGCCATTGTCCATCAATCAGAATCACCAAACTGCAACATACAAGAAGTTATGACACTTTAATTTTTCATTGCCCTTCTGTCTATTACAACCAAGTTATATATAGAAAAAATCTCTCGTCATCATTTGATACTGATAACCAAAGACATTGAAAGGACTTTTCATAGAAAAGGTAGTAACATTCACCTTTTGCTTTGAGTGCTAAGAGTGCTGTATCAAATTTGTTACTATGGCCTAACTGTTCAACAATGGCACAAAGTTCTCTGTGCTTGAAGTTTATTGCAGTGTCTTTGATAAGACGGAATGTGACCTTATGACATAACCTTTTATTGTAGCCTCACCGATTGCATTGTTGGCAAGCTTTCTTTGTGTCTGCCAATAATATTTATGTTGAAGTATTGTTAGAAGTTGATCTCAAAAGAAGCCCTATTATTGAATTCGTAAGAATTGAATGTGAATTCTTTTACTGTTATTAAAATCAAAATATAAACACCAGCAACAATGAGTCAATGAATAAAAAGCTTATATTTCTAAGCAAAATTTTAAAAAACTTATACAACACATTAGCGTATAACACAAAGCAATTGTGATTTTTCAGTAATATCACTAATGAATTATGTTTATTATAGACTCTAGAAACCATATGATATATCAAAGTTCTAAGGCTTTCACGGCCGGTGTCAATACTAGATGCAATAATATTAACCGGGCTTGTGGGCCGTGGTCTATTGGGTTCCTTCTTCTTCCCAAACGTTTCGTCTGCGACTACGGCAGACATCTTCAGTGGCGGCGAGGTCGAAGTTTCCTAGTGGAGATCTCAGCACCGACTGTGCTGGTCACCACCAGAGGTGCGGTATTTATGTCGGCGGCTGGAGGGGAAGTACGTTGTGATAGGTCCGGGTGGCCAGTGGGCTGGACTTGTACCAGTGGAGTACTACAAGGAGCTGGCGTCTGATTGGCTGGAGAGGGGTTCTGGATTTTTGTTTTTGTTAACGCTGTTTGCCATATTCTGTTGAGTTTAAGTCCTTCTTCTTTGCGATTGATATTGTTTTTGTGCTTGTGTATTTCAATGGCTTCACGGAATAAGCGAGAATAGTAGTGGGATGTAGATGCCAGAATATCTGTGTTACCATATTGGATGATGTGTTCCCCTTCTTCGAGTATGGCATGTTCAGCAATTGCTGATTTTTCAGTTTGACCCAAGCGACAATTTCTTCTGTGTTCTTCAATGCGGGTTTTTATACTACGTTGTGTGGTTCCGATGTACACCTTGCCACACGAACAAGGTATTCTATATACTCCTGCGGTGGATAGAGGATCCCTGGGGTCTTTGGCGGAACGGAGTATGTTACAAATCTGTTTAGTGGGCTTGTAGACGGTGTCAATGTTGTGGCGTTTAAGTAGTTTGCCTATGCGGTCTGTGACTGATCTGATGTACGGTAAAAAGGCCTTGCCCTTCCTATTGTTTGCGGCTGTTTCTGTGATGTTGGGACCTTTACTAGGATGTAATGCTCTCTTAATTTCTCGTTTTGCGTAGCCATTAGAGTGGAGCGCTGACTCTAAGTGTTGAAATTCCTGGTGTAGAACTTGTGGTTCGCAAATGCGTGTAGCTCGGTCTGCCAGAGTTTTAATCATAGCACGCTTTTGTTTCGGATGGTGGTTGGAGTTCTTGTGATATATTGTAGCAACACTGGCACTGCTTACAGTTCAACTGTCTTGTAGATAGTAATTTTGAACTGCTGGTGTTACTCTGTTTACTTTGTTAGCACGCCTTATTGCAAGCATCTTGGTATTGGTGATGTTTCCTTTACGCGACTATACCTCCGAAACCCTGCCTACTTGTGACATATGTTTAGTAACTCTTCTCACCGAATGCACTCGTATTGTGGCTGACTAGTACAATGAATAAACATTTTTCTGGCATCCAAATTCACAGCCTGTAACAAATTTGATCTAAACACATTTTTCCATTCCTGTCTGTTCATCCATATATCTTCTATTTTCCATTCCCTCTTGGCCTTGTTGATTCCTTGGGTCCACGTAATAGGTAGCCTTCCCTTCTTCCTCCTTCCCTGCAGTTTCCAATTCATGATTAGCTATCGAAGTCTTCATCTTCCATTCTCCTGACATGTCCATACCATTTAAGTTGCTTCTTCTTGATAAAATCTAAAATTGAATGTTGGATCTGCATAATTTCTTTTACATGTGAATTTCTAATTTTTTCTTTCCTGGATATTCCCGCAGAGTGTCTCCAATTAGGGTTTTTAACATTGCATTTTAGCCTGTTGCATCAACCTGGGGGACCAGAGTTTGATTTTGGAGACTACTTCTCCTAGATGAGCTGTCTACCAAGACTGACGAGCCTCATCTGCCCATTGTGGAATGTACATCTCCAAAGTTTCCAAAATAAAGCACTTTGCATTGTACAAAAAGTACCAAAGATTGCACCCTCTGATCCCCTCCATGCTGAACTCCACATCTATACAATAGAACAATTCACCAAACTTTTGGGCTTCAAACTATACGCCCCTACTGCGACAAACAAAACAGCCATATTTCACAGGAACCTCAACCCAAACCTCACAGCCATAGATGCCCAAATAGATCTTGCTCAACTAATTCCCCCATAACCCAACTATTCTCAAGCTCCCTTAAATCCTAAGATTTTCTTCATTAACTGATTTATTTAGCACTTCCACTAACTACTGATGTGATGATGATCCAGAAAGCACCACTCAGGACATTCAACTGATCAGTAGACAACAATCTTTCCACCGGCATGTGCTGCAAAGAGCCTCAGGAGGCACCACGTAATGCCTGGCAAACCCTGCCCCAAATCTCACATTATCCACTACATGTCTTTCTCACCGAACACCTCTATGCATACTAAAAATAATCATACTAACATAACTTTACAACCTCACATTCCAACACATCTGCATGCTATTAACCACTGGGCGGCATTCAGGACGTATCATGGGTGTCAGCCAGCAATTACATTGACACACTCACATGCTTGCATACCAGCACACACACTAACACAATTAACTGGGGTGCTCAAGCGAAACATTGCTCATCAGACTTGGTCTTGCAATAGTCTTCCTTTGCTAACATGAGTAATTCCCTTTGCATGCTATTAGTTACTATCAGCATGTGCATGGAGAAACGATGTAGTCTCCGCAGATGACCATCACTGGGGGTGGCAGGTGGGGGGATGCCCTTACCAAAAAAAAAAAAGGCATGGAGGTATTTATCCAATAACAGCCAGTTATAATCTCTGTCACTGGTAAGCCTAGCATTTTACTACACACACACTACAGAGCCCCATTCCATGTTCCCTTTGGATACAGTAAAATTGGAATAATCTACATTTTCTGGTGTAGAAACCAAAGAGCCTAGAACTTTTGTAACATACCTGCCAGAAGGAAAGCCTGTTCTCAGCACAGCTGTATGTGGCAAGATACTTCCCATCTGGAGAGAAGCTGTTGGCTGTGATAGCTCCGTTGTGAGCTGGAATCATCTGTAATACAACACAGATTGTTATTGGGTCGTTCTAAAACAGTTCGCCACTTTTTTATCAATTCTTTACATGTATACAGTATAATACCATAATTTTGATATGCAGTTTTATTTCACTGCAGAGATTTAAAGTATAGATATTTTCAAATATATTGTGACTCTGCTTCGAGTTTCTATATAGAAAGAATCCCATAAATTAGAAGCTCCTTGGAATGATGTCACATAGTCATGGAGAGAGTAACTTTTAGAGTGAGGCTAATTAAGAAAGTTTATGCATAGTTCTTAGTGAATTTTGTGTTAATTTATGTTCAGTGAGGCCATAGCTGAGTGTAAAATACAGAAAATAAATAATAGAAAAAGGGAATACTGTTACATTGGTATCAGAAGTGCAACGAAACCATGACAAGATGAAAGAAAAGCTGAAGTAACTACTGGGTAGCATAGCAGAAATGAATTCCAGAATGCAGCAGATGGAGAGAAAAATGGAATTAGGAATGCTGCAGATGGAGACAAAAATTAATTCTGAAATGGAGTTGACAGAGACAAAACTGGAATCTGGAGTGCAGCAGATGGAGGCAAAAATGGAATCCAGAATAAAGCACATTAAAACAGAAATGTCCAAAATGAAGAAAGACTTATCTGTAATGGCTTACAGGCAATTGGACATCAAGAAGTCGTGAAAGATATCGGCCAATGCGTTAATGCCCCAGAGGACGTTGGGAACATCTTAGTGCTCCAGAACACAATGTCAATGGCAACACCATGCAACTGAATGCCAGGGTGGAACAAATACTCTGCCAAAATTATGAGAACTTGAAGGTCAAGATGCCAATTTGTTGCCATCGCTGCCCCCAATCGATGGTCCACTGAAGAGGAAGCTGTGAAGTTGACAGATAGCCTCCAGGGACAGGTGGCAGAAATACTAAACATGATTCAGACATCGGCAACATCCTGAAACATCTGGGAGGTCTTGAAAACTGGTTCAGAAACCACCATCTGGCTGCAGTCCACCACAGCCAGCTCAAGTGAAGGCTACAACAACCAAGGAAGATGATGCAGGAGTTCACCCATGATAATGAAGAACTATTATTAAGGTTCAGGTAAACCTCCTAGCTGGATACATGTACCAGGAAGTTATTTACTTTGTCATAGGTGTGCACAACACCGAGATACTTTAGCACCTAATACTCAGTAAATATCAGACCATCCACGATGTGCTGACGATGGAGGTGGTCAAGGTAACAACTGTTCTTGTGTGGAAGATCCACAGTATTCAGTTTGTGTGGGACTAGGGAACAGTCCCAGGATGTCAATGATCTCCCAAAGGTGTGTGTTGGGAGTGTGGTTAGCCAGGATATCTGGTGAGGGACCGTTCACACCTAGCTGACAAGCTAATCAAAAATGAATAGGTACCAGTGTGAAAAGGGGCACATAGGAGCTGTCATTGCTGACCCCCAGAGTAATATGCATTTTGTGCAGGATAATGGACGACATCATGTGGACGGGAGGTAGTACCAGATATTGGTGGACACAGCTGCAGGCCTGATCGTGGTGTGACCTGACGTGGTGGAAGGCTTGCCATTGGGAACCAGACTGGCCTTACATTGGGCGACACCTTGCCTGTGGAGGTGGTCTTGCTGGAGTTGACCTTGAGGCAGAGCATTACATATCTGTGGATATACATCATAAGGGTGACTGAGGAGATAGCCCAGGGTTTGGATACCCTTAGGAGTCATGAGGCAATGATCAACGTCGGCAGGAGGGTGTTACAAGTTGGACAGAATGAGATAATGGTCTGAGGCCTAATAAAGATGTTGAGGTCTGCATGGTAACCCTGGAGGAAGTTACATTAGGGCCCACCAGCAGCAAGGTGTTCATAAAGATGCTCTAGGAGAGGTCAGTGGTGTTATCTTCTACTATACTCGTTGTAACATGCTGCACCCTCGTAATTTTGTTTTCTTAGTGAAACTGGTGCAATAAAGCACAACACAGCCACTTTTATTGTTTCTATAATCTCGCAATGTATTTTCAAAAACATTCACCTCAAAACCTGCTTAAAATATGAGACCATCACACCAGCTTATCTTTTACAAGAATGCCAATATAAACCAAGTTGACCAACATAAAAGCTTGAATTATTTATTCTGGAGTCTTGCACATCCAAACCCATCTCAATATGTACTGAATTTAACATGGAAACATGGACTGTATTCTACACAGGATTGGAGTCAGATTGACTTCAATTCCCCATGGAAACATAGTAATATGCCATGTGACTTCACAAATTCCAGAACAAATTAAAATCACTTGTTATATCTTCTATATATTGTTCATTTGTTACCTAATGTAAAAGAAAAGACCTTGTAATATGCAACTATTAAATAAAACTTAAGAAAAAAGAAAAATTACTTGTGTGAAAATATTCAACAATATCACAGTGCAAAGAAAAGGCAGCATCAGACAGAGAAATATGCAAAAACTCCAACCTCCACTTATTAGGTCAATCAGATGTTCCCAATGTACTAATTTACAGATAGAAAATTATGGAAAAGCAGATATCATGCAAAATAGTTTATTAAGAAATATCTACTAATTAACAAGATCTTCAAAGAACCATCACTTGAAAATTTAACCTGAAATAAAGAAATGTTAAATGGATATTTGATCTAGTTATCCAGTATGTTACCACAAATTCAAATTTTAGTATACCCATATGTAAAAATGTTCAAGTATATTTCCAGTAAGATCAGTATCAGTAGACACCTTGACCACCCATGTGGATACTTGCCTGACATTTCTGTGATCGCAGTTCATACAGAGCCACTTGACCATTCTTTGCCCCAACAGCAATACGTCGTGTACTGGGACAATGACTGACTTGGTTGAAGCGGCACACAGCTGGGAACACTTCACTGAGACCCCTAGTCTTCAGGTGACCAGGATCCAAACAGTGCAGCACAATATCAACTACCTACAACAATAACCACAAATGTTTCATACAAACATAGGAGTAAGGCCCTTGCATCTAATCTGAAGTATCCTTTCTCTGAACCTTGTTGCTTACCTCTACCAGCAGATCAGCCATCTCATTCTGCATCTTATCAATGAGTAGTTCCACACCTCGCAGTATCTCAGGCTTGGCACGATGTAGAACTGAGTTACTCAGATTCACATTCAGAGCTTGTGCATTCTGTTGAAGTGTATTATACCTTGCAACCTGCCAACAGCATACAAAATATACAATTACTGACCACGTTCAGAAGCTCACAAAATTAAAAAAAAACTAAAAAGAAATATCCCTGTTCTTTATCCAGAAAGAAATAAAACAAAACCTATTCTGATGGCTCTTTACCAGTCATATTCATGCATTTAGAATATATTAGTTTCTTAAACCTATTTTACTTCTCTATTTCTGTTTTCTATCACATCTCTATTTACTGTCCATATCCAGTTCTTTTTCTCTTTATTTAAGAATTGTCCTATTTTATTACAATCTTGCTGGAACATTTCTATTATAGCTGTATTTCTATTCTCAACCATTTTTTACTGACATACTCTTTTCTCCACAATTTTGTTCCTTTATATTTAAAAATTATGTTTTCCGTATCTTCGTTTCCACCACATATCTATTTGTTTGTCGTCTAGTAGAACTCACAGTATTTCTTTTATCCTGACCAACTTTAATTCCTCTACTTCATGTCTTTCTTACTAAAAAACCTATACAGTAGAAGTCCGCTAATCCTAATTAATTGGGTGTATGGACTGTTGGGATTCGGAATGTTTGGATTACCCAAAAAACAAAAAATGTATATAATTCAGTGATAGGATTAACAGCTATAAGGTAATGTAGTGTAGTCATGTGAGGAAGTGACAATGTTGGATTACCACATGCAACATAATGACAATGTATTCAACATAACGACAATGTATTCTTCTGACCTGTGGACATAGTCGATCACATGTTATAGTGGCGATATGTAGGTAGTTCAATTTGTTTTGCTTCAGGAGAGGACTTTCCTAAGGATATTGTAACATTCTGATGCTACAGAATTGGCATAACGCTACATAGAACAGCATGTTTCTGCCAGACCATACAATGTGATGTTCATGCATCGCTGGTACAACATCGCATCTTCAAGCAGGTTTAGTTCTTTAGGGCAGAGGAAGAATACCAATTTTGCAACTTAGGTGAAAATTACTGCTTCATAAACATGTGATCATTATAGGTACAGTAGCTAAGTAAATGTGAAAATGTTGTTTAACAGTGACTAAATACATTATGTACAGGCACATTGCCAGTAGCAAAATTCAGCAATACATTTTTGTGCAATAAACATTTTGTTCTGATGTGTGTAGTTTCAATAATGAGTCTGTCAGTTCTATAATAAATATGCTTTCTCTACATTGCAAATAAGCTTTTTATTGTTTTTTTAAATTATGGATTTTGTGTTCGGATTATCCAGAATTTTGGATTTGCGAGGTTCTACTGTACTTCCTGATACTCTTATCTTTCCTTGCTACCATTTCTCCTTTTACCCCAATATATGCAAAATCTTTTATATGTATCTGCTCCTCTTTTAACCACGTTTCAACCACTCTGAGGTTATCATGCTTTGTTAATAAATGATGCAAACTTCCCTGTATATTTTAGTTATTCGCTCACAGATCCAGAATCCTATCCTTCTTATGTTATCTCTGCCCTATTGCGATCCTGATCTATACCTAAATGTTTCTAGCCTTTTCTTACCCTGCAATTGTGTTCCTTCTCTTAATGTTGTCAGCTTATTTTTGTGTAAGACCAAAATACTATTATGTTCTGAATACACCATGCTTTTGCCCTCTGTATTTTCCCCACTACTCTGTTGCCACCTCTTTTTCCCTTCCTAGGCAAGTTCTCTGGCTGTTTTTGCCTCTTCTCTATCATCCATAGTTAAATAAGATCAATTTATTTATTGTTAAGCCATATGACCTATTATGAATTTTCTTTCCACCTCTTGTAGGGACTCCCTGAAATCTCTTTCCATGCAGATAGTAATGGAGCATAGCTTTAGGGATTCTATGGGATCTTGTTCATCTTCCACTTGTCCTGAAAGGTGCATGAAAAATGGCAAACATTCTCTACACCAACTTCTTCCATTTCAACTTAATTTTGTATATAGTCCCATCTCATATAGTTCTTGTAAAACACATTTTAATTACTATTACTCTGCTTTCAACCACCTGTGTCAATACCCATGCTTCAATACCATAAAGCAGTACTGGCCTTGCTAGGATTTTATATACACGAATTCTTCTACTTTTCTGGACTAGGGAAGATTCCATTACTTTCTAATTATTCCCATAGTATTGGAATATTTTACAATTTTATTTTTTATTTCTACATTATCTTCAAATGTTAGTATATACATGTGGCAGGAATTATATGTCCAAAAGAGCTAATGAGAAAATTCATGTTAATATTTCATATGTCTAGTTAAAATTCCTGTATAATGTGAATATCAAGGTTATATTTTGTAAATGGCAGTATCAAACCTGTGGCTATTTGGGTAATGGGAGACAAGGCCAACATTGATCATAATCTCTATCAATAACAGTAGATAACCAAGTAGCGGCGGTTGCTAGTCACATATCAGGCCAATTGATTGAAATGTCATATAAGACAGATGTGTATTTGAGCAATAAAATATAACGAGCTAAGAATCAGCAATTAGCAGTAGTGGAATGCGTGGCCGAGAGATATTCGATGAAGGATCACACAATATAATTTGCTATGAATGATCATATCTAAAACATTAAATAATATATACGGGATATGCTATCCTGAATTTAGCATATCCAAGAAACACAAAGATGTTGAACTGAATAGCTTTGCAAACTGTTGTTGTTAGCTAATGCAGGATTTCTGACAATGAAGTCATTAATCCTCTTGCTCTCCAATATTTTTCACTGATGGATGGGGTGCTAGAAGTGGCCGGGCACTTTGAAGGTGGTCTTGGTCCAATTCCTCTTGGAGATCACATAGAGGACAGAGTGGTGAAGAATATATCACAACTCTGTTTAAATGTTTTGCCAACCATTTCCCGTAATCAACCTGAAGGTTGCAACTACCGTTTTTCGAGGATACTCAGGAATTACTGCTTGAATGTTTGGTAGTTCCCATCTTTTAATTTTGATTTTGCAATAATTTTTTTTAATTCAGAGTTGACTAATCTTTTAGCTGCATAAAATGGTAGATTAACTATAGATTTCTGTACACTGCTGGTACCCTTTTTTGCAAGAAAATCAGTTTTGTCATTACGACTCAGTCCAGAGTGAGCTGGTATCCATTGGAAGACTAGGTGTTTTTGAAGTGCTGTTAGATGGATAAGGATTTTCCATCATTCTATAATTGCTTGGTTTTTTGGTGACAGCATGGAAGCAATTGCTATAATTGCTGCCCTGGAATCTGAGAGAATAACTGCTTGATGAAAATGTGAAATTCTATACAAAAGATTTTGTAGGGCTATTCGAATTGCTTCAATTTCTCCATCTCAAAGTTTGTTTCTATAACTTAAAGATTTGTAATAGGAAAAGAGGTGATACGTGACTCCAGCCCCTGCTCCATCTCGGTTTGATATCAGAGATCCATCAGTATATGGAGCCATTCGTGTTCTGGAAATCTAGTATGAATTGTCTCTAATGCCAATAATTTTAGAACATTAGCTGGAATATAACTTCTTAATTTTGAGACAGAATATATGGTTAGATCCCAAAAGGAAATCATTTATGTAAATATTGATTACAAATGTAATTTATTTTTTATGTTGATAAGAATTAGTTGAGAAACGAAACATATAATTGTTTAAAAACGTCATAAATGTTAAGTTTCATGTTCAAATTTAATATGTATAAGTATAAGAACCATGTGTATTTAATGTTAAAAGTGAAGGGAGAATAGATAAAGATCGCTTCCCTAACAATACAGGAACTATTTAACGTACGAAAATATGTTGTTGTTGTTGTTGTTTTCTAGTGGCTTGCATCTGGCAATGAAGCCATTAGCATTCGTGCTTTCCAATACTTTTGAACTGTAGTTTCTTCTGATCTTAATGCTTCACAGATCTTCAAGTGGTCTTCGTTCATTTCTGCTGGATCATTACACAGGACACATATTGGTGAAGCTGAGATACTTATTCTGTAGAGATGACTTGCTAAGCAGTCATGATTTGTCAGTAGTCGGAAGGCTGCAACCGCTGTTTTCCTTGGTCTCTGGGGGATTATATCTGGGTTGGAAAGTAGTGTAATCCATTTTTTATCTTTGGCATTTGTTTCTATTTCTTGTAGGTATGAATGAGAACATTTTTTAATGATCAAGCGTTTTATTGAGGAATATGAGAAATTGAATTTAGACTTTTGTTTTATTGTTGTGCCTTTCTTTGCAAGTGAGTCTGCAGCTTCATTCCCCATGACTCCATAGTGTGCTGGAATCCATTGGAGATGAACAGTCTTATTAACTTTTTGGAGTTGTGTTAACATTTTGTAGCATTCTCTAATTTTTGTTGACTTCTTTCTAGTATTTGAACATATTCCCTGAATTGCAGCTTTAGAATCTGAAAGAATTACTGCCTTGTTAAATTTATTTAAGGGAAGACTTAATAATTGTCGGAGAGCAATGTGTATAGCCTCTATTTCTCCATCATAATTTGTTGTGTCTCTGCCAACAGAATGATAAAAGGAAAACTGTGAACACATAACTCCAGCTCCAGTAAGGTTTTCCGTGGAGGATGCATCAGTATATATGTGCTGCCATTCTTCTGTGGGATACCTAGTATTGATTGTTTCCAGAGCTAGAAGTTTTTGTATTTCTTTTGGTGTGTCTGATTTACTTATTTCCTCTATTAATTCCAAACTGAAGGTAGGTTGCAATAATTCCAATGGATTTTCTCTTATAAGTAGATTTTCTCTGGTGTTAGGAATGTTCAATTTGGATTTAATCTGTGTTACCTTTTCTAGGAAACTACTATGAGTTTTAAGGATTGAAGGGGGGAGGTTCTCTTCTGTCCATTTAGAGTTTGGCAGTCGTAACATTTTCTCATGTTGGAGCAATGCTTGTTCTTCTATTTTTGTTGTTATTGATGGGGTCCATGTTAAGGCAAGCATGGCATCAATCAGTGTGGATTTAACTGCTCCAGTGATTAGGCGAAGAGCCTGATTTTGTATTTGTTCAAGTTTACTGATGTTAGCATTTGCTGCTGTTATTAAAGCTTCAGAACAGTACAAGAGGTTTGGTTTAACATACATTTTGTATGTTGTGTTAAGGACTCCCCTTGAGCAGCCCCATTTAGCACCAGCTAACCTTTTCAGGATTTGCAGTTTCTTTTCAACCTTTTCTGAGATGTTTGTTACATGTTTTTTCCAACTTAGCTTTCTGTCGAAAGTGATGCCTAAGTATTTGGCATCATCAACTGCTTTGAGTGGTTTACCATTATAATTTATGTTAATATTAACTGGTTTGTATTTTAGTGTAAATAATTCATAATTTGTTTTTTCCACATTGATAGTCATGAGGTTTTTGGAGCTCCATTCATGTACTTTGTTTAGGGCTGTTTCTATTCTGTCTTTAATTAATTCAGGTTTTTTTTGGAGAGCCTGGAGTCCAAATGACTACATCGTCAGCAAATAAAGCAATTTTGGTTTCTAAAGTTTTTATTATTGATGGAAGGTCACTTATATATATGTTAAAGAGTGTTGTGCTCAGAACAGCACCTTGTGGAAGTCCTCGGTGTGTTTGTTTATATTTGGAAATGTATGTATTATATTTTGTGGCACAAAATCTTTGTGAAATAAACTGAGTTATCCATTTAAGCATATTACTTTTCACACCTATTGATTGCAACTTCTCAATTAATTTGTTTCTCCAGACTGAGTCATATGCTGATTTATATTTTGTGGCACAAAATCTTTGT
This sequence comes from Tenodera sinensis, assembly GCA_030765045.1. Taxonomy (NCBI): domain Eukaryota; kingdom Metazoa; phylum Arthropoda; class Insecta; order Mantodea; family Mantidae; genus Tenodera; species Tenodera sinensis. The sequence continues at coordinate 55,178,279 of CM060968.1, forward strand.
GAAATTAACTGAGTTATCCATTTAAGCATATTACTTTTCACATCTATTGATTGCAACTTCTCAATTAATTTGTTTCTCCAGACTGAGTCATATGCTGATTTAAAATCAATGAATACTGCTAAGGTATCCTCCTTTCTATTGAAAGCTTCCTTGATGTCTTGGCTTAGTATGAGTACATTTTCACTTGTACTATGATTCTGTCTGAAGCCGGTCTGTGAACTATTAATTAAGTAGGAACCAGTTAAGTCTAGATGCCACCATTCTTTCCACCACTTTTGCAATAACACTGGTCAAAGATATTGGCCTGAAACTATTAATATTGTTTGAGGGTTTGTTTTTCTTTAAAATCGGGATGATAATGGCTATTTTCCAGTCGGAAGGCACAGTCATTCCCCAACACGTGTTATACAGTTTAAGTAGGATTTCTTTTCCTTTCCTGCCAAGGTGTTTAATAAACTCTGGGTGGATCTTGTTAGGTCTTGGAGATTTTTTGTTCTGTAATTGTTCTATTGCTAAATCTAGTTCTGTTTCGTTAAAATCCTGAATAAAAATATCATTTCGTATATCTTTTGGCTTATTAGTTTCTCTGATAGGCCACGTACATGAGTACGTACGAAAATATAAAATGAACGCATACGTGCATGAATACAAAGAAAGGCGTAATGTAAAGTAGTGCCAATTTTGTTATTAGCGTCTGTACGTTTGAGAGGTAAAGACGTGTTTCTATAATGCGCGTGGATGTGGGTCTAAAGGACTTTACAAAAGTGGAAAGACTATCAAGAAAATACAAATAGGTGCAACGAAAGTCAATTTAATTATAACAAGTGTAATAAGAGACGAAAAAAGTGTTAATAAAGTGATACGAGGGTAATTCAAATATAAAAGATAATTGTTGCATATCACGGAGGAAGCAGTTCTGAGCCGGGCAGTAGAGGGGGGGTTGAAGGTTGGTGTGTTAGGGAGGGGGAACTAGCTTTGTTGGCTGCTTCCCTAGGTTCTGGCATCAGTACAGCCATCAGTGAACAAGAGGTTCCTTCGTCTGTTGTGCAACGAATTATCATCAAGTTTTTAACCAATGAAGCGGTAAAACCTTAAGAGATTTTAACTCGTTTAAGGGCACAGTTTGGGGACACTACACTGTCACAGAATCAAGAGTTTACTTGGGCCAGACAATTTAAGGGTGGCTGAGAATTTGTGGAAAACGAAAGTCATGCTCGACGCCCAAGGTCAATCTCACAGATGACAACATCTGTGCCGTTTGAGAGCTCCACTGTTGAAGGAATCGCTTCAGAAGTTGGTTGATTTTCTTCATGATCAACGTACAGTGACTGCAGCTTACTATTGTCAATTGTTAAGGTCTGTAAAAGCTGCCTACTGAAGCAAAAGACGTTGTATGTCCATCAGAGATGTCATCCTTCTCCAAGACAATTTGACAATGGACACAATGGCAGACATGCGAGAAACCCTTGAACACCCTCCCTATAGTCCAGACTTGTCCCCCAGCAGACTATTTTTTGTTTGCACCCATGAAAGAATCGCTTGGAGGGAAACATTTCGAAAGCAGAGCATTTGTGCATTTGGTTGGCGACACACCCTCAAACTTTTTTTGATGAAGGAATGTTCAAGCTTCCGAAACGTTGGCAAAAATGTGTATAGTGTGAAGGAAGCTATATAGAGTAATGTTGATATAGTCACTTGTGTATATATTTAATCAATAAATATTTTTAACAAAATTACCCTTTATATTTGAATCACCCTCGTATATAGTGAAGTTACATCGAGTGTTTATTCATTCCACCTAGTACCACGCCCGGAGAGAAATAATAGAGTCTCACAGCTCAACGAAAAGTAATAATCATTTAAAAATACAGCACCAAATGGCTTGCCCAAATGTGGAGCATGAATATTGGGTGGAATGAAAATCGACGGGAAATGAACTTACGCGAAATACCAAGTGACGCCAAATCTATGTGCGAAAATGGAAGAAGACGCCAGTAAGCAATCCATCGAAGTTTAAGACTACAGCAGACGTTATTAAGCTGGAATCAACGGGGGAAGTGTCGCGAATGCCGAAGGACGCTTATCCATCGATGCGGAGAACTTTAAGGGACGTCTAGTGAAGTCAACTGCCCAGGGGATGCACATAACAAAATAAACCAATGAAAAAAAAAGTAGGACCAAGAACTTTTATTTAAAATTTACTTTATTTTTATGTTTCTGCGAAGAGCCAAAATAGTAGGACTTTTAAGCCCAACTGAACTGAATCAAAACATGAAAATGTCACAGAAAGGAAAAGAACTAGGAACAGGAATAGGGGAAGGGGCAGATAAGCCTAGTTATCAGATAGAAACAGAAAGTGAGGAAGAAGTAGTAGTAATAGGAAAAGACCAAAGGTTACTAATGATCATGTTTGAGAAATTAGAACAAAGTATAGGTCAGAAAATGGAACAGAAAATGGAGGAAGTAAGACAGGACTTAGAACATAATAAAAAAGAGATAAGACAGGACATAGAACAAAGTTCAGGTCAGAAACTGGTACAGAATAAGGAAGAGATAGGTCAGAAAATGGAGGAAGCGTGAAAGGACTTAGAACAGAAAATAGAATTAGGAAGACATAACTTAGAGCAGAAAATAAAACTTAATAGGAAAGAATTATAGCTAGATTTGGGAAAGAGAATAGAATTAGGAAGACAGGAGTATAAAGAAAATATGAAAGTAATGGAAAATAATTTGAAATTAGTACATAAAAACATAAATGAGACAAAGGAAGCCTTAGAAGCTAGGATAGAAATCATAGGAGATAGGATGGGAAAAATAGAAATGGAAATGAAAGAAAACAAGATTGTATTAGAGGGAGAAATTGGTAGATGTAGGGATGAAATAACAGAGTGTAATGCAAGTGTAGACTGTAAGATTACAAATGTAAAAGTAGAAATAACTGAGGAATTAAGGAAAGAAATTGAGGTAGTAAAGAAAGGAATTATTAATGAAACTGTAGAACAAATCGTCATTCCTAAAATTAAGACCATGGCTGATGTAGTACAATCACAACAAGATGCTGTGAATGATATAAAACAAAGTCACTTAGAAATAAAGAATGATTTAAAATCAATTTATGAAGAAATGAGAAAAGGAAAAGAAAGTTTGGTTAATGTAAATGATGTGAATGCACTTCAATGGCAGAAAGATGATTTAGATGTAAGTGATGTTCAAGATGAAAGTTATTTGAATAATGTACAAAATGTTGACTCACCAAATAGAGATAGAGGTTCACAATTAAACAATGACACAACACACAACACATGCTACACCAACAGCATACTACATGAAATCACACCACCTACATTTGACAAGGAGAAGGGAGCCGATCCAAAACTCTTTGTTAAAGAGATGGAAGAGTATTTTAAAGTGAAAAGGATACCAAATGAGCTTAGGATGATGATAGTCAAGAAGAGCTTGAAAAACAAAGCATTAGAATGACTAAGGTTAACACTAGGTGGTCATGAATCATTTAGCTCATTTAGGAATCTATTCCTATCAAGGTATTGGGGCCCAGCTAAGCAGAGCCAGACAAGGGTAGAATTAGCGACAGGAAGATATGATCCGGCCAAAGGGTTATCGCTAGTCGATTATTTTATGAAAGTAGCCAACAAAGGGAAGCTATTAGACCCTAACCTGTCGGAAGCAGAGTTAATTACCAGCATAACAAGACATTTCTCAGACACAGTGAGAACAGGGTTAATTGTTGCGAGACCAGTAGATTTTGCAGACATGATAGAACTACTAACAGCCTTCGAAACGCAAAATGGTCGGCCTAATGAACAAGACATAGGAAAGGTCACCCAAACTCGCCGATCTTGAACAGAAGCACGACTACAAACAACCAGAGTGAGAGGGAAGATACAAATACTAGGAACACGCATGACAGGGGAAGAGGGGCACACCATTTCCCACAACCACACAATCATGGCAAAAGGATGGAGAACACAAGACAGCGGTACCACGACACGATACCAAGGGGTGAATCGAGATACCAAACACATAGGTATGATCGAGGGAGACCAGGAGACCGTACCCATCAAGTGAATCACATACGATTCTGTCGGGAATACTTGAACAGCCAAAGGCTGTCATACAACAGGGGTTCACATCAAAGGGGCAGAAACCAATGGAACATTAGTAATGTAAGACAGCGGCAAGTAGATGGAAATGTGCCAAATAGGGTGGATGCTGCACAGAATACAGAAACGACAACCACCACCAACACCCAGGGAAATTACCACGACTAAGTTCGCCCCAATCGAGCTGATAACCAACACAAAACCTAAGCGGTTGACAATTGACATCGACACCATGATGGCTGCACAAAGGGAAAATGGAACTACTGTACACTGGACCGCTGGTCATAACGAAACAGCTGGACGACCATACATATGAGCTACAGAATACAAATGGCAAGTTAGTAGGAAGATACCATAAAAACAAATTAAAAACCATAGTCAGAAAAGCAATGCCCATATATTAAGATGGACATGGCCAATGTTGAGCTTAAAGAAATGTCGATGAACTAAACAATAGTGAATAAGAACCCAATGTCATAATGGTATCATTAGTAACATCAGAGTTTAAGAACTTAATCAACGACCTGCCTACACATAATAATCTTGCAAGACAAAGAAGGCAAAGAACTGAATAAAATTGCCATAAGTGTGGTCATAATCATTAATTCAAGATTTGTATCCTGTTTCTCTCTCCTCATAATAAAGAATATAAGTCAAAAAGGCATATAATAAACCATGATACACTTAAATATTATTTGTGTCAATGTCAAGTGTAAAAAGTTAGGAATAGTCTTGGTGTTGTGTTGTATAGTAACTGAATATGTTAAAATTATAAGACCTGCTGTGTCATGCCAAAACAAAAGACAAAAACATACAGCAAAGGACACTGTAAAGAAAAAAGGGTATTGTACAAAGTAAAAAGATTGTATCAAAGGAATAGGGAGAAGTGTTGTATTGTGTTTCAAGATTGTGAATATATGTGACAACTTGAAAAACAAAACAAGGGGCATGTGAGACAGAATATATAGTTAGACCCCAAAAGGAAATCATTCATGTAAATATTTATTGCAAATGTAATTTATTTTTTATGTTGATAAGAATTAGTTGAGTAACGAAAACGTGTTGATATTTTTTCATTGTTAGTAAAAATATAATTGTTTAAAAACGTCATAAATGTTAAGTTTCATGTTTAAATTTAATATGTATAAGTATAAGAACCATATGTATTTAATGTTAAAAGTGAAGGGAGAATAGATAAAGATCGCTTCCCTAACAATACAGGAACTATTTAATGTACAAAAATATAAAATGAACGCATACGCGCATGAATACAAAGAAAGGCGTCATGTAAAGTAGCGCCAATTTTGCTATTAGCATCTGTACATTTGAGAGGTAAAGACGTGTTTCTATAACGCGCGTGGATGTGGGTCTAAAGGACTTTACAAAAGTGGAAAGACTATCAAGAAAATACACATAGGTGCAACGAAAGTCAATTTAATTATAACAAGTGTAATAAGAGACGAAAAAGGTGTTAATAAAGTGATATATAGTGAAGTTACATCGAGTGTTTATTCATTCCACCTAGTACCACGCCCGGAGAGAAATAATAGTCTCACAGCTCAACAAAAAGTAATAATAATTTAAAAATACAGCACCAATTTCTTCTGTCAGGTGTAAATAATATGTGATGTCTAATGTTTGTGTGGGATTGACTTTATATATGAAGTTTTCCTTTGAATTAAGAAGGTATACATTCTTCTGGATGTCTTGAATTTTGGAAAGAAAGCTCTCCTGAGTCTTTAGTGTATGTGTAAAATGTATTGAATGGGAGTCTGATAAACTTTTCGTGTTGAATAAGAGCTGCTTTTTCTGTCATATTCAATGGGGTATTGGTTGGTTAGTAAGTGTTTCCATAGCTGGTATTGGTGTGGTTTTGATAGCACCTGTAATTAGTCTCAAACTTTGGCTTTGAAAGATTTGAATTTTTTTTTTGTATTGGCTGTTACAAGAATTTCGCTGTAGTAAGTAAATAATGGCTTTATATATACATTATATGTTAAGAGTTGCTAAGCTGCAGAAACTTATTACAGTTGAATTTGTGAAAAGTAAAGTTATTTATTATAATATTGCTATTTCATTACAATATAGATAATTTCGGCGGAAATCTGAAACTTTATTGAGAATACATCAATCATCGTCATCTTCTATCTGCTAACCCATTAACACCTGAAGATAACAGTCCCATCTCTCCCACACCCATAATAAAAGAATGCCACATTTGGCTACCTAATCGCAGGGCACAAAAAAGCAGATAAAAAAGAAAGACTTTGAAAATTTTTAAATAAAAAGCATGAGATACAAATCATCATCTGTAGAGATCTACAAGCTACTAAGGATTGGATCTTCGATACATCCCAAGGACATCTTGACTTGATCTTCCCATCCCGAGGACAGCTCAATTTTAAGACCTTATCTCCAGGACTGGATCTTCAGTGAGATCCAAGAAATATAACTAGCATCCAACTGGAGGACTCCAGGAACATCTCAACAAAGCAAATGCAAGATAAGAAGACAACAGAAAGTAAGATAAAACTTTTTCTTTCCAATTTTCTTTTTGTTAATGAAGCTAAGGGACGGGAAAATGATTAATCCGTCAACTATGAGCAAACAAAACGTAGAAAGAATGGAATCAGGTACAGTAGGAGAAGCAATTGAGATATGAGACAGAATATTGACTAATAGAAAATTGTTCATGTAAATATTTTTTGTGAGAGTGTGTAAATTTTTAATTCTTTTAATTTGGGTGTATCAGGGACTTATTTTTTTCAATATTCAAGATCCAATGTCTTCTCGTCACTTTGAGTTCAACCAATGAGAACTGTTGCGCGGATGAATACATAAGAATGGCGGTGTTGCGTCATAGAGACGCCAAAGGACTAGTTTATCATTACCGTCTGTGAACTCAAAGTGGAAGGACGTATAATTGCTGATGGCGTGTGAACATGTGAATTGCACCCAATCTTTTAGCCAGCATGGACGCTATCGAATTTTAAAAGTTGTTAACTAGCTGAAATTGTGATAAAAAGTGTAAATAACGAATAAATGTATTTGTAATAAAAGTACGTTGGTTTATGCATTCCATTCGTTGACCGTCGACCCTGCAGATAAGAGTGGCGTCTGCTATAACAAACTTTCCACCTTTTAGTAAAAACAATATTCACGCTGTTACATCTTGTCCATCTTTTAATTAATAAAACCCCGCCTCAAATGGCTTGCCCAACGTGGAGCGCGAATTTAGAATGGAATGCAAAATTACGAAGTGTTAACATCAAAAGGACGCCATCTCATCGCGCAGGAAAAGGACGCCATTAGACCATCGTCTGATATCAACAAAACATCGATACACGGAGAATCAACGTGGGAAAAACACCGGAGACCATCTGGCGAAGCCAACTACCCAGGAGACGTAAATAACTGGACGAAGAATCAGCAGGAAAGAAAGTAGGATCAAAACTTTTTTTTTTTTTTTTTTACATACATTTTATTTCCATTTATTAATGCTACTCAGAAGTGGCAAAGTAGCAGGACTTCCAACATTAAGTGAATTGGATAAAGGAATTAAAATGTCGCGAAAAGAGATAGAAACAGGAGTGGGGGAAGGGGCAGATAGGCCTAGTTATCAGGAAGGATTAGAAGGTGAACAGGCGGAAATAAGCAAAGATCAAAGGCTAATGATGATGATGTTTGAAAGACTAGAACAGAAACTGGAACAAAACAAGGTAGAATTAGGTCAGAAAATGAAACAAAATAACATAGAATTGAAACAGGAAATAGAACAAAGTTTAGGTCAGAGTATAGGTCAGAAAATAGAGGGAGTGAGAGAGGACTTGGAAAATAATAAAAAAGAGATAGGTCAGAAAATGGAGGAAGTGAGAAAAGACTTAGAACAGAAAATGGAATTAGGTAGACAGAACTTAGAACAGCAAATGGAATTAGGTAGACAGAACTTAGAACAGCAAATGGAATTAGGTAGACAGAACCTAGAACAGAAAATAGAATTAGGAAGACAGGAGTGTAAAGAAAATATGAAAGTAATGGAAACTAATTTAAAATTAGTACATAAAAACTTAAATGAAACAAAGGAAGCATTAGAAGCTAGGATAGAAATTGTAGGAGATAGGATGGGAAAGATAGAATCAGAGATGAGAGAAAATAAAATTGTGTTAGAAGGAGAAATTGCTAGATGTAGGGATGAAATAACAGAATGTAATACAAGTGTAGACTGTAAGATAACAAATGTAAAAGCAGAAATAACTGAGGAATTAAGGAAAGAGATTGAGGTAGTAAAGAAAGACATTATTAATGAAACTGTAGAACAAATAGTAATTCCTAAAATTAAGACAATGAATGATGTGATGCTTTCACAACAGGATGCTATAAATGATATGAAACAAAGCCACTTAGAAATAAAGAATGATTTAAAATCAATTTGTGAAGAAATGAAAAAAGGGAAAGAAAGTTTGGCTAATGTAAATGATGTTGTGAAGGCATTACAAAGACAAGATGATTTAGATGTAAGTAATGTACAAGATGAGAGTTATTTGAGTAATGTACAAAATGTTGACTCACCATACAGAGAAAGAGGTTCACAACCAAACAATGACACAACACATAACACATGTTACACCAACAGCATATTACATGAAATTACACCACCTACATTTGACGAGGAGAAGGGAGACGATCCAAAACTCTTTGTTAAAGAGATGGAGGAATATTTTAAAGTGAAAAGGATACCAAACGAGCTTAGGATGATGATAGTTAAGAAAAGCTTAAAAAACAAGGCATTAGAATGGCTCAGGTTAACACTAGCTGGTCATGAGTCTTATAGCTCATTCAGAAATTTATTCCTATCAAGGTATTGGGGCCCAGCTAAACAAAACCAAACTAGGGTAGAGCTAGCGACAGGTAGATACGATCCAACCAAAGGGTTGTCGCTAGTCGATTATTTTATGAAAGTAGCCAACAAAGGAAAGCTATTAGACCCCAACTTATCGGAGGCAGAACTAATTGCCAGCATAACAAGACATTTCCCAGACACAGTGAGAACAGGATTAATTGTTGCGAGGCCAGTAGATTTTGCAGATATGATAGAACTGCTGACAGCCTTCGAAACACAAAATGGTCGGCCTAATGAGCATAGACATAGGAACGGTCACCCAAACTCACCCATCCTAAACCGGAACATGGCTACGAACAACCAGAGTGAGGGAGAACATAGAAATACTAGGAGTACCCATGAAAGGGGGAGAGGGGCACACCATTTCCCACAACCGCATAATCATGGCGAGAGGATGGAGAACACAAGACAGCGATACCACGACACGATACCGAGGGGTGAATCGAGATACAGAACGCATAGATATGATCGTGGAAGACCAGTAGACCGTACCCATCAAGTGAATCATATACGATTCTGTAGGGAATACATGAACAGCCATAGGCCGTCGTACAATAGGGGTTCACGTCAAAGGGGCAGAAACCAAGGGAACATCGACAACATAAGACAACAGGAACAGAATGAAAATGTGCCGGATAGGACCGATACTGCACAGAATACAGAAACTACGATCACCTCCAACGTCCAGGAAAACTAAGTACAAGTCAACTTTGTGTCCCGGAAGTTGACCGCTGTGGCAGTAGGGGCGATATTGACCAATGTAATGTAGGTACCTTGAGAAGACAGGCGAGTGAAAGAAAGGAAATAACCAATCCACCAATGATTAGGCTGAAGGTATGGGGTATCGAATTGCCAGCGATGATTGATACAGGAGCCAGCACATCAGTATGTGACGAACAGCTGTTCCAGGAACTGATAACTAAAAGAAATGCTGAATTCTTGCCTGTGTGTGGAGTATATTGCAGCACAGCGATTGGCAAGAAGAAGGAACATGTTAAATACCAGGTAAGGCTGGTAATTGAAATCGGAAGTTGGAAGTTCGATTTTATTGCCCTAGTAATACCTAGATTAACAGCTACCCTAATCATTGGCAGTGATTTGCTTAACCTTTGGAGGTCGGTAATTAACTATGACCTACATGAATTTATCATTAAGGAAGGAGCCTCAGAATGCACTGCGAAGTTCCTGGAGGAAGAAACATGCCAGGAGGAACCAGACCAGACAGGGATCCATCCGGATGAACAATTCTTTGTGGAGAACATCAATGTCCACGAGAATAGGTTAGTAGACCTAAGGGTAAATAAGAAGAAAACAGGTTGGACGAGCGATGAAGAAACTAACGTTTGCAGCCATTGGATCTGCACAGAAGACGAATATGTTACCTGGGATAACTACCAACCTGAATCACTACCAACAGATGGAGAAGAATCGATGTTACAGCTAATCGATGAGAAGGTCTGGGGGGCACATGGCATCTCTGAAGAGGAAAGAAACCAACTTAGGAAAATATTGGTTAAAAACAGGAACGTTTTCAATAAAAAGCCAGGTACGTGTAACAAGTACGTACATACCTTTACAGTAACAGATATAACCCCCTATTCACACAAATCCAGGCCCATCCCCAACTCCATCAGGGAGGAAGCTGACAGAGTAATCCAGAAAATGTTAACGGACGGAATAATAGAGCCGTCGGACTCATGTTATGTGAATCCAGTAGTATGGGTCCATAAGAAAGGGGGAAAATTGAGGATGACCATCGACGCAAGGAAGATAAATGCACATACCTTGCCGGATCACTACAGGCCTGAGGGGGTAGACCAACTAATATCGAAATTGAAGGGAGGTCAACATTTCACAAGTCTCGACTTGACAGCATCGTTCTGGCAAATTCCTCTTCATCCAGATGTCAGGAAATATACCTGTTTCTTGCACAAAGGAAAGGTATACCATTTTTCAAAATGTGCCTTTGGACTATCGACCAGTAGCAGTGCACTACTGAGGGCTCTAGACAAAGTTTTTGGAGATACCATCGAGACTTTTGTGACGCAATATGTAGACGACTTTTTAATATACAGTGAGAATCCCGAGTCGCACTTACATCACATAGATTATGTATTATCCAGGTTCCAGGAAAGCAACATGACCCTAAATTTAGAAAAGTGTGAATTTTTCGTCAAAGAGGCTGAATTTCTGGGCCACATCATAACACCTGATGGTATACAACCTAATCCGGAGAGGGTCAAGGCCATAGAGCATATACCACCCCCACGTAACTTAAAACAGTTGAGAAGGTTTCTGGGCATTTTACAGTACCAGTCGAAATTCGTGGTCAACTACGCTAAGGAATTGGTACCCCTTAGAGCACTGTTAAAAAAAGATACTAAGTGGGAATGGAATGCTGAACACCAGGTGGCCTTTGAGAATATCAAAGAACTTTTCAAGCACAGTATTCTCCTGGAACGACCGGATCCAAATTCACCTTTTCTAGTATACACTGATGCTAGTGCGCACTCATATGGAGCAATATTAGCACAAGAAGATGCAGATGGCAACAAACATGTGATTGCCACAGCTTCTAGATTTTTAAATAAAATAGAAGCCAATGCCTGCATAACCGAACTGGAAATAGGTGCAATCCATTTTGCGTTGCAAAAGTTCAGACAATATATATATCTTTATAAAATAATTATATATACAGATCACGTAAGCCTGTCCTTCATTCAAAAATGCAAGCTAACCAACTCCAAAATCTCAAGGTACATACATGAGATAATGTCATACGACATAGAGGTCAAACATATCCCGGGGAAGGAGAACATCGTCAGTGACTTATTGTCAAGGTTAAGGTCGGAGAGTCACATACCCGAGACGATATACAGTCCGCACCATGAGATCAAAATTATGCAGATAAATAGCAAAGAAAGGAACGAGATCTTGCAAGACTTCAAGAACATAGCAAAGCTACAACAAGAAGACCCTGAATTGAAGAGGCTATTCGACAAGGCTCCAGACATAATACCAAGATTGGATGCCAAGATAGGCAAATTTAGGAACATCCTATTTAAATTGCATGGTCGCGACGTAAGGAAATGGAAAATGATGGTACCAAATTCCTTACAGGACAGGGTCATTTTGGCATTCCACCACTCGATGCTTCACTCCGGTACTGAGAGGACAATGCTTGCCATCGAGGAGGTATTGTACATTAAACATCTCGGCAAGAAGGTCAGGAAGTTAATTTCCTCATGCGACCTATGCCAAAAGGCCAAGCCAATTAATGTAAAGTACGATGTCATCCCACAATCCATTGTGAGGAACGAGAAAAATGCATTGGTGTGTATTGACGAGCATGGAGAGCTGCCAAGGGGTAAAGATGGAAACAGATACATCTTTGTCATGTTTGATGTTTTTACAAAATTCACCAAAATATACCCCATTAAGAACATCAAAAGCAGAACATGCCTAGATAAAATCGTCAAGGACTACATCCCAAAATATGGGAGAATAAAATGTATTCTATCGGACAATGCGACCATGCATAAGAGCAAGTTGTTTCAGAACACCTTAGAAACATTAGGAATAAAATTGTACTATTCCTCAGCATATTATCCCCAGGGAAACCCGACTGAGAGAATCATGAGGGATATAAGTATTTATTTTCGTTTACTCTGCCACAGAGACCACACTTCCTGGACGGAAAAATGCGGATATATAGAGGAGGTGATTAACCATTCGGTGAACCCCACGACCAAGTTCGCACCTATCGAGCTGATGACCAACACGAAACCAAGAAAATTAGCAATTGACATTGACACTACGATGGCTGCCCAGAGAGAATTATCAGAGAAGGAAAAATGTCAATTGGCATTCAGAAGATTACAACAGAAGGCTGAAAAAGGGAGGAACAAGGTGAAAAGATTCGTCAGGAAATGGTCCCCACAAATTGGGGAAAAGGTGCTCTTAAAAAGCCACAAAGCATCCAAGGCATCTGAAAAAAGATCTGGAAAGATGGAACTATTGTATACTGGACCACTGGTCATAACAAAACAGCTGGGTGACCACACGTATGAGCTACAGAATACAAATGGCAAGTTGGTAGGAAGATACCATAAAAATAAATTGAAGCCATACAAAGAAAGGACCAAATAGTCTTTGTCAACAAATGTGTAAGGCAGGAATAATAGAGATGAAAGAAGATAACAATTTTTGATGGGTTACTTATAGGAAATTATGTTCAGAATAGGAATTACAACAAGGAAGAAGATCAACATAGTCATTGGCTATATCGACCACAAAGAGCATTGTCAACAAAGACAGATGAGGACACTGATTGTCATTAAATAAATGAATCATAGCGACGAAAGATAATATGTTTTTGACATAAGGATGTCAGGGACAAAAATAAAAATGAATCAATTATGGTGAAAAAGATATAATATTTCGACACAAAGATGTCGAGGGTAAATGGAGAAGAAAAATAATACAATTACAGAATAATTGTAAGTATAGAAGTTTTCTCTTATAAAAATAAGAGACAAAGAAATGACAATTAGTGAAGTGAGGAAAACCATAATCAGAAAAACAATGCCCATGAATTAAGATGAATATAGCCAATGCTAAGCTCGAAGAAATGTTGAACCAAACAACAATAAATAATAACCCAATTAAGAAAATTAGTACCATTAGCAACATCAGAGTTTAAGAACCGACTCAACAACCTGCCTATACATAAGCTTATAAGACAAAGAAGGCAAAGAACTGAATAAAATATTGCCATAAACATGATCACAATCATTAGCTCAAAATTTGTATCCTGTTTTTCTCTCCTCACAGCAATGAATACAAGTCAAAAAACCACATGAAACACTTAAATTATATTTGTGTCAATGTCAAATGTACAATAACTGAGTATGTGTTGTATAAGAACTGAATATGTGTTGTACAATAACTGAATATATATTGTATGATAACTGGATATATTGTGTAATAACTGAATATGTTGAGTAATAACTAAATGCTTTATGCCAAAACTGAATGTGTATTGTGTAATAACTGAATATGTATTGCATAATAACAGAACATATGTAATGTGATAGCAAGATATATTGTACAATAACTGAATATGTATTGTGTGATAATTGGACATGTTGTGTAGTAATCAAATGTGTTGTACAATAACTGAATATGTATTGTATAATGACTGAAGGTGTATTGTATAATAACAACATATATGATATGATAACTGGGTATATTGTACAATGACTGAATATGTATTGTGTAATAATTGGACATATTGTGTAATAACTAAATGTGTTGTACAATAACTGGATATGTATTGTATAATAACTGAATGCATTGTGTAGTAACCGAATATGTGAAACTTATAAAGACATGTTGTATTATGTCAAAACAAAGGACAAAGACAAACAGTGAAGAAGACTGTAAAGAAAAAAAAATATTGTACAAAGTGATTGAATCATAGGAGTAGGGAGAAGTATTGTATTGTGTTTCAAGATTGTAAATAAGGTGACAACTTGAAAAACAAAACAAGGGGCATATGAGACAGAATATTGACTAATAGAAAATTGTTCATGTAAATATTTTTTGTGAGAGTGTGTAAATTTTTAATTCTTTTAATTTGGGTGTATCAGGGACTTATTTTTTTCAATATTCAAGATCCAATGTCTTCTCGTCACTTTGAGTTCAACCAATGAGAACTGTTGCGCGGATGAATACATAAGAATGGCGGTGTTGCGTCATAGAGACGCCAAAGGACTAGTTTATCATTACCGTCTGTGAACTCAAAGTGGAAGGACGTATAATTGCTGATGGCGTGTGAACATGTGAATTGCACCCAATCTTTTAGCCAGCATGGACGCTATCGAATTTTAAAAGTTGTTAACTAGCTGAAATTGTGATAAAAAGTGTAAATAACGAATAAATGTATTTGTAATAAAAGTACGTTGGTTTATGCATTCCATTCGTTGACCGTCGACCCTGCAGATAAGAGTGGCGTCTGCTATAACAAACTTTCCACCTTTTAGTAAAAACAATATTCACGCTGTTACATCTTGTCCATCTTTTAATTAATAAAACCCCGCCTCAGATATTACAAACAATAGAAAAAGTAGTAAGAAATGGCATAGAGTAACAGAGATTACAGGTAAGGGATACTAGAGGAGAAGACCCACAGTGACAAGCAGAAATAAGCTTAGCACATCTTTAGAAACTTATAAAGCAAGAAATAACAGGCTTAGGCCAAGAAATAATTGGCTCAGAATCAAAAATGGTAAATTGAAAAATGATTTGAAAAAAGAAATAAAACAGGGTAGTAGGAATATGATAGCAATAGAAAATAATTCAAAAGACGTACATAGGGAAATTAGTGAGACTAAGGTACCCAAGAAAGCAAAATGGAAGCCATAGTTAATAGAGTAAATAATTAAAAAACAAGTGAAATAGCAGATTGCGAAGTTAGCTTAGAATATGAAACTAATAGTACAGAAAATAAAACAGATCACGTAGGCAAAGGAACAAATGTGACAAGAATTGAAACGGTAGCTAACAGAAAAATACTAGATGGCAAAATTGTAAAATATATGTATAATGTAGGAACTGACGCATATGTGATGCCAAGAAAGGAGTTAGGTTATGTAAAACTGAAATGCATTACAATAATGAAACAGAACAGTGAAATAGAAAATGTAATGAGAAAAGAGGAGGTTGTGATAGAAGATGAAATTTACAAAGCCATTTAAGTAATTTCAGCAAAAACAACAGTTAATAAAATTATAAGTACCAGAACAGGCGCACATAATACACATTACACTTACTACACAGACAAGGTCAGTAGCACCCTAAGGTTGCACACAAAATACACACATGCAATGATTTTAAGAAACACAAGACTTAAAAAACAGAAGAGAGGGGTACAATACCCACAGTTAAGGAACTTTAAGAAGCAGAAAAAGAAATATTGTTTCCGGAATGTGTAATCGCATAAAATATTTGTGAAATATGTTCAGAGGAGTTGAGTTATTGTTCCAGATACTTGATCTGTGAATTTATTTTTGTTTAAGAAATAAGAGGATAATTTAAAATCATATTATTTGATGCTATTTGCAAAATTTAAAGAAAAAATAAGTTAAAAATTAATAAATTCTAGAGTTGGGTTGAATGTTAGAAAATGCCCTTATGAGGATCCATAGTAAGCATTTAAGGAATACGAAAACCACTCACAAACATATAGGCACACTGTAAAGGGGTAAAATTTAAATTTTAAACCAAAAAGTTGTAAAGTCGTGCTATATAAACATATGCAATAGAAGTAATAATCATGTTACCTTTGCATTGAGGATGGTAATAAAAATGAAATACAAATCATGCAAACATACCATGATTATGGGGCATATGTGACAGAAATTATATGTACAAATGAGCTAATGAGAAAATTCACGTTAATTTTTCATATGTCAAGTTATATCCAGCTGCTTCTTCTTCATTGGGCACTACAGCTCAGTGTGAGCCTTGGCTTTGCTACTACTTGTCTCCAAACATCTCTATTCTCTGCCATACTCCTCCATCCTTGGATCCTCTTGGCCATCAGATCCTTCTCCATACCATCTGTCCATCCAATTCTAGGGTGTCCCTTTCTTCTTCTTGAGTAAAGTCTTCCCTTCTTCCACATTTTCTTTGGGAGTCTGTTATCATCCATTCTTACAAGATGGCCCAACTATCTTAGTCTTTGAGACTATAAATCAAACAATATCCTGGCCATTTATTAGATAATTTGATTTTGGAGTTTTCTCCTAAACTAGTTGCTTTCCCCACAACTCAAGGAGTCTAATCTACCCCTGGTTAGGTAATCTTTTGCATCTTCTTAGCCCTTGGGAAACAAGTTCCTCTTCCGCCCTTGAAGCGGTCGACTATCCTCTTCTGGATTACTTCTTAGTCTGGTCACTCACCTGTCCAGCAAGGGAGACCCTGACAGTTACAGCTGGCATAGCGCACAGCATCATTGTAACTCACAAGCACGTCCACCAGCATCAAGGTCATACAATCCCTAAGGGGTGTTATACCCAGCTAATATGTGTAAATTTCCTGTATAATGTGAATATTTGGTAAACACCAGTATCAAACCCAAGTCTATTTGGGTAATGGGAGACGTGGCCAACATCGACTGTAATCTCTTACGATCGATAATTGTAGATAACCAAGAAGAAATGGTTGCTAGCCACATATCTAGGACAAATAAATAAAGGACCCCACCCATAATAAAAAGCACTACATTCGTACATACAGTTGGACCTGATTTATGTATGTATCAAGGGGAAGAGGGAAGATTACTTGTAACTCAGAATACTTACAAATGAGTTTTTGATAATGCATCATATTATTTTTTTAAACAAAGAAAGCAATACAGTGGGGCCACATGTATAAAGTTTAACAAACAACAAAGATCTGTGCGCAGAAAACACTAGTTTGAACTTGGACTTGCTTTAAGGAAATAAATTAATTTGGTTTGTTTCACTTTTGTTGCATTAAGTACATACACCTCATACTGTTAGGTACTGATGACTGTACATCGCATAAGTATAAGCAATTCCTTAAGTCTGAAGCAATTTTGGTTCTGTGTGGATCAAGTTCGACCTCTGATATGAATTTTACTTTCCGATCTAGTGTATAACTTTCCTTTTTCTATTCTCCATTGCTGATTAAACGCAATTGAGAACTGAAAGACAAAACTGCTGTTCAACAGTAAACACCAGATACTGAATATTGTTATCTTTACTTTTCCTTTGTTGCTATGACATTGCCATACTGAAAGCCGGCAGCTCCATCAGCAAACGTCTTTGTCTTTTGTTTCTGCAGCCAAAAGTCGCTGCTCAGCTTGCATCTTTGTCAACATAGATAAGGAAAATACGCCTTGAGTTTCTCTCAAGTTAGTGTATGCCATATGCTCATTATAATTATGTTCTAGTCTATACAATTCCTTCCTTTGCTGACAGCTTTACTTCCTTTTTCCACATTATTTTCCATTCTAAAGTGCCTGTAAATGTTCAATGACTTTTGTTTTTAAAAATACTGTATATTTCCAAAACTTTAATATAACAAATAATTAAATTTCTTCCCATGACTCTCTATCTCTAGTTCTCTATCACTCCAGGTCATCACATTACCATCATTTTCCAAAACAATTTTAATTCTGTTAACCGAAAGGCTATGCTGGGTAATGTTCTTCTGGGATATCAGACACTGTTTCAAAATATTTGTTCATCTAAACTCTTTCACCTGTCACCAACTTACTTACCGATTATATTAACTACCTTAATTATAATTACATTTGACTAACCATAAAGCATTTAATTTTTTGGTTATTATTAATTATTAAATCTTAACTTGATATTAAACTAGAAATTTGAATGTTTTGCAATTTTTTGTGTGTATTCGTACAGGGTTTTTATTTTTAGAGGAAGAACATCTGTGGATAAGAAAACCAAGGAATTTAATGTTTTGGTTTAGGTAATTACGCTGAATTAATATAACATAACTACAACTTATTCATCGTGCTATTACAAGACGTGATTTACAATGTTTAATACTGTGACAAATGACAAGTCCAGTTACTTCTTTATGTCACTTTAGTTCCCTTAAAACTGAATCACAATTAACAATTCCTGACCTGGTAACTCACTGCTGTTCCGTTCAATCGTAACCTTGACACAAACCACTGCCCAATTGTCCACAGCTTACTCTGATAGTTCTACTCAATCACTCTTAAACTGACTCTGATGATATAGCACTAAAATTAATCCAACACTAATTTCTCTTTTAATTTAAAAGGTGAGTTAATTAATAACACTGAACAACACTTACAACATATTTTTCCGGGACGCGTTTCGAAGGTCAACTTTCCTCCATTATCAACCGGAGGAAATGGAGGAAAGTTAACCTTCGAAACGCGTCCCGGAAAAATATGTTGTAAGTGTTGTTCAGTGTTATTAATTAACTCACCTTTTAAATTAAATTAATTACAACAACACTGTTTTCAAACTTCTATGAAAGGAAGATAACTAATTTCTCTGTTCATATCAACTCAACAAGAATTAGGTACCAGCAATTTTTCTGGAAACTAATGTTTCGTGAAGCTTCTTGTAACAAGTCTGGCAATCGAAACTTCTCAAACTGTCTGGAAATAGAACACCTTAAGGTGCATCTAGTTATAGGTCATCAGAATTATGGCAAAGAAGGAAGATGACAATGACCAAACCTTTGCACTTGTAACTGAATTGTGTGTGTTAAAATGCACCAGGGAATATGCCAGGTTGTTTGGGCATGGCAAATGTAAATATTGTGTACTGTATTTAATTGTCAGAATTGTACTGAACCAACGATTAGCCAATCAATTGCGGTTACTATGTCCATAACTACAGAAACCTTTACTCCTATAGAGAGGTAATGAATGACAATTACTGTTGATATATACGTCGTGTAAGACGACATATATTCACGTTATTAATTATAACGAAATAATTTTGGCAACCAGTAATACTGGATTCTATTGCCAAAAGACATTATTTTAGTAAAATATTGTGCGTTGATACTTGTCACGTACAATTGTATCATAAATATTCCACAATATTTATGAGAGAAATGTGAAATTAACTTGCATAAAAATCACAGAGATCTTGACTTGAATAGTTTCAGGACTTCAGAACACCAACATTTGTAAAAAGTGAAGATATTTTGTTGTTTTATTGTAACTTCATCGTAATAAAGTTAAATTGGTGGAGAACTGAATATTTATGGAAAATATATTAATACCTTGCCCTTATTTGTCTGCTTGCACCCATAATGCCCTGAAGATAAGAACCTCATTGCTAGAGCAACTACAACTAAAACCAGTTCACACTGAAGAAAAGAATATTGCAGAGCAGTATATATGACATGGCAATGACTCCTAATACATGCAGCAGATCAAAAACGTGCATATTTTGTAACCAGGTTGTGGGTACTTTGGTTATAAAACTAGTTACTCAAGTTAAAATGTTGGCTGCCCTAGCATGGGGCATCAGCCACCTTTGTTGTCGTTTTTTTTGTAACTTTTGTAATCTTAGTATCACTGTGTTCTCTATATCAGAACAATAAGAGTCAAGCTGTACAAACCTCTCTTGCCATAGTGGTGATGAATGCTGCTGGTCTTGCGGTTGCTATAAGTGTAAGAGCATGTCGAGCTGTCCGGCAGGAATCTGCAGCTGGAGTTAGAGGTAGACCATATGTCATGCTGCAAACACACGTATATTGTAAATAGCTTATTTCTTCAAGTAAATTCATAATATTAAAAAGGGTTAGGTATTTTATATTACTGGCTTACATTAGTCTCAGATATCAGAGTTCTGTAAATCTGAAGCTATGTTAAATTGAAGGTGTAATTTTTTTTGGGGCCCCCCAAAACATTTCTGCTTTGCTGTCAGTTTCTACAGTACCCAACTAGATTACACTTGACCTATTTATTATACATTTTTAGGCCTCCCCACCTCTCTCCCAAAGTGTGTGAGAAGTTTTGGAGAGAAACGTACATTCACAGAACTTAAGGTGGTTTAACTTTAAGCTCAAAGGAGTAGTAAACAAAACCTACAAGGAGAGCATCATTGGGTTGGGTGGTGGGTGAACTACAACTTTTCTCGCTTAGTATTGTAACTTTTGGTTGTGGGTGTGAAGTAAAGTAGACAGATGTAGTCGAGATAAAGAAACACTTTTATTTCCGTAAACAGTAACTTGTACACTCGTTGCAACAGCAAGAAAGTCTTTTCCGATTCTCCAACAGCACGGCTCCGAACTCGTAACACAAAGAACTAACTCTTCTCCGTCGGCACGACTCTCCACATCGTCTGTCCGTCTCCGTCGGCACGACTACTCAACCTTCACATACGTCTGACTGACTCTTCTCACACTTTACCGCTATTTATATCTCCCAGGCACTATTCTGGAAGCTTCAGGAACGTTCACTTATTGCGCTGGAGTACAAAGTAGAAGATTCCAGTAGCCTCTATCCTTTTCTCTCTTTCGGCAAGCGCCCCAACAATGCGGCCATTCTCTGTCTCTTTCCTTCGGCTCCTTTGCGGTAGTGCCGACAATAATGCGATGGGTGACAATTGCGGCTGTCGGCAATTAGATGCGGCGGGCGCGGTGACAGTATGTTGTTTCTTCCTTTAAATGAACTAGTTTTTTTTAATATGAATATGAATTTATTGAGTTCCAAAGCGTATACATGTTGGGTTGCCCATGAACTTGGGCCCTAGCCCCTCTCTCATGCGGCAGCTCTCTGCGATTCTCTACACATAATTTTTTTATGTGTGCTGTTTATTCTTTGACTACAGTTAATTAACCTTGTTCAGACTGTCTTTTTAACTTTCCTCTTTTTGATATTTTCACCCAATTATCTTATACTTTTTTTCCCTAAGATCATTACTATTTCCCCCTCATTTTTCTTATGTTTCCTGTTAATAATTTTCTGTACTTCACTTAGTCACTTTCTTCTTAGCTCTATATCACTTCCACTTTCTTTCCTCACTTAAATTTCACTTTTTTTTAAAGTGCTTACTTGACATTAACCCTAAACTCTAATTTCTAACCCCCTACTACACCTGAACACAGCTCACTTGATAACTTATTCTTCCTTGTCACACGGCGTGAAGCACCATTTTTCTCCCTTTTTTTCTTCGGCGTCCTATATATTAACACATGTTCATTATCTGATATCCACTTTTTTTATTTAACCACTTGAGTGATAGCCATTTAAATGCTGCATGGCCGGTAATGGATACCCAATACACAATCCAAGGCATTTAAATTGTTAAATGTAGGTAAATATGCTTTGTACATAAACATTCGTATCTTTGGTATTTATTAAGTTATTTTAATTAAACAAAAACTGGCTTAAAGCTCATTAAATGCATTATACATCTGAGACAGAATATTGATCAATAGAAAATTGTTCATGTAAATATTTTTGTAAGAGTGTGTAAATTTCTAATTCTTTTAATTTGGGTGTATCAGGGACTTATTTTTTTCAATATTCAAGATAGACAACGTTTTCTCGTCACTTTGAGTTCAACCAATGAGAACTGTTGCGCGGATGAATACATAAGAATGGCGGTGTTGCGTCATAGAGACGCTTGGGACTCTTTTATCATTAGTGTCTGTGAGTTCAAGGTGAAAGGATGTATATTTTCCGATAGCGTGTGAACATGTAATTTACACCCAAACTTTTAACCAGTGTAGATTCTATCGAATTTTGAAAGTTGTTAACTAATTAATATAGCGATAGAAATGTAAATCAACGAATAAATATGTTGTGATAAAGGAACGTTGATTTGTGCATTCCATTCTGTATCCATCGACCCTATAGATAAGAATAGCGTCAGATATCAATCAAACTTTCCATCTTTCAGTAAAAACATTATTCCTGCTGCTATATTCCCGCTGCTACGTAAAAATATTATAAAAACCGTACCAAAATGGCTTGCCCAACGTGGAGCGCGAATTTAGAATGGAATGCACAATTACGAAGTGTTAACATCGAATGACGCCATCCCATCGCGCAGGAGAAAGACGCCATTAGACCATCGACTGATATCAACAAAACATCGATACACGGAGAATCAACGTGGGAAAAACACCGGAGATCATCTGGCGAAGCCAACTACCCAGGAGACGTAAATAACTGGATGAAGAACCAACAGAAAAGAAAGTAGGATCAAAATTTTTTGTTTTTACATACATTTTATTTCCATTGTACATGTTTTTGAGAAGTGGAAAAATATTGGGACTTTCAACATTAAGTGAATTGGATAAAGGAATTAAAATGTCGCGAAAAGAGATAGAAACAGGAGTGGGGGAAGGGGCAGATAGGCCTAGTTATCAGATAGGATTAGAGAGTGAGGAACAGGCGGAAATAAGCAAAGACCAAAGGTTAATGATGATGATGTTTGAAAGACTAGAACAGAAAATGGAACAGAATAAGGCAGAATTAAAACAGGATATAGAACAAAGTTTAGGTGAAAAAATAGAGGGAGTGAGAGAGGACTTGGAAAATAATAAAAAAGAATTAGGTCAGAAAATGGAACAAAATAACATAGAATTGAGACAGGACATTGAACAAAGTTTAAGTCAGAGTATAGGTCAGAAACTGGAACAGAATAAGGAAGAGATAGGTCAGAAAATGGAGGAAGTGAGAAAAGACTTAGAACAGAAAATGGAATTAGGTAGACAGAACTTAGAACAGAAAATAGAATTAGGAAGACAGGAGTGTAAAGAAAATATGAAAGTAATGGAAACTAATTTAAAATTAGTACATAAAAACTTAAATGAAACAAAGGAAGCCTTAGAAGCTAGGATAGAAATTGTAGGAGATAGGATGGGAAAGATAGAATCAGAGATGAGAGAGAATAAAATTGTGTTAGAAGGAGAAATTGCTAGATGTAGGGATGAAATAACAGAATGTAATACAAGTGTAGACTGTAAGATAACAAATGTAAAAGCAGAAATAACTGAGGAATTAAGGAAAGAGATTGAGGTAGTAAAGAAAGACATTATTAATGAAACTGTAGAACAAATTGTAATTCCTAAAATTAAGACAATGAATGATGTGATGCTTTCACAACAGGATGCTATAAATGATATGAAACAAAGCCACTTAGAAATAAAGAATGATTTAAAATCAATTTGTGAAGAAATGAAAAAAGGGAAAGAAAATTTGGCTAATGTAAATGATGTTGTGAAGGCATTACAAAGACAAGATGATTTAGATGTAAGTAATGTACAAGATGAGAGTTATTTGAATAATGTACAAAATGTTGACTCACCATACAGAGAAAGAGGTTCACAACCAAACAATGACACAACACATAACACATGTTACACCAACAGCATATTACATGAAATCACACCACCTACATTTGACGAGGAGAAGGGAGACGATCCAAAACTCTTTGTTAAAGAGATGGAAGAATATTTTAAAGTGAAAAGGATACCAAACGAGCTTAGAATGATGATAGTTAAGAAAAGCTTAAAAAACAAGGCATTAGAATGGCTCAGGTTAACACTAGCTGGTCATGAGTCGTATAGCTCATTCAGAAATTTATTCCTATCAAGGTATTGGGGCCCAGCTAAACAAAACCAAACTAGGGTAGAGCTAGCGACAGGTAGATACGATCCAACCAAAGGGTTGTCACTAGTCGATTATTTTATGAAAGTAGCCAACAAAGGAAAGCTATTAGACCCCAACTTGTCGGAGGCAGAACTAATTGCCAGTATAACAAGACATTTCCCAGACACAGTGAGAACAGGGTTAATTGTTGCGAGGCCAGTAGATTTTGCAGATATAATAGAACTGCTGACAGCCTTCGAAACACAAAATGGTCGGCCTAATGAGCATAGATATAGGAACGGTCACCCAAACTCACCCATCCTAAACCGGAACACGGCTACGAACAACCAGAGTGAGGGAGAACATAGAAATACTAGGAGTACCCATGAAAGGGGGAGGTCCGAAGCTACAGGGTAACTACACAAGGCGCGCAGTCAACTACTTACTCCAAATAAACCACTCACTCCAATTCTCCTGCAGTGAAAGCTCAGGACAAAATACGCCCTAGGACAGTGCTTAAAGCGTCCTAGGAACACTGGGCCACGGTGTATAAGGTGGCACTAACCCATGTAGCGACCTATGCCAAAAGGCCAAGCCAATTAATGTAAAGTACGATGTCATCCCACAATGCATCGTGAGGAACGAGAAAAATGCATTGGTGTGTATTGACGAGCATGGAGAGCTACCAAGGGGTAAAGATGGGAACAGATACATCTTTGTCATGTTTGATGTTTTCACAAAATTCACCAAAATATACCCCATTAAGAACATCAAAAGTAGAACATGCTTAGATAAAATCGTCAAGGACTACATCCCAAAATATGGGAGGATAAAATGTATTCTATCGGACAATGCAACCATGCATAAGAGCAAGTTGTTTCAGAACACCTTACAAACATTAGGAATAAAATTGTACTATTCCTCAGCATATTATCCCCAGGGAAACCCGACTGAGAGAATCATGAGGGATATAAGTATTTATTTTCGTTTACTCTGCCACAGAGACCACACTTCCTGGACGGAAAAATGCGGATATATAGAGGAGGTGATTAACCATTCGGTGAACCCCACGACCAAGTTCGCCCCTATCGAGCTGATGACCAACACGAAACCAAGAAAATTAGCAATTGACATTGACACTACGATGGCTGCCCAAAGAGAATTATCAGAGAAGGAAAAATGTCAATTGGCATTCAGAAGATTACAGCAGAAGGCTGAAAAAGGGAGGAACAAGGTGAAAAGATTCGTCAGGAAATGGTCCCCACAAATTGGAGAAAAGGTGCTCTTAAAAAGCCACAAAGCATCCAAGGCATCTGAAAAAAGATCTGGAAAGATGGAGCTATTGTATACTGGACCACTGGTCATAACAAAACAGCTGGGTGACCACACATATGAGCTACAGAATACAAATGGCAAGTTGGTAGGAAGATACCATAAAAATAAATTGAAGCCATACAAAGAAAGGACCAAATAGTCTTTGTCAACGAATGTGTAAGGCAGGAGTAATGGAGATGAAAGAAGATAACAATTTTTAATGGGTTACTTATAGAAAATTATGTTCAGATTTGGAATTACAACAAGGAAGAAAATCAGCATAGTCATTGGCTATATCGACCACAAAGAGCATTGTCAACAAAAACAGACGAGGACACTGATTGTCATTAAAGAAATGAATCATAGCGACGAAAGATAATATGTTTTTGACATAAGGATGTCAGGGACAAAAATAAAAATGAATCAATTATGATGAAAAAGATATAATATTTCGACACAAAGATGTCGAGGGTAAATTGAGAAGAAAAATAATACAATTACAGAATAATTGTAAGTATAGAAGTTTTCTCTTATAGAAATAAGAGACAAAGAAATGACAATTAGTGAAATGAGGAAAACCATAACCAGAAAAACAATGCCCATGAATTAAGATGAATATAGCCAATGCTAAGCTCGAAGAAACGTTGAACCAAACAACAATGAATAATAACCCAATCAAGAAAATTAGTACTATTAGTAACATCAGAGTTTAAGAACCGACTCAACAACCTGCCTATATACAATAAGCTTATAAGACAAAGAAGGCAAAGAACTGAATAAAATATTGCCATAAACATGATCATAATCATTAGCTCAAAATTTGCATCCTGTTTTTCTCTCCTCATAGGAATGAATACAAGTCAAAAAAAAAAAAAAAAAAAAAAACCCACATGAAACACTTAAATTATATTTGTGTCAATGTCAAATGTACAATAATTGAGTATGTGTTGTATAAGAACTGAATATGTGTTGTACAATAACTGAATATGTATTGTATGATAACTGGATATATTGTGTAATAACTGAATATGTTGAGTAATAACCAAATGCGTTATGCCAAAACTGAATGTGTATTGTGTAATAACTGAATATGTATTGCATAATAACAGAACATATGTGATATGATAGCAGGATATATTGTGCAATAACTGAATATATATTGTGTAATAATTGGACATGTTGTGTAGTAATCAAATGTGTTGTACAATAACTGAATATGTATTGTATAATGACTGAAGGTGTATTGTATAATAACAACATATGTGATATGATAACTGGGTATATTGTACAATGACTGAATATGTATTGTATAATAATTGGACATATTGTGTAATAACTAAATGTGTTGTACAATAACTGGATATGTATTGTATAATAACTGAATGCATTGTGTAGTAATCGAATATGTGAAATTTATAAAGACATGCTGTATCATGTCAAAACGAAGGACAAGGACAAACAGTGAAGAAGACTGAAAAAAAAAAAAAAAAAAAAAAATTGTACAAAGTGATTGAATCATAGGAGTAGGGAGAAGTATTGTATTGTGTTTCAAGATTGTAAATAAGGTGACAACTTGAAAAACAAAACAAGGGGCATATGAGACAGAATATTGATCAATAGAAAATTGTTCATGTAAATATTTTTGTAAGAGTGTGTAAATTTCTAATTCTTTTAATTTGGGTGTATCAGGGACTTATTTTTTTCAATATTCAAGATAGACAACGTTTTCTCGTCACTTTGAGTTCAACCAATGAGAACTGTTGCGCGGATGAATACATAAGAATGGCGGTGTTGCGTCATAGAGACGCTTGGGACTCTTTTATCATTAGCGTCTGTGAGTTCAAGGTGAAAGGATGTATATTTTCCGATAGCGTGTGAACATGTAATTTACACCCAAACTTTTAACCAGTGTAGATTCTATCGAATTTTGAAAGTTGTTAACTAATTAATATAGCGATAGAAATGTTGTTGTTGTTTTCTAGTGCCTTGCATCTGGCAATGAAGCCATTAGCATTCGTGCTTTCCAATACTTTTGAACTGTAGTTTCTTCTGATCTTAATGCTTCACAGGTCTTCAAGTGGTCTTCGTTCATTTCTGCTGGATCGTTACACAGGACACATATGCGATAGAAATGTAAATCAACGAATAAATATGTTGTGATAAAGGAACGTTGATTTGTGCATTCCATTCTGTATCCATCGACCCTATAGATAAGAGTAGCGTCAGATATCAATCAAACTTTCCATCTTTCAGTAAAAACATTATTCCTGCTGCTATATTCCCGCTGCTACGTAAAAATATTATAAAAACCGTACCACATCTGTCATAGAAACGAAGAAAGACTGTATTAACAAAACGTTTAAATATCACTAATTTTTTCTCTGTAGCAAAAGTCATTCTGTACATCGAATACACCTAATTTGTGAGCTAGGCTTGTGTTATGTGCGTACAAATGTATATATGTATAGCTAGCTGAGCACAATGTTCTCGGCTTCAAGGTTGTATCAATCTGTTATTGCTATGATGCAATAATAGCTACGAGTGTGTGTGTGGTAAACACCCACGCTGAAATGAAATCAAACCTCTGTGTCAGCGTCGCTATTTATGCCTTAGAATAAATACACAGCGGAGATTTATGGTACAGCCGTGTAGCTACAGGGTTCAGTTTTTTTGTTTTAGCTATCAAAAAACCACATTTGAAAATGTTATATCCCAGTTCTAATCATGGCTTCAACTAGCAATGTAGCTAACACATTAGCTCGTATAGGCAGTGTACCGGCTTCAAAAATTACTTCAGATAATGTGGAGGATGTTTTGCTATATGGCAGTGACTTTGATATTGACAGCGAGTTTTCAGATTTTGAGGGAGGCGTCTAGGATATAGGTAGAAGTGAGGAAGAAAATGACTCCGAAACAACTAGACATATCTTCACAAGCACAGCCTCTGGTGTACAACACCAGGCTCAGCTGACTTCTGACAGCCAACCAATTGACATTTTCACAAAATTTTTTACTGCTGACTTAGTGTCTCTCATTGTTACAGAAACACATGAATATGAGACTAAGATGAAGGAATTAGGGCCTAAGAGTAGAATTTGAAGTGGACAGAAGTAACACAATGAGATTTACAGGCTAATTGGTCTGATTATGTTAATGGGTGTTACTCGTAAACCAACTTTAGACATGTACTGGTCTACAGATGTCATGCTAGCTACTCCATTGTTTTGGGAAATGCATGTCAAATAACAAGTTTACTTCCATTTTGCGGTTCCTTCATTTCACCGGCACAGAAAACATAAATGATAAACTACACAAAATTAGGTCGATTTTGGAATAGATTATTTCAAAATTCAAAGAAAATTAAATGCCTAGTGATAAGGTCACTGTTGACGAAAGCTTGATGCTTTGGAAGGCCCGCTTAGATTGGAAGCAATACATCAAAACAAAGAGGGCCAGATTTAGCATAAAGTGTTTTGATCTTTGTGAAAGTAAAACAGGATATCTTTACAATAGTTGCATTTACATTGCTCAAGAAACTGATAATACTGGAGACAAAGATTTGGGGTTATCTGGCTCCATAGTAATGCACCTGATGGAACCTAACTTGACCAGGGTAGGACTGTATACTTAGATAATTATTCAGCTCCACTAAATTATACATGGCCTTATACAAAAGGAAAACAAATGCAATTGGAACAGTACATTCAAATCGTATTGGTTTGCCGAAGAATGTGAATACAAAGACTCTAAGGAGAGGAGAAATGCAGGTGCATCAGCTCCCACTCTTGACCTACATTACTTGGCAAGATAGGAGGGTGGTTACAGCATTGTCCAATTGCAGCCCTAAGATTTTGATGATTGACACTGGAAAAATAGATGCCCACACCAAAATGTCAATTTTCAATCTTGATGTTATCCAGGAATACCATATGCATATGGGTGGTGTGGATCTAGTAGATCAGGTATTGCAATCATATCCCTCTTTACGAAAAACAGTTAAATGGTATAAAAAGGTATTTTTGCATCAGCTGGATATCACCATATACAATTGCTTAGTAATTTGGAGAACTCTAAACCCACGCAAGATGATGACCTACCTGGACTTCCGCATATCAATAGCTCATAGCCTAATTGAGTGCTATAACATTCGGAGGCCTCTTCATACAGGGGGTAAGAAATCTACAATCCCTGCACCCTTCAGACTTGAATGAAAACACTTTCCTAAAAGGATACCACCAATAGCAAAAAAATCGCGTTCATTTTGAAGGTGTCTGCTGTGCCGCAAAAAAGGAGTTTGTAAAGAGACTAACATGATACACCGTGAATGTGGAGATGTGCCCTTATGTGTCTATCCATGTTTTGAGATGTACCATTCAAAAAGGAACCTTTAAAGGTAAGACTATTTATTCTAGAATTTATTTAAACTTGTTATAAAAGACAAAAATTAAAATAATTAGGGTTAAATAAACATTAAATGCATGCATGCACAGGACATCACATGACGTCCATATCAGTTCTCCTACATTTTAAAATTGACATCATATGACATCCATATCTGCGAAGAGGTTCCAAATAGGAGTTAGCCCTTTCTGTTCGCCTTTCTCTTGTTTCAATCTACCCACACACGTAATGCCTGTCTCTCTGACCTCCCACTACACCTGGTCATATCCCACCTTTTCTTGTTTACCCAGTTTATTTCTATTTGACTTTGGAATTGCCCCTTTATTGTTAGAGTAACTTGACTAGCTTGTTCGCCTCAACTCTCTGTATCTAGGATTGCTCATAACTAGGGAGAGGATTTTTATGTGCTAAAAAACTGTAAAATATTTTATTTTTTATGTAGGAAAAATATGTAAATATGCATAAAAAATGCAAAAATATTTTGTTTCAATACTACAAAACTACAAATACTTATGCTAAAAAATCACTCAGCAATCATACTGAGGCAGTGCTGGATTGAAACAGCTCGCTGTTGCAGTGAACCACGAACACTTTCTCCAAGTTTTCCATCACAAACCGATGTCGGTTGTCTCGAAACAATGCACGATACCGCGAGAAAGACCTTTCAATATCACAAGATGATAGCCTTGCATATTTCATCGAAGGAATGTCACTTGCACACACATTTTCAATTTCACCATCTACTTCCCCTTCCAAAACCTTGGCAATTTTACACATAGTATGAAATCCACCATTTTTTTCGATCACACTTTTAAATTTCTATTTAGTAGCTTCCACTTTTGGACCTTCAAGTGAATTAATTTTTTTCTCAATGTCATACACTTCATTAACTATTTTAGTTAACAAGCTGGTTGATGTTTCTAATTTTTTATAGAAAGAAACAAGAAACTCAAATTTGCAGATATATAACACAATTCATTTTTCAATGTAATGTCGTTGAGTAAGTTCTGAAGAATTTCAATTGAAGAAGCATCACCCTTATTTAGTTCATCAATCACTGATTTAAAATTTTCAAAATTGTTTGCATAATACACAGCTGCTTCCAACCATGTCCCCCAACGAGTAACTATGGGTCTAGGTGGAAGTGCAACATCTGGATTTTTGGTTCTGAATAAATCAATTCTTGTTGGCGCTTGCACAAACACCTTTTTGCCATTTGAGATCAATGGATACAATGATAGTATCTGCTCACATACTCTGTGTAAACCATGTACTATACAAGTTACGTGTATCATGTGCGGGAAGCTTACAGAAAGACCTTCGGCTGCTTTCTTCATATATGGAGTAGCATCTGTGAGTAAGAGTAAAACACTATCAAATTTCACCCCATTCGGCCATAACAACTGCAGAGATTCATTGAATAAGCGAGCCATTGTTACACGATTCAACGCTAATATTTCTTTGCATGCTAACAGAAAACACTGCTTGGAAGCTATTTCATTATTTTCTAGCACACCTACCACAACATTTCCCACTTTCCTACCGCTAGAGTCGGGTGATTCATCAATGCTTACCCATATCTTTTTATTTTCACATTCTGCTTTGATTTTTCTTAGAATGTCTTCGTAACAGGCAGGCACGTGCAGTTTTCTTAGTGTTGATTATTCTGGTGTTTGAAACTTTGTGTATTTCGTAAGAAAATTTCTGAGCTCTGGAGTTTTCAATTTGTATAAAGGAATACCACACGAAAGAAAAGTTTTGCGTAAATCTGCATAATATTCGGAACATTTTGAAACTAGGGTATGTGAAGTCTCTGAAGAGGAAGTTGCTTCCCCTAAAAGAACCTGTCTAGAACTTGTATATGAAGCGGCAATTCTATGTTTATTACCTGCTAAATGCTGCAAGACTTGCCATCACTGGTCTGCATTTACTTCTTTCCCACATTTTTGGCAGAACAGAATTCTTCCATCACTCGTAAAGATGCCACTGAATTCAGCAACATATTGTTGCAAATGAGAGCGAACACTCGACTTTACTTTCGGCATTATATCACAAATCACTTCACTTCAGACCCGTACTGTATAAACGCTCTACTTTACAAGAATCAGACAGTGATTGAAGACTGTTGCATATCTTGGGTCAGCCGTCCACATCATAAAATAAGGGATTCCCCTTTCAGATAGCGAGGCAGCACGTGTAGTGGATGTCATTCACTACGCAGCACGTTTACGAATGAAGTTCATTCAAATTATGTTATCATAATACGCACATTTTTTGTTAAAATTAAAAATTATAACAAAGAAAAGTGGCAAATTATGTGCTTTTAGCAGAAAAGTGACAAATTATGTGCTTTTAGCAAAATTACTTAAAATATTTATTTACATAAAAATATATTTATTTACATAAAAATCTGCTCCCTACTCATAACATTTTCAATTCCCTGCCACCATCTTCTTTTCTCTGTCGAATTGTCACCAATCATAGCTTCTTTCTTCTCCATTTTCTCTGTTACCTTGCTTGCTAATTTCCCCTCTTGTTTTTTCTCTCACATCTGTCCTTGAGGTGATGTGACTTTCCTCTCTCAGCAATTCTTCGAAATGTAATACAGATGGCTTCTTAATTTTCTGTGTTTCCTGACTCGTCACTTCTTGAATTTCCGCTCCTATGTCTGTTAATTTATTCTTTTCCTCTGCAATTTGTCCATCTGCTCAGTTTTAAACCTTTTATGTATATCTGTTTCCCCTCCCCTCACTTTTTGCTCATTTTCTCTGTCCTATTAACTTCTTCATTTGCTGCCTTTGGTCGTATAAGACTTTGTTGATAAAGATGTATGTTTCTTTCAGTCTTATTTTATCTGTTTCAGTATGTTGAAGGTTGTATATGTACTTGTAAATTTTGCTAGAATGTTCCTTCTTCCATTTCCTTCTTCCAAATTTAAATGCTTTACATATTTCATAGTTACTAGTGGTCATCTGTAGCATCTACTTTAGAACTTCCTTTACTTCTTGCCTTGGATCACAGTCTGTCCTTTCTTCCATTCCCGCTAATATCAAGTTATATTTCCTACTTCTGTTTTTAAGTATGTCTTCTTTCTTAACTAGTTCTCTTCTTTCATTTCCCTTTATCCTGCCCTTCCATTGCTAATAATTTTCCTATTTCACCCAGCTCTGCTGTCGCTCTGTCTGTAGTATGTTTGACGGCCATGTCCTTTGCATCCTTTTTCCTCTTACTCACAGGACCGCTCTCGGCACATGTATGCTAACATGTTGCTAACTCAGTACCCCTTGAACTAGTTCGATTCAGATCGTTAGATCCTGTGGTTATACTTGTGCAGAAAAATTTTAAAAATGTATTACTGTAACTGTTGAATTTCAAAAAGATGTGCTCGTTCAGATTCACTTATAGCTGAACTGTTACAGAAGAGGATTTATAGGGCTATGTGCAGATGCTATAATTTGTTTCTGTATAAGCATTAATGCATTCCTTGCCATGTGGCATGAGAAAATATTAGTTTTTAGAGTCATTGCTGAAAATCCACTGCCACTGTGCAGAAAAATAAATGTGAAATGTGGATAGAAGATAATTCTTCTGTAAAAAGTATTAACCAGATATGCAAATGACCACAAGTAACTATGAAATACATGAAGCATTTAGATTTGCCAGAAGAAATGGAAGAAGGAACATTCTAGCAAAATTTACAAGTACATGTATAACCTACAACATACTGAAAAAGACAAAAATATTGAAAGGAACAAACATCTTTATCAACAAAGACTTATTTGACCAAAAGCAGCAAATGAAGAAATTAATAGAACAGAGAAGACGAGCAAAAAGTGAGGGGAACCATACATACATAAGAGGTTTAAAACTATGGGCAGAAGGACATGTTACAGAGAAAAAGAATGAATTAACAGACATAGTAGTGGAAATTCAAGAAGTGACAAGTCAGGAAACACAGAAAATTAATAAGTCAGCCGTATCACATTTCAAAGAATTGCTGAGAGAGGAGAGTCACATCACCTCAAGGATAGATGCAAGAGAAAAAATCTGATGTGCTGCACTCACATGACTTTCTCTACTCTTGTGCTAACCATTCTTACAAACTCTTATCTCTATATCTTCTTCGCATTAGTTGAGATAAACATTTGTAAAAATTATCTTATTGCTTATTTCCTTGTGGGTACAAGGGGAATATTAGAATACAGTAGGCTTTGAGCAATAGTCAAATCTTTTAAAGCTTTGAGATCCCATTCTTTTTGCATGGTAAACATATAAAAAAAATGGACAACGATGTTGCATTTGACGAAAGTTTTCAAGTTTTCTGAAACTGACATAAATAACAAGGAATATCTCCAAAGTGGTTCACTCTATAAAAAAGTTTATTTAGACATAAATTGTGTTTTAGTGAGATCTACATTTTTTGCACAGTAAGATTTTATCTATCTCTTACGGTTTACGAGTTATTCAAGTCATCCAGAGTAAACAGGACTACATGGGCTATAGCCAGGAAATTCAAAATATATATTTCGTTTGTCATAAAAATATCTCAAACATATGGCATTTTAACCAAAATCGTTACAGCCATTTTCAAGAAAATAAAAATTTTCGAAAAATGTTCCATGTAAAGGGCAGTTTAGGATGGGGCTATTTTAATCAAAATCTTCGTGTTGCATCCTTGACAGACATTAAACTTAAATACCAACTTTGGTTTTTAACCGACTTTTCATTTTTGAGTTATGCCACGCACACACATGTTCAATGGGGAACATAATAAACTTGAGTCAACACAGCTACTGAATTGAAAAAAAGGTTTTCCTTTCCATGCACTTATTATTAAGCACATAAAGAATGATGTTTCAAACACATGCTTCAAAGCAAACATATGTTTGGCTGCCACTGTAGCACAAGAAAGAGAGATAGTATTGGTATGACCATCATAACACACTTGCATGGATGGATATTTAATGTTATATTACATCCAGTACGTTAATTATCCTGAACATAGTATCATGAACATACTGTAATGTTTCATTATAGAAAATGGGTTAATAAAATTACATTAAACAGTTGGTAATTTGCTTAAATGACCACACAGTATTCAGTAAGATTAGTTTACCTTGGTACTAGTTTATCAGCCTCACAGCAAAGTTCCAAGAGGCCCAGTAATATCTTGGAGACATCCAGGTACGGCTCCCAGACAGTGAAACCTCTACCTATTAGATCAATAGCAGCTCGACGAAGTGGAGTGTGTGCAGGAAGACGATTAGATGGTGGCGCAAGCAGCAAATGTGTGAGAGCCATACCTGCAAACAAGCATTACTGCTACTGAGCACCTTAAAACATTATTCATATTCATTATGCTTTGCATTTTATTAACATAAAATACAAGGAAATAAATAAACTGAAACTTATGGACTTTACACGAAAGGCTAATTTAGTGGATGTGTTGTAAAGCACTTCAATTTCTGGTAAACTGGTAATGGTAACCAGAATGAGAAAGTTGAAATAGACAGTATTCTAATGGGAGTGTTCAGAACCAAAGGGAAAGCAAACTTGGCCAAGTTTGAACTTTGTCATTACCAGCTACGGCATGTTAGATTCATATTGTGGGTATTAGGCTTTTTAATTTAGAAACTATTCAAGGTGGTCATGCCATGAAACAGCTGCTAGATTTCTCTCTAGTCGCAAGCTAGAAAGTATATCATTGGTCAGTAAGAAACTGATGAATCCTCAATATGCAATGTTGACTTACACTTTCCGTTGATAAGCTGACTGATAATAAGCCTTCCCATTCTCATTACTGCACTGTTGTAAACCAAAATATACACCACTGCCTTGCTTCTCGTTGCCGTTTTGTTTAGTATTACTGGGTGGTTGTGAACCAGTCTTAATGCACGAACTTAGGTTATGTTTGTGATAAGGAGCATAAGTTTTGGGTAAGGTTGAATGTTGATACAGATAAGGGGTTTTCAAATTTGTTAGTATTGTAACAAAATCAGCAAAGTGCGAAGTCTGTTTACTTTTCTAACACTATTTTCTTCTAATTTTGACTACAAATGCTTCCTTCTCATTGCTAACACAGTTTACAGTCTAGTCTACTATTACAATTCACAGTTGTTCTTCCGATAATCTTTCTCAGGCTTTTAATGTCCTTCTCCTGTTTCACTGTCTCTTATATCTTTACTATTACAATACAATAACTCAACAACACATACGTACTTGCTGATAGGCTGGCCTATTCATTCTTGTAACTAAAACTTACTATACATGATGACTCAACTCTAACACTCACACAAAAACTGGCACCAAACTCTATTATTCACTCAACCTGAACTGCTCACTGTCTGCCCTATTTATGCTGGAGCCGGTGTGACGTAACCTCCTTCGAATTCTTTCCATGTGCACGTGTACAATCATTCAGCAGAGAAGCTTTTAGAACCTACTGGATACTAAGGTGTTATGTTGTTCGATCACATATACACAGTCGCTAGTTGCCCTATAGTCTTGGACCTCCTTTATACAGTCACTCGCCGCATCCAAGATCACCCGATACCCTTTCGTATATTGTTGAACAACCCAATGTCGCACTGCTCCCCCCTCAATGCTGGTCGTCCCAACCAGCACCATTGTAGTTGGCCAGATGATCCCAATGTACCATCAGATCTTCTCTCAGAGCATCCCCTGGGTGCAGTAAACTTCACCATCGTATCACTTCTTCAGGTGGCAAGCTCCTCGGCAATGTTGTTGGATATCGAACCTTGTTCCGGACTGACACCTCTGCGACCACCTCGCTGGTTGTAATGGGTCTTCCTCCTCTTGCCCATCATCCAGGTGTGTTGGCGTACCAACCTGCACACAACCTGGGATTCCATGACTGTCTATCTCCCCAGTGCACCTTCTCCGCCACCTTGCTACTGGCGTACCCAATCACAACCTCTTCCAGGATCACCCTGCACACCTTCAGATGCTCACTGGGGCTCCCACACGTTATCTCATCAGTCCCGACTCACAAGCCTTCCCTACCAACATTGGCCATCATCTCATGGCTCCTGAGGACATCCATTTCCAGTATCACCTCCGCAGCCACCCTCGCGATGAACACCCACAGACCCATAATGCTCTGTTCCAAGGTCAACTTTAGTCAGGCCTCCTTCTCCACACGCAAGGTGTCACCTGATGTTATCACTATCTCATAGGATCGATCCAGTTTCCTTGTTGGCACATCCTCTGTCACATCCAATCATATCACAGTCACTGTTGCACTCGTGTTCACTAATACCCGGCACAGCCTCCCCTGTATCCTGCCGTCTGCGATGATGTCCTCCATTCTTCCATTCACAGCACTATGCGTCACCTGATTGGATGGTTCCGACACATGTTCCACAACATGTCCTGGTATGCTATTTCCCCGACACACTCCTCTACGGGATCCTCGATGACATCCCTGAGCTGGCTCTTTGTCTTCCAGGTGACGTACACTTCCGTTCTCCAAGACAGGTGCTACTGACGCCTCAGCCACTAGGTGCTCCCTTCCCAGGTCAGCACTATCCTGTCTGCCCCAGGCATTCAGTTCCTTGATGCTTCCATCAACTCTTTCTTCCAGGGTGGCAAGACCTTTCCAGACGTCCTCCACAATGTCCAAGTACTGTCAGAGGTCCCCCACCTTCCCGCCGAAATCTTCCATATCTTCCTTCACACCGACCCACTCCCCGTCAAACTTCAGCAGAAGCTCCATCTTCATCTCAAACATCTCGGCTTTCATTTCTTCCATATCGGATCTCCATGTCTTTACTTCACTTCCAAAAATCTTCATTCCACATATCAAGTTCCTCGATCCTGTCTTCATCTCATCCATTCTGGAATTCATTTGTTGCATTCTGGAGTTTACGTTATTTATTTCCACCTTCATTCCATCCATTTTGGCCAATACCTTTTGCAGCAATGACATTATCCTGGTTTCAGAATCTCCCTCCATCATGTACACGTTGTACTTCTGACAATGATGAAACAAACGGCACTGAAACAAACGGCACTGAAACAAATGGCACTTCAACAAATCCCAATGAATCCCACTTCTGACACCAGGGTAACAAAATGTGCAAAATGCGAAGTCCGTTTACTTCTCAAACAGTTTATTTTCTTGTAACTTTGACTACAAATGCACAATTTACTTGTCGTTGTTAACACAGTTTATAGTCTACTCTACTATTACAATTCACAGTTGTTCTTCCGATAATCTTTCTCAGTCTTTTAACTTGTTTCTCCTGTTTTGCTGTCTCTTACATCTTTACTATTGTGACACAATAACTCAATAACACATACGTACTTGCTGATAGGCTGGCCTATTCATTCTCATAACTAAAACTGACTATACATGACAACTCAACTAACACACACAAAAACTGACACCAAACTCTATTACTCACTCAACTGCCTGAACTGCTCACTGTCTGTCCTATTTATACTGGAGCTGGCGTGACGTGACCTCTTTCGAGTCCTTTCCATGTGTATGTGCACAATGACTCAGCTTCTTGAGCTTGCTGGACACTGAGGTGTTATCATGCTCTTCAATCACATACACAGTCACTAGTTGCCCTGTAGCCTCGGACCTCCTTTACATTTTGCTGGCAGCATTGTTTGTCACATAAACACAGCCACTCGCCATGTCCAAGGTCACCTGGTCCCCTCTTGTATATTGTTGAACTGCCCAATGTCACAGTATCATCAGAGCCTTCCTCAACACATATGCAAGCTCAGTCTGTTTGCTTCCTTTAAATGCTATAAATTATTGCAGCACCTTTCAGGAGGAGAACAGAACATGTTAACTTATATAATTTAAATCACTTTC
Source organism: Tenodera sinensis (assembly GCA_030765045.1). NCBI lineage: Eukaryota > Metazoa > Arthropoda > Insecta > Mantodea > Mantidae > Tenodera > Tenodera sinensis. Next base: position 55,217,014 of record CM060968.1, read on the forward strand.
TATATCTGGGACATTCATATTAGTTATTAATGTGCAGAGAAGCTTTGTATGTGTGGTTTGAACTGTGGATGAAACTACAATATCTATGAATTTTTTTTTTACATAGTTACTATGCACATGGTGATGGGTAACAAAACTGTCGATCTTGTTATTGATTAATGCCATACATTTGGCAACAAAGTCATTGGCATTCATGCCTTCCAATACTTCTGCACTTCTGTAAGTTCTTCAGATAATGCACTTCAGATGTTATGGGGATCTTTATTCATATCTGCTCTCATATCGCATAAGCAGCAAATGGGAGTAGGCAAGATTTCAATTTTATGTAGATGAGTTGCAAGACAATCGTCACCAGTTACTGATCTGAAGGATGCTACTGCTGTTTTGTGGGGGCATTGTGGTAAGTTACTAAAGTGAATAAACAACAGCTTCCCAATTCTTTTCTTCAGTTCTTTGTCTTAGTTTTTCATTATGAGGAATTGTAAATTTTGATGAAATCAATCTTTTAACATATTGAGGTGGTAAGTTTAGTGTTCAGCAGCGCTATGTCCGAGTGGTTAGAGTGCTCGCCTACCACCTAGGCGGCCTGGGTTTGATCCCAGGGACCCGCATCTGGTATTCGTGGTGGACAAAATGGTGTCAGGGCAGGTTTTCTCCAGGTTCTCTAGTTTCCCTAGCCACTCATTCCACCAACTGCTCCATTATCACCTTTCAAATCATCGATTTCACCTGCATTTCATATCATCCTCTTCCTCACCATCATACCTGGCACTTGGCTGACACCTACTTCCAGGTCTTCACTCTGTCCGGTCCATAGGTTCCTGAGCTCCCCAACAGGCGTCTGATCCTAGGTACTGGCTTGTAAGTCCTAGGGGATGTAAGTCCTATATAAGAGAAGGATAGAGAGAGGGAGGAAGGAAAGGATGGAAGAGAGAGAGGGAAGGACGGAAGGGAGGGAAGGAGGGAAGGTGGAAGGGCAGAAGGGTGGGAGGGTGGAAGGGAGGGAGGGAGGAAAGGAGGGAGGGAGGAAAGGAGGGAGGGAGGAAGGAAGCAAGTTTTCTTTTTGTTTTTTTTTAAGTATATTAGAACCCTTTTTAGCTAAAGAAATCTGCTTTGTTACCGAATATGCCATTCAGCAGGAATCCAGTGAAGGTGTCCACTGATATTTATTCAAATAGCATATAACCACTTCATAACCATCTTTAATTTGGCAATTTTATATGAGCAAAATATACAAACTCTGTTATATTTCTCTGTGGTATTGAATAAACAAAGCTTAATGATGGCCATGCACGTTATGTAAGAGTGTGCTTTATCCTTTTCCACTTAAAGTCTCGTGTCTCAAGTGGAGTGCTAAAAACCTGCTGTTACGCTTATTTTCATCCGCTCTTATTATATGGAGTAAAGTTGTGGGGAAATTAAAGTTATAATAATCCCATATTCAAATTACAAAAGAGAGTATTAAGAACCGTGGGGGGCATTTCTCCCAGAGAAAGCTGTAGAGGGTACTTTAAACAACTAAACATACTCATCTTTCCTAGCCTCTAAATTACATGTTAAAAGTAATTTGGGTAACATAACGAACACAAATATGCATGCACATAACACCAGGAACAAAAACAAACTTCATATAAAGGCTCATAGAACTAAACTTTTTCAGAAATAATTTAAATGATGTGACACAACATATTTAACTAACCATCTGAACATTTAAAGAGTATTAAATGAGAAACTAAGTTTAAAAAGGAAGTTCACAAATTCCAAAATCTGAACCAGTTCTACTCAGTGGAAGAATATATGAGCTATATTGCTAAGTTCTGAGAGATTATAACCTTGGATGTTCAGTTAATAACTTTTTTCTCTTTCATATGATGAGAGCTAAAACTGTTAGGAAAGAATTTGTTCGTCAGTGAGATCACCTGAGCCAGCCTGTAGCTGACTTTTCAAGAAGAAATACACTACTGTAAAATTTAGGATTAACTGTACTACCTATCTGAAGATTGAATACAGCCTGCCACAAGTGGAAGATTGGGTAAACACAAACAGATGAGTGGTGTTATGTCATCATTCCCAGTGCATGCCTGTACAGTTTGACAATACTGGAATGCAGCAGTTGAGTCCCTTACAGTAGATGAATGCAGCTCAGCAGATAAAAGTCTGTCCTCTATATCAGCGATTCAACCAATTGTGGATTAAGGGCAAGTTTCATTGGTGATAAAGGAAACCGTAAGTTTAATCTGTTGTGGATTGTTTAGTTTATTCCTATTTATGTATGCTAAGCTGGTGTTTTGATGGTCAGACAGTACTGCAGTATATTCCCACCTTTTCTGACCTCTCTAAACCGAGCCATTCTACACCAGCACTCTCCCCAAACAATTGCACTCTTTCATCAGACATATCTTTTTATAAGCTAGGAACAGTGATGTGAATTTAAATTATGAGGGTGGGTCAATAAGTAATGCCTCCTTTTTTTTTTTTTTTTTTTTCCTCCTTAAATGAATTGGTCGGTGGAGAAAGGAACTAAGTCATTTTTTTCACTTTTTCATTTTTTCGCAAATTCACTTTAATTCCACCGAAATACATTGTCCTGTGTTAAAAGGAACTATGTCCAACGACTGCTTAGCGGAGAAAAACGAGTCTCTATGCATTCATCAGGAGGAGAAAGGAACTATGTCAGTGACTTAATTCGTTTCTCCTCATTTCTTTGATGTGAACTGCAAGCGAGGCGCCCCCGTTGTATCAAGAATGTGCTTCGACAATGGGTGGCATATTACGTCTATGTAATCATTCTTGTTTCTCTGTATTTGAGACTGCAACTGTTTAGTCAGAAGCTTGTTGTGAAGGAATCATCTCACCAAAAAGAAAGAGAAATGAGGAGTAGCACAAAAGGAAAAAAATATGCAAGACTGCATAAACTACCCTACTTGAACTATCAGGGCAATCCTGTACCTGGGAACTTTGCCCACACACGACTTGTGTGTTTAAAAACACCAACAGTAAATTTGTTGGCATAAATAAATAATAATTACCATCTGAAGGTTATTTAATCCTGCCCACACACGGCTTGTGTGTTTAAAAACACCAACAGTAAGTTTGTTGGCATAAATAAATAATAATTATCATCTGAAAGTTATTTAATCCTGGGATATAAAGTACTTACAATAGTAAGTCACCATTGGGATAATTTGTCTCTGATGTGAGACTGCCTTTGTGGTTTACCAGGAGAAATACGAACTGGTTTGAGAATTTAATGCCATTCTGGCAGTTTGTCACAATAGCTCAGTGGTAGAGCAGCCGCCGGGTAAGCGGAAGGTCTGTGGTTCAAATCCCAGTTGTGGCATTGAATTTTTAAGTTCCAGTTCTACCTCTCATTACTTCTATATTTTACAGAGAGCTTTATTACTGATACTAATGTAATTCGATACTGTTTTCAGGTGTCGGATGGAATGCTTCCAACACATTAATGATACGCAATGCCTGAACATTCTGTCAGATTTTCTTAACATAGAAGATAAAAATTCTCAAGATATACATCTACGAGGGCTAATGTTGTTAAAGAGGTGAAGCAAAGGCGACCAAGGAAACAGCAACACGAACCTCAGGTATGTGTCGTGTATCTGTATCATGAAGGTGAGGGAAAGAAGGGAGCCAATGAAGTACGTTCCTTTTTATACGATTATATCAAGACTACTCTGCCAGAAAATATTACAGAACTAGACTTCTTTGATGGAGCCCCGGGGCAAAACAAAAATCATACTCTAATCCAAATGTGCCTAGCATTGACACAGCTGAAAAAAATGAATAAGATCGTTCATCGATTTCCAGAGAGGGGTCAATCATTCCTTCCATGTGATCGAGTGTTTGGTGTACTTAAAAGAAAAATCTCAAAATGTGATAGAGTTTATACTCCCAAAGAATATGTGGAGGTGATAGCTAATAGTATTACAGAAATAACTGTGACTATGGTACAGACAGAAAGCATTATGAATTTTGACAAGTGGTGGCCACAATTCTACAAAAAGAATGTGATTTCTATGAAAACAGCAAGTAAGCATTCAAGAAAGAATCATTTGCAATTTCCCAGTATAAGGAATTTATTTACGAGACTACTAAGCCTGGAATAATAAGAACACGTCCGTTTATCAATAGTTGTCTGATACATACATTCTATTTGCTGAAAACGCATTCAAATTTTCACATGGACCTGGAGCCAGCTTATCCACAACTCAAAGTGCCCATTCAGAAAAAGAAACTTGAGGACATATAAAAGCTGGTGAAATATGTACATGGGGAAGATGCACAACAATTTTATGAAGATCTATTGCAGTGACCAGTGATTTCATAAAACATTCTTTAGGTACAGTTAAATGAATCAGGTACCGTAATTTGCAAATTACTTCTCCAACATTTTTAAATGTACTACAAATGTTAATGTGCTTTTTCATGTTGTGTTGTTTATGATTGTATTTATGTTATTCAAGATGCTGAACATAAATATTGTAACAAAAACTACATTTTTAAGCAAATAAACGCATTAAACACTGGTAAACCTATCGTCGAGTGGAGAAAGGAACTAAGTCAATTTTTTTCAAAATCAATTTTTGCAATATTTACTAAGAATTAAGCGAGTGCATTTAAACACATCTACTGGACTGCAATAAAGAATACAATAAAGCATCAAACAGAAATTTCTGAAAATAAGTTTATCGGCCGAACAGTTTTTTGTCTCTCCTGAAAGGTTAAAAAAATTGACTTAGTTCGTTTCTCCGCCGACCAATTCAAATAAGTTAGTTATGTGAAAAATTTGAATTTGGCACAATTCCTCAAACCATCTTCTCCAATCCCCTGCAGTAGTAACTTCCTAAGTCAACAGGTGGCAGCACTGCATCCTCTTGCAAAATGGCTGACATCGACATTCGTATTAGACATGTGATTGAATTTTTGACTGCGGAAGGTGAAACGCCAATTCGCATTCACAAAAGGCTAAAAAATGTGTATGGTGATGCAACGGTGGATATCGGCACTGTTAGATGATGGGTTTGTCGCTGTAACGAAGCTGAAGGGCAAACAACATTGGCAGATGGAACGCGAATCGGCAGGCCAGTGACTGCAGTGACTCCATGCAACATTCAGCGAGTCGATGAGATCATTTGTGGTGATCGCCGGATAACAACAGGTGAATTGTGTCGCATTACCTCCCTCAGTAAAGGCAGTGTGATGACAATTATTCAACAACTGGGTTACTCAAAAGTTTGTTCACGTTGGGTACCAAGGATGTTAACCGCCCAAAACAAAGAAACAAGGAAAACAATAGACTCCGAATACTTGCAGCGCTTCAATTTGGAGGGAGAGGAGTTTCTGGAAAAAATTGTTACTGGAGACGAAATGTGGGTTCATTTTTTTAACCTAAATCACAGCGGCAATCAATGGAATGGCACCACACGTCACCGAAGAAAAAAAAATTCAAAACTCAGCGGTCGGCAGGGAAAGTTATGGCGACAGTGTTTTGGGATGCAGAGGGTGTGCTTATGATTGATTTTTTGGAGCAGGGATGCACAATAAATTCTGTCCAATACGTCAGAACTCTCAAAAAGCTGAAAGCACGTCTTCGCCGAGTTCGCTCAACAAAAACTATAGCAGATGATGTTCTTTTGCATGACAATGCAAAACCACACACCAGCCATTACACCACTGCAGAAATTGAGAAATTGGGATGGCAGGTCTTACCTCACCCCCCATACAGCCCTGACCTGGCACCATCAGACTTCCATCTGTTTGGGCCACTAAAGGAAGCTCATCGTGGGATTCATTTTGAAGATGAGGAGGCTGTGAAAACGTCCGTGCGTCAATGGCTTAGGAAGCAAGACCCTGTGTTTTACCACACTGGAATACATGCCCTAGTTAAAAGGTGGACCAAAACTGTGGAAAAGGACGGAGATTATATTGAAAAGTGACAAATTAATCGTCAATGTTGTAGTTTTCAAGCTATGTAAATTGGATTCAATTTTCTTGGCAATTAAAAGAGAAAACAAATAGGAGGCATTACTTATTGACCCACCCTTGTATAATGAAAAATGAGCCGGATTGAAACATAAAACATCACGTACATATTATTTAAAAAAGCAGGAATCTATCAAATCAGTTACCTAGATTGTGACCACATTTACCTAGGAAAAACCAAGAGGAATTTAAAAACCAGGATAAAAGAACACATGAGATGCAACAAATACAAACAGATGGATAAATCTGCAGTTACACACCATTTTTGGACATCCAACCACAACATTACACCAAACATAAAACTTTTAAAAGCTACAAAACACGCTGCAGAGTTAGATACTTGGGAAAAAATTCATATAATAAAAAACAAGCTCCACATAATGAACTTTGATTTGCCTCCACAAAACCCTTTATGGGAAATAAGGAAAAATTGAAGCTATTAACAGTGAAGCAACAAGATTCTAAAGTAAGAACAAATTAGAAACTAAAAACTTCACTTATCTTATTGATTTGGTGCTAACCCTGGGGTTTCAAGCTGTGTCCAGCTCATTCTCAAAGCCATATAAACAAACTCGTTGCCAAGCTACAATCTTTTATTTTTTCTGAAAAACAATTACTCTTATTCAATTTTTATTTACCAATCTCTGAAAACAAAAATTTTTAAATACAATCTATAGATGGTAATTCGAAGTTCATGACACGGTTCCTGTTTTTTAAAATAAAAATTTTTTCCCAAACCATTAAATCTATTGGATTACTTAATTGTTTTAATAATTTAACTTCTGGATTAATTTCATGATTAAATGACCAACAATGATCTGCCACAGCTGATGTAACACATTATTAACACTGCAGTAATTAATGGTTTTAATACAGATTTTATACATAAAAGGATAGAGGAATTTAAGTATCAAAAAGCTGTCAAAGAAGTTTCAACCCTTAAAAAAATAAAAGATAATTGTATTTTTAAAAAGTTTACTTGCCATCCATGGGCTAATAAAAAATTTACAAGGATTTTTAAAGAATATGGAATAAATTTGGTCCCTCAAAATAAATTTAACATACAAAATTTACTTAATTTTTCAAAAAAAGATAAAATACCAAATTATAAAAAATCTGGCATTTATCAATTTAGCTGTTCAGATTGTGATAAAGTTTATATTGGTAAAACTAAACGTCATCTAGAAACTAGAATAAAAGAACATTTTAGAAATATTAAATATAAACAAACTGATAAATCAGCTGTGGCAGATCATTTTTGGTCATTTAATCATGAAATTAATCCAGAAGTTAAATTATTAAAACAATTAAGTAATCCAATAGATTTAATGGTTTGGGAAAAAATTTTTATTTTAAAAAACAGGAACCGTGTCATGAACTTCGAATTACCATCTATAGATTGTATTTAAAAATTTTTGTTTTCAGAGATTGGTAAATAAAAATTGAATAAGAGTAATTGTTTTTCAGAAAAAATAAAAGATTGTAGCTTGGCAACGAGTTTGTTTATATGGCTTTGAGAATGAGCTGGACACAGCTTGAAACCCCAGGGTTAGCACCAAATCAATAAGATAAGTGAAGTTTTTAATTTCTAATTTGTTCTTACTTTAGAACCCTTTATGGGAGTTTATCGGCTCACTGTTAGGTGTCATCTCAACAAACCATACATCAAACAATATCAACAAGAACGAGTTGTTTAATTCTGATGATGGGAGCAAGTTGGGCTTTTGAAACCGGTCAAGTTTAATTATATGTAAGTGATGTTTTGTGTTTCAATCTAATTTTTCATTATAAGGTAATACTAACTTTATTTATTGTAGTGAACTATATATATTGTATAAAAATGTTTGTATACATTAACTGTGACATCTACATCTTCTTGCAAGATACACTGGGTGGGTGGGTGGGTGGATGGACGGATGGGTGAATTGCTTGGATAGATTGGATGGACTGATGGAGGGATGAATGGATGCTTTTGGTGCTTTTGATTTTCTATTTAAGTTTAAATATCATTCCAGACGTATGTGAAAATACGTAAATAGATCTATCAGTAAACAAATAAATATAACATTCCACATTAAATACAACACATATAAGGACAAAACATACTAAAACAATTGTCCAACCAATATACAAATGTTGTTCAAACTGGGCAATTTCAAAATACCACTATTACTTACTTGTTAGTCTTGCCAAATTGTTGTTGCCTATTCCAAAGCCTTCCACAACAGAGCTCTTTCGGCGTTGATCATCATTAGCTCGTCGCCTTGTGTTGCCTTCACTGATATCCTGACCAAACTCTGCCCCAATCACTCCCAAGAGCACCACAGCTGTTGTTTGTTTACGTTTCAGTTCTGCCACACTCCATGGCTTTCTTACACAATACTCTGACCAAACATAGAATGGAAATATTACTATCTTACACCAATTTTTCAATTATGATTATATTTGCTCATGTAACACAACTAGTATTTGAAGTAATTGTAATCACTGTCATTTCTGATTAGTGAGGTTTTTGACCTTCATGAAATTGTCCTATTCCCTAGGTAGAAAAGTAATATATTTGTAACAACATTACCCATACCCATACAACATGGATTTGTATTTTGACTAAATTACTGATACTGCAGAGATTAGCACAAGAAATGACATAACTATATCTGCAAAACATTTTAGGCTTCAATTTTACTGCCACCCATTTATAAAGAAGCTTTGGAATGCTTAAAATAAATTATGAATCTGACGTCACACATTCACACCACTTCCTCTGATCATTTCTGGGATGCAATTGAATGTAATTACTCAAAGAAGAAAGAGAAATAATCATTAAGGGAAAAAAGATACAGATCCATGGGCTCACAAAACAATTCTAGAAAATATTCAAGGACTGCAACATAAAAGTGGGAAGTCAAATAACAAATCAAACCAAATCAAAGGCAGAGTGCCTTCCAACAAAATTCAGATATCTATAAAATAAGTTCCATGGTCAAGTGCTGGGAACTAAGTTCCTACTTTAATCTGCTAAATTGTAATTTGCAAGCATGAACATTTTGGTTTCAACTGAAAAATAACATTTCTTCACTGTAGAAACAATGAAAATGTCATTCAAATTAGAATGTGACTAAATACAAATGATCTGTTGACTATTTATTCCCATATTGTACCATAATTTACTGTTATCGTTTACCTAAAAACATCTACAAAATTCCTGGGTTAATGGATCAATGAACATCTCCAATGGAACACACATGCTGAAAGGCTAGCATCCAAATTAAGCCAAATTTGTTTTGTATTTAGGATTATAAATAAAGTAATAATATTAAGCACATTAAGGAATTTGTATATAGTTTATTGAAGTTTGGTGTAATATTTTGGGGAAATTCTGACAGAGGGGATATTATTTTTAAGCTAAAAAATGAGTAACTACAATAATGATGGGTTTAAATAAAATATATTCATGTAAAAATATATTTAGGTTACTGTCAATATATTGTTGTTAGCTAATGCTGGATTTCTGACAATGAAGTCATTAATCCTCTTGCTAGTTACTATCAATATACATATATACTAGAAGTAGTGATAGAACATTTAAAACAATCTGAAGTTAATTCTGAAAAACATAAATATGACACAAGGAGTAAACAACAGCCCAGCATCATCAGTCATACAAAACTTTATTCAGTAAAAGCAGCAAGTATGCTGGTATTAAATTGTATAATAAATTGCCAGAAAAACTCAAACTTACCACCTCAGAGGCTATGTTTAAAAGAAAGTAAAACAATTCTTACTGCAGCAAATCGTTAGCCATTTTCAAGAAAAAATAAATTTTCAAAAAATTTTCCATGTAAAGGGTAGTTTAGGGTATGGCTATTTTCTTCACAACCTTTGTCGCATCCTTGAAGGACATTAAACTTAAATACCAACTTTGGCTTTTAAGCGACTTATCGTTTTTGAGTTATGTTGTCCACAGACAGACAGACAGACACACACACACACACACACACACACACACGGACCTTTTCTAAAAATGCTTTTTTTTTTAATTCAGGGGGTTTCAAAACATGTGTTTCCAGTGAAATCTTGACATTGAATTTTTGGGTGGAATACAATACTTCCTCTACTTACAAGTAGAGAAAGTAAAAATATATTTAACACAATGCACATTAAAACAATGCTTAATAGATAAACGTCTGTACAAAGCCAACGACCTGTAAACAAATCTTACAGTGCAGATGATTTTCTGAAACTGTAATGAGGATGTATACTCTCTATTTCTAATATGTCCGATATCATGTGTATGATCTTCAGGACCAACATCCTTAAACCCCATGCTAGGGAACTTCATTGGCTATTGCTCAGTTTCACTGTTTTAAATGCATCTCTTAAGTCTATAATTTTAACGTTTTAGTGCATAGTTGCATGCAGATTTTAGTAATTTTTACTGCATTAAATTCTTAACAAAGTTATAATTTAACCAGACTTCGCTTTTGATACCTTCCTCTGTTGATATAATAAGACACCTGTATGTTTCTCAAATAAAGGAATTAGTAAAATAACTGATGCTAACCTTCAGTTCCTTCCTCTTCCTCATCATCCTCTTCCTCGTGCTGAGGTTGCTCCACTTGCTGGGGTTGAGCAGTGTTGCCCTGTTGACCTGTCACACATCATGCACACAATAAATATAATATTCATCCTATTGAAATTTTATAAACTATAAAATTGTCAAACATTATACTTATAAACTTTTCTTATGCATAATTTTTTTTAAAAATCTGAATAACATGGGAGATATTGCAATAAACCTTTTTGTTTTGCACTCCTAGAAGTTCCAGCTTTAGGTATGGCCTATTTCCTTGGAGAAACCTAAGGTATATTGTATGGTGAGTTCACCACTGTCAACTTCTCATGCACATGGGCATTCACACACACACTCCCCCCTCTCTCTTTCTCTCTCTCTCTCTAAAAATGCTATGTTTGGTTTCTTGCATTATATACCTACACTAGTATAAATTATTAATACACAATAAAATATTATGCAGTAAAATGCTGGTATAGATACTTATTTCCAAATATTAAACCAACATACAAGTAACTTGCACTGTTTTTTTAAAAAATAACAAAACGATTAAATATTTTAAAAAGGGTATATTTTGAAAGCTACATTCAGTACCTATTTTTCCACATAATTTCCTTGAACCTAAATACATTTTTGATACCGTGGTAACAGTTTTTTTAACCCCATGTCAAGCCACTCTCCCGCCAAACTGGATAGCCATCTTTCCACTTCTTGTTTCAGTTCCTCGTCATTTACGAAGCGCCTTCCCCCAAGATGTTGCTGCAGCTCCGGAAAAAGATGGTAATCACTCGGTGCAAGGTCAGGTGCACTAGATGGATGACCGAAAACATTCCATCGAAACTGCTAAAAAGGGCTTGAGTTTCACGGGCAGCGTGCGGGCGAGTGTTATCGTGGACCAGAAAAACTGTTTTGCTCAACTTTCCCTTCCTTTTGTTTTGTATGGCTCTTTTGAGTTTTCTCAGCAGCTCACAATAGCGAGCAGTTGTCATCGTGGTCCCATGGAGCAGGTAATCGATTAACAGTACTCCCTTCGAATCCCAGAATATCGTTGTGATGACCTTGACAGCCAATGCAACAACTTTTGCCTTATTTTGGAGTTGCCTCATCCATTCGTTTCCACAACTTACACACACTTTCCATAGACACAGATCCTTAGAAATAATCCTGTGAAGCGATGCACGGCTTATTTCAATATACGGAGGAAGTTGAAACAAACCTGCATCAAGTGTAAGGCGCTGATCGGTGTTCACGACTGCTCGAACCTCGTCAACAACATCCGGAGCGAGGGAAGTGGAGGGTTGGCCGCTTCATTGCTCATTGTGTAATGTTGTTCTCCCTTCAATGAACGACTGGGGCCAACGAGAAACAATTTGTCTTGACAAAACGTCTTTTCCATAAACACTGCACAACTCGCAATGAATTTCAGTCGCACATTTATTTTTTCCTGTCAGGAAATGGATTACAGCGCGAACTTCGCAATCGGCGGTAGGAATGAGTGGAGTCTCCATTGTTACTGCCGTTTTAATGTCCAAGCAATAAGCTTAGGTGCCTAGGAATTTTACGGTGCTGCTACTACACCTATACCTATATACCCTGGGACTTTCAGACTTTTTCCGCCTACCGCGCGGATTTAAAAAAATAGTGCAAGTTACTTTTGAGACAGCACTCGTATTTGCTGAGGCTTTCACGGTTGGCATCATGAAGGACAGAGTTATCTTCTGGGCTTGTATGCTGTGGTCTAGTAGGATTGATGTAACCCGACGTTTCATCAAGGACTCAACTTGGCATTTTCAACAGGCAATCTGTGCTAGTCAAAGCTTGAATGAATTGGTGGTGGCTGGTGTACTCTAATATACGAACGGTGGGCAGAGTTTGTCACCCAGCTGGCATTCATTGGTCCAGATCTCCAGCGGTCTGTCTTAGGGTTTAGCTTTTTATTCTCCTTTCCAGAGCTGGCATCCAAGTCTTGTGTATGCGGAAGGCTTCTTCTTTACAATTGAAATTGTTCTGATGCTTGAAAATCTCTATTACTTCCTGCTGTAGGTGGATATGGTTGCTAACAGATAACAGGAGCTGCATGTCTTTATAACTAACATCATGGCCAAATAATAAACAGTGTTCTGCCATGGCAGATATCTCTGCCCTTGTCTACTGTGTCTTTCATGTTCTTTTGGCCTAGTAGTTATGCTGTGCATGGTCGTACCAATGTAAACCTGTCCACAGCTGCATGGAATTTTGCATACCCCTGCCAATGAGTCAGGGTCTCATTTGCCTTTTGCTCATCTTAATAACTGTTTTGTTTTTAATGTTGGTCTATAAACAGTATCGATATTGTAAGAACATAAGAGTTTGCCTACATGGTCAGATACAACTTTAATCCTTCCTGGGCGTAATTATTTTCCTAGTTTTCTCAAGTATTTTAAAACATAAATATTATTCAAAATAAGGCACATATAAAACTATTTTGTGTACTAAATCGTTGAAAACGTATAACCAAGCACATAAATGTTCTTTAAGTCATAACATTGCTTTTTATTAGAGGCTACACTTATTTAAATGAAAAATGGCATATGTACCAAAACAACTGAAATTTTGCCATATCTGTAGGGCAGAGTGCATCATCAGTTCCTAGACATCTTATGGGGTGACACTGAAGTCTTTTTGTGTATGGTATACTCCAAAGCAGTTATCGGGATGTAAATAGGGTTTCAGATCACATGTTTCACAAAAATATATTGTTTCTTTCCTAACACCTTTTGCAAGACACACAACACATCTTCCTTTGGACACCTTTTCTATTCATGGAATGGAAAAGTCCACTCAGTCTTTGCTCTGGAGGTCCAAATGATGGTCTTCCTTGCCCAGGAGAACACACTTTTCCTTGTGACAGCATTCTCTCATAAACCAGGGCTTCTACCAGGCACCTTCTGAACTTCATATTGTAACTTTGGTGGGTGTAAAGTAAAGAAGACAGATGTAGTCGAGATAAAGAAACACTTTTATTTCCGTAAACAGTAACTTGTACACTCGTTGCAACAGCAAGAAAGTCTTTTCCGATTCTCCAACAGCACGGCTCCGAACTCGTAACACAAAGAACTAACTCTTCTCCGTCGGCACAACGCTTCACATCGTCTGTCCGTCTCCGTCGGCACGACTACTCAACCTTCACATTCGTCTGACTGTTCTCCGTCGGCACTACTCAACGCTTCACATACGTCTGACTGTTCTCCGTCGGCACTACTCAACGCTTCACATACGTCTGACTGTTCTCCGTCGGCACTACTCAACGCTTCACATACGTCTGACTGACTCTTCTGTCGCACTTTACCGCTATTTATATCTCCCAGGCACTATTCCAGAAGCTTCAGGAACGTTCAGTTATTGCGGCGAGATATACAAAGTAGAAGATTCCAGTAGCCTCTATCCTTTTCTCTCTTTCGGCAAGCGCCCCAACAATGCGGCCATTCTCTGTCTCTTTCCTTCGGCTCCTTTGCGGTAGCGCCGACAATAATGCGATGGGTGACACTGCTGCTGTCGGCAATTAGATGCGGCGGGCGCGGTGACAATATGTTGTATGGGTTTTTTTCGATTTTGTTTCTGGACCATGTTGTACAAACTGTACGAATTTACAATTGATACCTCCAGAAGCCAGAAAAACATTTTCCTGTACCATTTCACTGTTCTCCTCATAAACTGATATGAGGAAATGAAATGGTCACTTCTGTCTACTCCTCCCATATGTTTTGTGTAATCTACTACACACATTGGTTTCAAGGTAGGACGCTGATTTGGAAACTTTGACTGAACTGGTATCATGTCAGCTTTGCTTCCTTTGTGGAAAGTGGAGAGCATAACCACAGTTCTTTTCTTTCCAAGTGATTGTCATCTTTTCTTGCTGACAGAAAGACATTATTTCACCGTTCTTCAATTTTGATGACTGGCTTTTTTATTTCATTAGGCATGCCAGTTCTTGTTGGCATGACAGTTCCTGTAGTCACCATTCCCATCTTCAGGAGTTGATCGGTCAGCTGTGGTGACGTGTAATACCTATCAGTATAAATATGATATCCCATAGGTGGTGAGGTCTTGTCCTTTATCAAAGTAGCACAAAGGTTCTTGACCACCTGTGCAGTCTTAAGCAGAGTCAGTTCTTGTGAATTTTCCTCCTTACCCAAATAAGGCTTGAAGGAGTATATGTAACCATTTGTGCTGTCAGATAATACATACACCTTGAATTAAAACTTCACAGGCTTCATGGGGTTGTAAACTTCGAAAAACACCCTACCCTTGAAGAATATGGTACTTTCATCCACAGATATATGCTTATCAGGTGAATAGTGCAACTGGCACTTGGAGTTGATCTTGTCAAGCACAGGTTTAATGGGGTATACCTTTTCCTTCTTTCTTGCTTGGAGATCTTTGTCACTGAAATACAAATTCCAGAATAGGAGCAAGAAGTCATCCCGGGAAAACACATCACCAAAGAATAGCATTTTTTCTATCCAAAGCTTAGAAAAGTAGCTTTTCATATCAGGCTTTGGATGCAACCCCATATTGATATTCACCCCCAAAAATGCTTTTATGTCTGCTATTGAAGGATGGGACCAAGCAGAAAAATGGGATCTTTTTTGTGGTGGAGTATGTTGCACTTTTCTTTGATCCCCGTGAGTGCAAGTTTTACCACGAATTCTTTCCAGAAGTTCGTCATCGAAAAATAAATAAAAATATTCCACCGGTGGAGTTTAAGCTTCAAAGGTGGAAGGGAGCACTGGTTCTTTATTCACATTATAAACAGGAACGTCCTTTGGCAGTCCCTCATCGTGATCCATCACGGAAGTCCATATCATTGAACCAGCTGTCACCGGTGGTGGCGGCGCATCCATGCACTCGGACTTGTCACTGCAGCTACATAGGTCACTGTTGCGCACACTTGCAGGACTTTCATTTTCATCACTTTCCCACACACTAAAGTGACTTTTATCTGTTTCATTGAGCACAGATTCTATACAAGCCCTTTTTTCATCCTCCCCATACAGTCTCTTACGCACCATGCTCCAAATTAAACCAAAAGGAGCAAAATAATGAAACACAACACAAAAATGTACCCGCTCAGGACGTATTATTCTGTAGTGACTAAGAAAACCCAAACCTAAGCACAGGCGCACGCTTACGTTCATCTAATGACATCTGTTGACCATTTACATGAAGTAAAGGCCAGCTACGATAGCTTACGCGAATGTATAAAAAGAATTTGTGCAAAGCTGACGCGTAACCATGCATCGCAAATATATGTGCATTTCGCCTGGGAAGGGTTAATATACGGAAGGACCACCTTGGTTAATGGGTGGCATTCTGTTTTCTGTGTTGGCTACCTGGGGTGTACTGCGCATCGTATCTCCTTGTTGGCTCTGAAGGCTGTATGTATGTGTTTGAGTTCATCTTGCACATACTTATGATGGGATGAGTCTTTTGCTAGCTCATTGAGTTTTTTTATAATGCCTTGCTTCTGTCTAGGGTGATGACTGGATGTTCTACGTAAATAGTAGTCCGTGTGCACCGGTTTCTATAAACAGTATATTCAAGGCGAAGATCTAAGGTTTTTATGACAAGAACATCCAAGAAGGCTTGCATATCATTTTCTTCTTTTTCCATGTGAATTGTATGTTTGGATTCATACTGTTCAAGTATTGTAGAAACTTATCTAGGGTGTCCTCTCCAGGATTCCAAATTACAAAGGTGTCATCCACGTAACACAGCCATGCTTTGGTTTTGAGGGGGGCATTCTCCAATGCTGTTTGTTCAAACTTTTCCATAAAGAAGTTCGCTATGACAAGACTGAGTGGGTTTTCCATTGTGATGCCATCTGTTTGCTCATAGAAATTGCATCCCATAGGAAGTAATTTGCCAAGAGGCAGCGTTGGAAGAGGTCAATGATATTCTTTGGGAATAGCTCCACTATATAGCTCATGGCTTCCTCTATTGGCACTTTCGTGAATAGGGGGATAATATCAAAGATAACAACACGATCATCCTCCTCCTCTAATTGGATGTCTTTGATTTCTTCTATAAAATGGTAGGAGTTTTTCATATGTGCTAGTATTGCCGATGTATGGTTGTAATAACATAGAAAGGTGTTTCACTATGCTGTATATGGTTGAGCCTATGCTGCTAACTATGGGGCATAATGGAATACTGTCTTTATGGATTTTCAGGAGACCGTATAATCCTGAAGGCAAGGCCTCAGTTCTGCAACTCTCCTTCTTTATGTTGTCTTGTAATGATGATGATTTTATGAGGGAGTTAGCATCTCTGAGGAACCTTGCAGTTGGATCTTTTGATAGTCTTCTGTATATGTTGGAAGAAAGTAGTTCCAAAATTTTGTCTTTATAATCTTTCATGATGACTGTAGCACTCCCTCTGTCTGCTGGTAAAATGATGATAGATTGGTAATTGTGAAGATCTTTGATAGCTCTTCCTTCTTCTAGTATTATATTACTCTTGGATGCCGCTGTTTTGTGTAAAATGTGGGCAGCTTCATGCCGAACCTCTTCTGCCTAGGTTTTTGGTAGGTGATTTAAGGCCGCTTCAACATTGGCAGCATAACTACTATGCTAACTGAACATGAAAGACATAGTAGACTAGGGCAAACAGAGAAATCCACCATGGCAGAACACTCTTTATTACTTGGCTATACTAGTTACAAAGACACGCAACTCCTATCATCATCCTTCAGTTACAATGTCTGCCTACAGTGGGAAGCAATAGAGATTTTTGAGCATCAGAACAATTTTAACCATAAGGAAGAAGCCCTCCGCATATACAAGACTTGGATGCCAGTACTGGAAAGGAGAATAAAAAGCTAAACCCTAAGACGGCCCCCTAGAGATCTGGACCAATGAATGCTCAGCTGGGTGACAAGCTCCACCCACCGTCCGTATATAAGAGCGTGCCAACCACCAAAGGTTACTTATACCTGGGACATAAAGTACTTACAACTGTAAGTCGCCCTTGGGGTATTTATCTCTGAAGTGAGATTCCCTTGTAGTCTAACCGTGAAAATATGAATCACTTGGGGAATTTGATGTCATACTGGCAAGTTGGCCATGGTAACTTAGTGGTTAGAGCAGCCACTTGATAAGCGGAAGATCCATGGTTCAAATCCCGGCTATGGCATAGAACTTTTTAGTCCTGATTCCACCTCTTATACAATAACTCAAAATTTAAATGTGCAGTCTAACATTCCACAGTCTGTCTCCAAATTATAAGGATGTCATTGCTTCCAGATTATCACAACATATTTGTTAACATAAAACTTCACTTTGCTGTTTCCAAATTTGATATTATTGGATACCTTTAAATAAGGGCATTGCCTTAGGAATGAGCAAACAAAAATGTAATGGAAAAACATAGGGACTATATCCATAACTATGTCCTTGTATATGTGGAGTTTAATGAAGAGAGAAACTTAATGTTGTATGCAATAATAGCATAAGGCAACATTAATGGAAAGTCTTACTTGGTGGAGCAGGTTGTTGGGGTTGAGTCCCCTGTTGAGTGCCTGGAACAGCCAGATTCTGGGATGATGGCTGTGGAGTATTGGGAGGAAAACCCATGGAATCTGTAGAATTGTACGATGGCAGGAACTGTGCCCAGCTGTCCACTAGAGCTTTACGGCCCTTTGGTCCTAGACGTCCCAGCTCTGCAAGCAGCAGTGCCTGAGCTGCTTCTCGTACCTAAAGAGAGAGGCAAAACTTTATTATTTTCAGCTTAAATCTAGCACATTAACAGGACTGGATCTCTCCAGGAAGTTAAATAAATCCACAACAGCTTAGTGGCTGGCCCCATAGTTCAGTCAGTAGAGCGCCTACCTGCTGTGCAAGGGGTCCTGGGTTCTATTCCTGGCTGGAGGATGGGAATTTTTCTTTAACTAGGATAATTGCCCATCTTCCCTAGAGTCTGGAGGTATGAATGGGAGTGTGAATGTATGTGTGAATTTAATGTAATAAGTTAATCCAAAGTAATAGAACCCCAGAGTTCAAAACCACCGTTAAACAAACAAACACCATTGCTGTTAACCTCTTGAGCGATGGCCATTTAAAACATCCGAGAGCCGAGAACTGCTACCCAATATCCAGCGCAGGGCATTTAAAGTGCATCGTATATACACAGCTGTATTTTGTGTAAATATTAAGTTATTTTAATGAAACAAAAACTGGTATAAAACTCGTTATATGCAGTATAAATGTACGTCATCAGCAAAGTTGAGTTTATTTACAAAATGTTGAAATGGCACTATTTTGTTTCACTGTGGTGAAAAGTCAACTTTGCTCTGTCGAACACATCTAATATAAGTTCTCTGAAGGAAACAGTAGTCGACCCATTGTATGTGTGGCTTATGCGTCAGCAAACTGTGTAATAAAGCACTACTGTATGCGTGGTCTCTTGAGTCATCAGAATAGATCAACATTGCAACTTTTGCTTACGTGAGTTTCGTAACTTCGTAGACTCCGTTTCTTTCTTTGTTGAAATACATACATATACTTTCCTGCTTGTAGCTGAAGGGAGAAGTGGTATAAAAAGGTATTTTTGCACCAACTGGATATAACCATATACAATTGTTTGGTAATTTGGAGAGCTCTAAACCCACACAGGACAATGACCTACCTTGACTTCCGACTATTAATAGCTCGCAGCATAATTGAACAATACCACGTTGGGGGTTGAAAATCCAAAACCCCTGCACCCCTCAGACTTCAAGGAAAACATTATCCTAAAAGGATACTACCAACAGCAAACAGCCCATCTCGAAAGTGTTTCGTGTGCCGCAAGAAGGGAATTTGCGAATGTACCCTTGTGTGTTTATCCCTGTTTTGAGGTAAATCACTGCAGAACAAACATATTAAGGTAAGCCAGTAAAGTATATAGACTTTGCTAAAATGTTTCATAAAGGGAAAATTAAAATAAGTTGAGTTAGATAAGGGATAAATAAGGGTTAAATGCTCAAACGCACAGGACGTGTATACACGCCCATATTGCTCATCCGTCATTTTAAATGGACGTGATTTCACGCCCATATCGCTGAAGAGGTTAAACAATTGTTCCAAAAGGTTAAAATGTTATATTGATGTATATTGCCACAACTGTTATTCTTATTTGGTACACATTTAATTTATTATGCAAATATTTTAAATATATGGTGTTTTAATCAACATTGCTGAGCCAATTTAGAGAAAATTTTTCTTTAATAGGTATTTTAGAGAGGAGAGATTTTCTTGAAAATCTATGTCCCATCCTTGGAAGATGCTCAACTTAGGTATCAATTTTAGTATTTAGGTAATTTTAATTTTTGATTTGTTACTCACAAACACACATATGCACACAGACATTTTCCTAAAAATGCTTTTTTTAGTTTTAGGGAGCCTTGAAATGTGTATTTCTGGTGGAATTTTAATACCAAAATTTTGTCAAATACCATGTTTTGTCTACTTACTATAAGTAAGTAACAAATAAAGAAATACACAAAGAGTAATGTTACTTGGCAACTGTTTAACTGAACCTATGATATTTTTTCTCTCCTTTAGTTTAGATAATTTCATAATTGAAGTAGTGTTGTCCTTTTAAATTCAAGCCTCACAGAAAGGATGCAAGCAAGTTAAGGTGCTACAAAAGCTAGAATAACAAAACAAGATCCAAATTTCACTGGATTGGATAGAGTATTTGGTTATACTTGATAAAGTGAAACTTTAAAATATGACACTTATATCCTTCCATTCTTCTACATTTTAATTTTTTCTATTAAGTTGTAAACCCATTCTGCCTATAATTCGAACAGAAGGTTAAAAACTTATTTAAATATAGTGAGTTATATGCAAATAAGCTTGCGATAAACCATGATTTGTTCCAATTATCTTACTTCCAAGCACTGGTGCTGCCATCTCCTCGCCATCATCTCAACCTGTGGTCTCTTGAAATTCTTTGAACCAGCTTGTACCACTTTGTCTGGAAGCAAAACGCAATGCAGTGTTGCCAGTAAACTCCAACCTTGCTTGATCTGAGCTTGTTGGGCTGTGAACAAATCTTCGTTCTCCTCCTCTGCCTTGGTAGCCCAGTTCAGTGCAGTTCTCGTGCTCTGTCTGTTGTGGCACAAAAATGACAGAAATGTTTGTTGCAGAGCATTAAAATTGATTCAAGATATCAAAGAATCAATAGGAGAGGCCAAACCTTGGTGGACCCACAAAGTAACACCAGTGTTGCTAGAAATTCACAAAAATATATAGAAGAGTTATAGAAAAGATATGTCTTCTCTTTTAAAATAAAGACAAGTACAGCAGAGTCTTCTTGATCCAAGGTAAAGGGGAGCGTGGGGGGGGGGGGGGGGGTGTCAGGGTAGCTTGGATTTGAGATAACTTGTAACTGCACGAAGCACCATAGAAAAATCATATACAATGAACTGAAACACTTAACAGTCAAGGTAAGGTTATTTACTGTAAAGTTTTAAAGTGAGCTTATCTTATCTAGAAACAAATAACAATGCACACAGTTTGAAGTTACTTCTGAAGAAATCTTTAAGCATTTTCCGTTTCAGGAAGCTGCATCATTTTTGCACAACAGTGACACATAACTACTTCAGTAATTTGGTTCTGGCTGTTGTTACTCATATGTTCGTAACACAAGGCTGTCTCCAACTTAGCAAAAGTCTCACTATAACATATCTTTGTTCTAAGTCCTTCTCACTTTCTTTAGCAAGTTCATTCAGCATTTCAACAAATGTAATAAATATGTCAGACATAAATTAGTTTGATATTCTAGAAACTGCCACTAAAGCAAAAATAGCCTTAAAAATAAATAAATTTTTAAAAATGTCTATATATACAAATAGATGTGTAGCAGTGGCATAGCGTGACTATCAGACTCGGGTATGTAACCCAACAAATATTGTAAAATTCATTAAAATATGACCCAGCCTAAACCAAATTGCCCTTCGAAGTTTTCATCTTTCATCATTGTCTGAAAGAAATGTTTGATAATACTGTGAGCATGATTCAAAAGATAATCAGAACTTACATCTCTAAATCAAATAAACCTCTCTTCAATATTTCTGTCAACATTTATGAAGTTAAGAAAAGTGATACTCCAACTGTTCTAAAATTATAGGCATTAGAGACAATCCATACTGGATTTTTGTAACATGAATGGTTCCATATTTATCCTGGTGGATCACTGATATCAAACCAAGATGGAGCAGGGGCTGGAGTCACGTGTCACCTCTTTATCTATTACTATTCTTTAAGTTATGGAACTACAAACTTTCAGGAAGAAATTGAAGCAATTTGAATGGCCCTACAAAATCTTTTATATAGAATCTCACATTTTCAGCAAGCAGTTATTCTCTCAGATTCCAGGGCAGCAATTATAGCAATTACTTCCAAGTTGTCACCAAAAAAAAGAAACTACTATAGAATGTTGGAAAATCCTTACTCTGCAAAAACACCTAGTCTCCCAATGGATACCAGCTCACTGTGGACTGAGTGGTAATGACAAAGCTGATTTTCTTGCAAAAAAGGGTACCGGCAGTGTACAGAAATCTATAGTTGATCTACCATTTTATGCAGCTAAAAGATTAGGCAACTCTGAATTTAAAAAAGTTATTGCAAAATAATACTATGAAAAATCAAAAAATAAAAGATGGGAACTACCAAACATTCAAACAGTAATTCTTGAGTACCCTCGTAAAACAGCAGTTGCAACCTTCAGGTTGATTACAGGACATGATTGTCTGGCAAAACATTTGAACAGAATTGGGATATGTTCTTCACCACTCAGTTGTCTATGTGATCTGCAAGAGGAAATGGACCCGGACCACCTTCAAATATGCCCGGCCACTTCTAGCGCCCCATCCGTCAGTGAAAAATATTGGAGAGCATGAGGATTAATGACTTCATTGTCAGAAATCCAGCATTAGCCAGCAACAACAATAACATTTATGTAACAAATGGTAATGAGTTGTTTTTCACTATTAATGTCAAGAGTTTCATCAAATATTAAACAAAGAAGGCATCAGAAATTAGTTTCTTAACTCCATATGTCATGACAGCACTCACATTCAAAATTAAGTCATTCTGAACATAGGAGAAGTTCAAGAAAAACAGTCGATTTTTCCAAGTGCACCTTTAGAGAGACATCATAGATTGCTAATGCATTTAAATATTCAGTATAATTGCCTCAATTTGATCCTTCATTATCATTGTGACCACAAATAGCAAGTGCCTATTTTCCTAAAAAACATACTGCCCACACAAAATAGGAAAGTAAAACTTCTTTTTTACTTCATTGTTGGGCTGTTCAACTGAGAGCTTACAATGAGTATTCAATGCAAATTCTATTTTTGGATCTATATGAAACATTTTTAGTTGTTTTTGGCATATTATATGATTACAAAATAGTTGTTTTTTGATTGCCTTATAAATGTTCTTTAAGCCTTCATAACCGCTAGAATTCCAAAGTCACTTTTCTTTCGAAGAAGATCAGCAAAACATTTACTTTAAGAGGTGGAACTGGAACTTAAAAATTCAATGCCACAACTGGGATTTGAGCCACAGACCTTCCGCTTACCGGGCGGCTGCTCTAACCACTGAGCTATTATGACAAACTGCCAGAATGTCATTAAATTCTCAAACCAGTTCTGGCAGTTTGTCACAATAGCTCAGTGGTTAGAGCAGCCGCCCGGTAAGCGGAAGATCTGTGGTTCAAATCCCAGTTGTGGCATTGAATTTTTAAGTCCCAGTTCTACCTCTCAAACTTTGCCCACGCACGGCTTGTGTGTTTAAAAAAAAACACCAACAGTAAGTTTGTTGGCATAAATAAATAATATTTACTTTAAGTATTACGACCCACCAGGATTCATTTTCATAAGCTTTGATTTTTTTAGTGTTTTTAGTGTTCGTCATTGAGTGCAGGCTTTGGAGGATCTGCCTTAATTACATATTGCTTTTTAAAGAAATTTTAATGTTTGGAAGCTTCTTGCATTGAGTTTGTCGATTGATTTTCATTTCAACAGCAGCAAAGAAACAAGATTTTGTTTATGATCTAGCTCTGACTCATGTTGTGACGTCAAGTATATGTAACTGTCTCTCTTGCATGCCCTCTATTGCCAGAATATGCACACATCTTAACCTACATTTGTTTTAACAAATAAGTTACCAAGTGTGCAAATCATGTTCAAATGGCCACAATTGAAGAGCACACATAAAAGAAGCAAAGCAAATCGTCAATTACTTTTTATTCACGACTATAAATGCAATAAAGCAAAGCAAGCGCAATTCTTAAGGCGAGATGTGATCTGGGCTATTGTATACCTTGGGTGAGGCGCACAACACCAGCTTCCTGCAGCTGACGACAGATGCCATCGATGCAAACTTTGTTTTGAATTATAATGCTGCAGAGTGGTGCAAATTCAAATCATAATATTTATGAAAACTTGATTTTCAATGACATTAAAACGATTATGTACCACAAAATTATAATGAACACACCAATTTAGGCATCAATTTGAGCAAAATTACAGGATATGTAATACTTCTCTCACATCCATTGATGCTACGCCCCTGATGTGTATGTATGCAACGACTAATCTCTGAAACCCCTTGACCAATCACCTCAAAATTCGGCATGTGTGCATAGTTTTTCATGGAGAAAGTTTGTGTGCTATCCATTCTACTAAGCAGTGTATTACATTCACATGGTTTTCTCTATTCAATTTTCTTTTATGTAACACATTCACATATCCTCTGCTCACCCTTAAGCATACAATTAATACAATTTTCTGTATGTTTGAAAGTCGGTCTGGGTGGCTCAGTTGGTTAGACAGTGGCCTACTGATCCCAAGGTTGTGGGTTCAAATTTGGACCAGGCTGATGGTTTTTAAGTGTGCTTAAAAACAACAGCTCCATGTCAGTAGATTTACTGGCATGTAAAGGAACTCCTGTGGGACAAAATTCCAGCACACCAGCAATGCTGATGTGATCCTGGCAATTGACAGCATCGTTAAACAACAAAATAATTTAAATTTTATATGTTTGAAACATAAATGCAATATATGACATTCACATAGTTTTCTCTACCTGCTTTCCTCTTACATAACGCATTCACATGTCCTCAACTCTCTCTTTTACAAACAATTCATACAATTTGCTATACATTTGAAATAGGAATGCAACGTATTATTCACACCGTTTTCTGTATTCACTTTTCTTTTATGAAACAAAATCACACTTTCTTCTATATTGCAACAACAACAACAAATTAATAATAATAATAATAATAATAATAATAATAATAATAATAATAATAATAATAATAATAATAATAATAATAATAATAATAATAATAATAATAATAATAATAATAATAATAATAATAATAATAATAATAATAATAATAATAATAATAATAATAATAATAATAATAATAATAATAATAATAATAATAATAATAATAATAATAATAATAATAATAATAATAATAATAATAATAATAATAATAATAATAATAATAATAATAATAATAATAATAATAATAATAATAATAATAATAATAATAATAATAATAATAATAATAATAATAATAATATCACAATCACACTAATAACAATGACAATGATGATAGTCGTCTTCGTCAACACCATCATCAAATGAACTGTTCAAGTGATTCAGATTATAAAGACACTCGGACTTGTGAGACTCTACTGTACTGATAACGATGAAATCTTATGTCCAATTGTCTGGGAACAGGTTTGAAAATGGGTACCAGAACAGGAGGGAAGTTTTGAGTGGATTTCACAATTTAGGTTTACAAAGATTTCACTCAGAACATCTTTCAAGGATGTTCATGTCACATCATCAGCTTATGTCCACCGGCATAGGGAAGGGGATCCTACTTCAGTGTTTGTTGTACAGATATGAGATGCATCCAGAAATTAGATCTGATGACCAATAAAGAAAGCTAAACTATCACCAAATAAGAAATATTTACATAGACTTTGACTACTTTTCAACATAGTGACTAGCATTGTTGAGGCATTTATCACAAATAGGGCTTCATTAATTGTATGCCCATGTTATTGGAGTCTGATGCCAACATCTGTAGCCAAAGTCACTTCAGTCTGTACCTCAGCATTGTTGTGGAAACATTTTCTCCCAGAAGGTACTTCATGAGACGGGAGAGATGAATTGACAAGAATGTTCTGAAATTGTGAAGTGCCGGTTGTGCAAAACTTCTTGTCACACACTTTCCATCAGTTTTGGTATCAACAGAGACAGTCAGCCACTACGGTCTTCTGTGAATAGCACACACCATCACTATAATGTCATGTCCATACATGTGGGACAATTGGTGATGGATCTTTGCTGGAGATTGCTTCTGAGCATGCAAAAATCTGATAACTGCAGGAACCTCAGTTGGCAGGGGACAATATCAGAGCAGCCATTTTTTTCCTAGCACTGTGTGGTAACCACTGCCATAGTACAACTGAAACTGCACCGCATTATTCACACATACCCCCTCTCTACTCCTTCGCACGTGCATTCCTATCCAACTAGTCATGCTATCTCTGTACGCGATCAGAACTTAGTTTCCAGATGCATCTCCCATCTAGCTGTCTAGTGGAGAACTGCACAGTGCAATTTCATAATTTATAGATGACACTTCAAATGCAATTTTTATGAAATAAGGAATAAGTTGTAAGAAAGACAAAACTCTGTTGATGCCCACTACAATGTATGATGAAACTTTGGGTTTCATAAAATGCACACATAGACAACTACAAAGCTCAGAATTTCAGATACATTAATACACATTTTTGAAGATTTATCATTTCCCCATGGAAAGTAATAACATATTTAAATTGGGTTTTATTATCTCAGTGAGTCTGGGAAAGCAAGTTCATTGAACCATTACCAGAAGAAACATCAGAAGAAGCATCGCCATCTGCACCATGAAACACCATGGAAACCAAGTTATTGTCCGGTTGATAATGGAGGAAAGTTACCCTTCGAAACGCGTTCCGGAAAATTATGTTGTACGTGTTGTTTAGTGTTATTAATTGACTCACCTTTTAAATTAAATTAAAGTATACATATATTTTTCTTTTTTCTTACGTTTAGTATCCTTTAACTGGGTAGGTCATATTGGACAATTATGAATGAAATATGTGAACTGATACTCAAATAAGTCCAGGGTCCATACAGCTTAAAGTTACCTGACATTTGTCTTCTCAGAATAAGGGGGAAAACTGGGAAAGATACATTATTCAGATGGTGCATCCTAACCAAGATTTGAACTACAACCTCTTGAATGTGAGACAGACACACTGCCCCCTCATCAAAGGCGGGCAATATTGGTATTTACATTGGTAACCCTATCATCCACTGTTGCCATACAGCTATTATTGTCCATTAATAATTAATTTTTTACAGTTATAAACAAACTTCCACTCCTCAATTCAGCAGCAAGTTTTCCATGGCATTACCATGACTATAGCTAATTACTATGGCTAGGAAGTTCATGCATTTGCATGTCTTTTTATAGGGGTTAAAAATGTATGCTTTTACATTATGTGCATGAATTATAGAATTTTCAGTTATTTGGACATGATTTTATCGTGCATATAACTGCATATTTACTTGATTTTGATAAATGCATATTATTTCAATATTATAGCCCCTATATTGCATATTTTAATGATGTTTATGGTTTTTTATTATTTTTTTCCATCTGGATAATATTTTTCATATTGGTAGTATTGCACATGATGATGCAACTCACGAAGATTTCAATATTATAGACCCTACATTGCATATTTTAATGATTTTTATGTTTTTTATTATTTTTTCCATCTGTATTATATTTTTCATATTGGTAGTATTGGACATGATGATGCGATTCGTGAGGTGGCGAGAACTAATGCTGAGTCATGTTGTCATGCAGTGAATCCCGTGTTTCCACTCTTTTATTATATGTATGTGCGCAGAGAATAATTAGTGCATTATCTGAAAGGTTTATATCAACAAATATAAAGTGTAGGTCAACGTTTAGAGCAGCACGATTATAGCAACGCTTGCCTGCCCACCAGTAGTTGTGTTGTGGTCTTCAAACGTAACAATGTTGTGAACTGATTCCCACCAAATTAAATTAGGCGTATAAAATATTAAAAAGCTCTTCAAATGCCGAAAATAAAACCAACTTCGAGTGCTAGATTAATTAATTTACAGAAAGAGTTTTCAGGTGATTTAATATCTACAGATAATAGGGTACTGTTTTGTGGAGTGTGTGAGAAAAATGTAGGGAGTGAGAAAAGATTTCAAATAGTTCAGCACATAAACACAGCAAAACATAAGAACAGTTTAATCAGAAAACTTGCAAACAACGAACCTATTCAAAAACGTCTATAATAGTAGAGTGTTTAGGAAGTAGGGTTACTGAATTTTCCTATGACTTGTGCCAAGCATTTTTAGCTGCTGATTTTCCCTTGTTCAAAATTAATAATCCGAAATTTGAAAACTTTCTTGCTAAGTACACTCGACAACATGTGCCTGAAGAAAGTACACTGCGTAAGACTTAGGTAGGACATTGTTACAATAACGTATTGTCAAATATACAAAATGAATTAGCGGATCATTTTGTGTGGCTGCCTGTTGATGAAACCCCTGATTCTGAGCGCCGTTGTATTGTTAATATAATCGTGGGTGCTTTAAATAATGAACGAAAGACTACACCTTATCTTCTTAATGTGTGTGAATTGTCGGCCACTAACAATGTAACTGTGACCCAGTTTGTGATGGACTCTTTGAAATTACTATGGCCATGCGAAATCAAATAGGACCGGTTACTTTTATTTGTTACTGATGCAGGTCCTTATATAGTAAAATCAGGACAAACTCTGAAAGGTATTTTTCCTAACTTAATTCATATAACTTGTTTGGCACACGCTCTTCATCGCATTTCTGAGACAATGCATGATTCTTTCCCATTGGTAGATAGATCTGTGTCCAGTACAAAGAGAATGTTTGTTAAATCTCCTAAAAGAGTTAAGTTGTTTAGATCAACAGCACCTTATATCCAACTTTCTCCTGCACCAGTGTTAACTTGATGGGGAACATGGGTCGATGCAGTTTTATATTATGCTGAACACATAGAAATAGTCAAAGAGGTTGTTAATTCATTGGACTCGAAAGATGCTCCATCAATAGAAACTGCAAAATATTCTGTCAGGCACTGGGTTAAAGGAGGATCTTAGTTTCATAAATGCCCATTTTTCTTTCTTACCAACAGCCATAACGGCATTGGAAGCTGTAGGATCTCCCTTGCATGAATTACTTACTGTCTTTGAAAAAACAATATGTGATCTAAGTTCGGTTCCTGCTAGCATAGGACAAAAAGTGAAAGAAAGTGAATCATGTAATTTCAAATAATTCTGGTTATAAACAGATGGGCGATATTTGAGACATCCTCGAAAGAAAACCATCTGTCATACTAAGAGACTTGACTCTCTCTCTCTCTCTGTGAAGCAGTTATCATCATTTAAATATGCCCCGATAACATCTTGTGACGTGGAGAGAAGTTTTTCATGTTACAAAAGTGTTTTGCGAGACAATAGACAATGTTTTACAGTTGAAAATTTGTGCAAAGTGCTGGTTGTGAACTGCAATTTAGCAGTTAATACTAGCAGCGAGACCACTTGTGCTTCAACCTCTAAGGAATAAGGTAACTTTATTTATTATTTATACTAACTCTTCTTATCTATTACAAAGGGACATTAATTGTTTTAATTAAATAGTGCATATTTTTGGCATATTTTCAAGTTTTTAAGAGCATATTTGCATGCATATTTCAGTGTTTTTTAGGGCATGAACTTCCGAGCCCTACTAATTACCAACACCAGGGTACAGATCTGAGTGTCTACATGCATTAATGACTTGTTCCTTGACGGGAGAATTCTGTGCTGTTCTTGACTCCAGAGACTTCGTTTTGTGCTACTCAAGAATATTCCCCTTCCAGAAGTTTATATGGGGCTGCTGAGCGGCCAGCAGGACAGTTAAAGGATATTAAACTTAAAAAATATCTTCAAAAGTGTTCAGTTTTATACAGACTGCACTGTATTAATATCAATAAACTGATTGACATACTTTTCTGTTCCTTGCTTGATTATTATGAATAAAATGCTGTCCATGCTCAGATGTTTTGTTGGTTCTGATTTTTGCTCCTGATTTATTATGGACCAAGCTTACAAGCCAGTGAAATTGAGGTTAATATTATTGCTTTTTGTTAGCACTCTCAATTTTGAATCAAGTACTCACCTTTCAGTTCTGTTACATGTTTCTTTTCCCATATAACTGTGCACTGATCTTAATAAGTGTTTGCAAATAAATTAAGTAATTTTTTTATGACAGAAAAATTACAATTACATTACTTTTCAATACCACTGCCTTTCAGTGCACTCACTCTAGTGTTGTACCTATTCACCACAGCCTTCAGAGAAAGGAAAAAAATTGTTTTGCTGGACTTCAAGCAACAGACAAACCACTGGGATGCCTACTCAAGGTTAAAAATATGGAGAAAAATTATAATTTTTCTTTTTCATACCAAAAATTAATTTAATTACAATATATTTAATGTTTAAAATTTGCAATACAATAGCAAGATTTACTAGCCATGTTTACTAGATTTGGTTCCCAGTGCCTTTTCCTGTTACCACATCTAAAGAAATGACTCATTGGACAAAACTTGACCTCAAATGTGGAAATTGTAAGTTACACAAACTAGTTTGCACAGTAACATAAATAATTGTATACAGGTATAAAGAAGTTAAGCGGATGCTGATCCAGATCTGTAGAGTTAAAACGTAACTATGTTGAAAAATAGGAAAAAGCTGGATTAAAACTCTTTATTTTCTTTCTCAGTCTTTGAACTTTCTGAGCAGCGCTTATGGAAGTGCATAAATCTTGCTTTCGATTGCAGATGTTAATAAGATAAACAAAGAGGGTGAAAGATGCCCCAAGCCAAAATGTTACTTGCCTGTGCAATTTGCGGGACCGTTCTTGTTCAGGTATGAATGTAGCATTGTTCATTGACATGAGTGTGTTAGCTAGTGCTATGATGGCCAGTAGGTGGTTGGATGTAATGGTGGTGCTAAGTTCCCAATGAGTGCGAGCAGTGAACAGTCTTGTCAGACGTTCCAGTCGTACCAATTCTACAGGCAGGTCCTTCTCCAGTGAGTTGCCACTCGGCTTCTCAGCATCTAATTCTTTTGCACATTTTGCCTGCCACGTTGGCAACAAAAGGCTCATGTAGCCTGAAAAATAAACATTTATATACTTATAAGATTTGAACCTTTCACAGCAACGATTATTAACTAGAGTTTCTTGGGTTACCAGGTGTGTAATATCTATAAAATTGTTCAAGCTTTCAGCCATGTTAAACTCAATGGCTACCATAAGGAAATTAATAAAATTAAATGGCCATCTCAACTCATGGCCTTCACTGGCAAATGCATAAGAAAGAAACAGCCTTCTCAAAATCATGGTCTTCTTTTAAGTATTTCTGTCCAAACTGTGCTCAGTCGCAGGCCGTTGTCCCTATTAAAACTCTCGTATTTGGCTCTAATTTAATTTCAATTGCCTCTTTTACATGACTGTTGTAATAGTCCTTACTGAATCGTAAAGCCGCAACCTCATCAAATAAAATTTTGTGATCATTGTGGAGACTAAGCTATGCTATTGCTGATTTTTCAGGTTGTAGCGGTTGCAGATAACATTTGTGTTCATCACGTCTCTCTTCAATTATACAGGTCCTATGATTGTCCTATATATGTCTTTCCATATTGGTAAGGAATTTCATAAACACCAGGTGCTTTAAAACAAAGATTGTCCTTAACTGGTCTCATATACTGTCTCAGCTTTTTTGGTGACAGGAACATCGTTTTAATGCTATGTTTTTTGAGTATCAACACAATTTTGTTTGAGACTACCTTTCCTTTAGATTTTCCATCTTCCTCTGTATTGTGATTGTCCATGGAGCAGTTTCAGCTATTCTTAACTCTCTGGTGTGCTTGATGAATGTCTATGTGTTACCATTCTTTTTAAAGGTGCTTATCAAATAATTTATTTTGTGGGATAAGTGGTCTTTGTCCACTGGTAACCTGAGAAGCTCTAATTAATTTATATACTTCCTACCTATTATATTTAGCATCCAATTATTACATTATTTAATTCATAACAAAATTAATTTATATATGTTGGGCTGTCATTTTGCACATTGATGGTAGTTATATTATCTGCTGTCCCCTGGAAATGCCAGGCAAGGCACATGCTAATCAGCAGAAGGGGTCACAGAAGAATGCAGCTTAGTGTGTGTTTTTCCATCATAAGGTTAAACAAAAGTGTTTAGATACAACAATCAGGTATATTTCCTATGGTGGTGACTGAAAATGACAAACCATAAATAAAATAATGCTCACCATAACAAAATGTAGTGCTTATATGCCATATAATGGACTTCATTATATTCAACTCTTCATAATAACACTGCTATGCAACAATCAAAGGTACACAAGTTCATAATGACACTGCTAATCCAACAATCAAAGGTGCACCAGTTCATAATGACAATGCTAATCGACCAATCAAAGGTGCACCAGTTCATAATGATAAGGATAATCGACCAATCAAAGGTGCACCAGTTCATAATGATAAGGCTAATCCACCAATCAAAGGTTCTCCAGTTCATAATGACACTGCTAGCTGCCAATCAAAAGATCCACACGCAGCAATCAATTCTTTGGCATCTGCACACATTCCCATGCAGATGAAAACATAAAGAATAAAGTTACTGTTTATTTAATAGTGTTAATATTGTAAATAACATTCTAATAAATTCAATCTGTCTTGCTGTTTTTGAAAGTCCACTCTTTTAAAGGTTATAGCATATATATTCTCTGTATCATTGTGTCAAGACCAATATAACACAAGTTGAAGGTGCTACTATCAATTCTCGTATGTACAATCAAATTGAATAACAACGAATTAAAATACTAGAAACAGTATAATTGCAATTACAAAACATGTCATACTCGAAGGGGAACAATCACCAGTATGAAAACAGATATTCTGGCATCAAAATCCCATTACTATGAGAGGTAGAACTGGAACTTAAAAATGCAATGCCACAACTGGGATTTGAACCACAGACCTTCCGCTTACCGGGCAGATGCTCTAACCACTGAGCTATTGTGACAAACTGCCAGAATGGCATTAAATTCTCAAACCAGTTCGTATTTCTCCTGGTAAACCACAAAGGCAGTCTCACATCAGAGACAAATTACCCCAATGGTGACTTACTATTGTAAGTACTTTATATCCCAGGATTAAATAACCTTCAGAATGGTAATTATTATTTATTTATGCCAACAAACTTACTGTTGGTGTTTTTAAACACACAAGCCATGTGTGGGCAAAGTTTGAGAGGTAGAACTGGAACTTAAAAATTCAATGCCACAACAGTAAGTTTGTTGGCATAAATAAATAATAATTACCATTCTGAAGGTACATACTAGGTAAAGCAATAAACCTTCAAGCCTTCCAAACAAGTGTTTGTGCTATGTATCCACATTATCAGCAAGCTTTTGGTTTTGTGACAAGGTCTGCTAGATATCAACGGTCAATACACGATCGGCCCTTTTGTTACTGTGAGGGAGAGTAGGTTATGTACATATACTAATTAAAATTTGCCTCCATTGTTTCTACTGCATAGTGGATTATAGAAATTATTACTGTCAAGTTTAATGATAAAAAATAAGAAAGATTAAAATAAAAAAGATTGTTGAGTTATCAGAAGTCGAGTTACCGGGGTTCTACTGTACAACTAGTAATCTGATTAAATGTATGAGTAATTGTATAATGAATTAAATGTTAACTCATACTTTTTTTACAAATCAATTATATTCCTCTTTGGCATTATGTACTAACCTCCCTTAGAGAGCACTCCAAAAGAGACAGGAACCATAGGGCGTAGCAGTCCCAATTTTCCTTCACACACACGATCGAGATCAGGATCCATGCCCCAAGCATGCAGCAGGGACAGAAGCAATTGTGCAATCTCCATGGTGACATTGGTCTCCAGACCTCGAACTTTACGTGTTCCCTGGTCACCGGATTCATTACCTGCAACATAGAGGGCAGCACTGAAAATTTTTATATCATGTTTCTAAAGACAAAAGAAATGTGTTTATATTTGACAGTTACTATCTAATGTTTTGTGAGTTGATTGCCAAGTAGTTTGTTCAGTTTCCTCTAATAGTCTGTTAATTATCACCATTTAAATATTTTGCATTCCCCCAAAAATGAATTTAATTAGAGAACAATTCCAAGCTATCATATGATTTTAAATCATCATTAATGCCTAAACAATTTGAACACTGGTTTAGAAATGCATTTGGTGAAGAAGTGCCATCTAAGGCAGCAAATTATAACTGGTGCAATGAATTCCAAAGGGATTAATTGTTTCTTAGTGATGAATTTTGCGAAGGAAGCCCAAGAACTGCTCTTACTGATGAAAATATTATTGCTGTTTGAGTATTGTTTGAAGAAGATTCATGAACATGTTATGAATTTATTTGGATAAATTTGGGTATTGCATATTGGTATGAGTCAAATCCAAAACATTTTAAATAAACAGCTACACTGTGAAAATTTTGCTGTCAATGGACTCCAATGACTCAAAATCAAAAACAAACAACATATTGATTAGTGCAGAAAAACTGGAAAAATACCAAGGTAGCACTTGAAATTTGATTTGGAATATTGTTACTGGTGATAAATCATTGACTTATTGTTATACCCTGGAAACAAAACCCAATCAGCTCAATAGGACTTTCAAAACTGATGAATTTGCAGTTTCATTAAGAAGATGGTAGCTGGTTTTACTTTCTAGACCAGCTCATAGTGCTACATAGCATTAGAAAATAGATGTGCCATTACTACCGACTGGTATACAAATATCTGTAAAGAAAAAGTATTTTTACATCATGACAACACACTAATGCATATAACAAAACTAACAACTAAGCATCTGTATCCCCTAAAGGTTGGCATCATGGTCCCCACATCATACAGTCCTGACCTAGCACTTTCACATTTCTTTTTGTTTTCAAAAATTAAAGATAATGTTCCAGGAATAAGTCTTTTGTCATCAGATGAAGCAGGGAAAATTATAATGATTTGGTTTCTGAACTTCAGGTAAGTGGCATAGTTGCTTTAAGGACTGATTTCATCAAATTCAAAAATCTATTGATATTAAAGGGGAATATTTTGAAAAAGAATAAAATTATTTAATTTTTTTAAAACTAGTCGTTGTTTGGACTGCCTCCATAGCGCAGTGGCAGCCTGTGTGCCTCTAGCACGCAGGACCCGGGTACAATCCCCAGTACCAACATGGGGATTTTTCCCCCACTGGGAGGTCTGGCACGGGGTGCATTCAGCCTCGTTAGGTCCTGGAGGGGCCAACTGAGGAGCTACTTGATTGAAAAGTAGCAGACCCTGATCATGTCCTTGCTTCAGTACTGCACACCACTCATAACGCCTGTGATGGGCAGAGGTGGGGGATGCAATGGTCAGGTGGTAGGGCGGTAGGCTTTGGCGCAGATGGGCTGTTGTGCCACGGGGATTTAATCCTTATTTGATTTTCTAAAACTTTTCAGTACCAGTTTCATAATCACTTCTGGAAGACTTCTGGAAGACTTCTGAAGAGCCAGAAAACATGGGGAAATACTGATCATCAAAAATGGTAATTAAAAGTTTTCATACTTTACGAGGCTCACTCAGAAAGTTTTTAGATCTCACTATGCTGTTCATGATAGGGAGAAAAGAAATTTGTCAGCATCTTGGACGATCCTTAATAATTAGTGAAAGTTTCACCCCATCCGCAACCTTCATCCCTCGCTGACAGCAGCTGGCATATTGAGGGGTGCAGACTAGTGCATTATTCACAATGGAACTGCAGTCACATCATTTTCACACAATGCTATTGTATGACTAACCAGAGCCAATGTCTTGCTTTTGGCAATTTAACGCTCCTTCCCATGCAAACATTTTCAATTGGCTTGCACAATTTAAAAGGGGTTTAACATCCCTTAAAGACAAAGAAGTAGGCAGCCATCCAAAGCAGTGACCAAAGAAAACATCAATGCTGTGGAGCAAATGGTAAGAGATGACCTCAGAGTTACATACCAGGACAATGAGGCAACCTTGAAGATTGGATCAAAGAATGTTGCAAAACCACTGCACTATTTCCTGAGCCAGCAAGATATCATCCCACAACCTCACACAGGCCCAGAAGGACACCTGAGCAGAATGATACCAAGAAATGCTCTAGGAATTTGAAAATGCTAGCTCTTGCTATGTCATAACAACTGATGAGAGGTGGATATACCAGAATGATCCAGAAACAAAAGTCTTAAATGTGAGTCTTCCCAGGTAAAGATCAAAAGGGCAAAAAGTGTTAGTAAGAAAATGGTGCCCACTTTGATTAGCAAAATTGTTCATCTGGCATAATATCTTCTGAGCATCAAAGAGCAGTCACTGCAAAATAGTACACTACAGTTGCACTCTGACAGGTGTTGCAAAAAGTGCAGCAAAAGCGACCAAGAAAAGCATTGAGGGGCATCTTTTTGCATCATGACACCTCATAATACCCATGTGACATTGGATTTTCTCCAGGCAACCCCAGTTCAACTGCTGAGCCATCCTCTTACAGCCCACACTTAGCACCCTCCGACTTCTTCTAGTTCCCTACAATAAAGAACCAACTGCTGGGGAAGTGTTTTTCATCACCTGAAGATACTGTGGTAGCATTCAAATAGGAGCTTGGTGCATTAGACGAGAACAATTGGCACAAGTGCTTTCACTCATGGTTTAGAAGGATGAGAAAATGTATAGAGGCTAAGGGAAAGTACTTCGAGGAAATGTAATGGCAAGTTTTGAATTTGAGATGTTGGGGGGCCTGTGTCTACAAACTTTCTGAGTGATCCTCATATTAGTCCCTGTACAAGTAATTGGAGAGCGCTTGCCTGCAATTATCACTGTTGTACAAGAGAAAAATCAGGTGTTACATTCACATGGCTTTCTCTATCCCTCTTCCACAAAGTACCCCAACAAAAGCTTATTTTTCTATCTCCTTGTTAATCAAGATAAACCTTCATAGCACATTTACACATTGGTTGTAAGTATAAGAAGGATACAATGCCTACAGCAATTTGCTATGTGATGACTTTGAAATCCTATTCTCTTTGTATTACCATAAAAAAATCTTGGGAATGGTTAATATCACAAACTTTATTTGGCAAACTGCGTGCTTTAAAGAGATCTACATATTTTGTGCACTAAGAGTTTGTCTATCTCTTTCAGTTTAACAATTACACATATGTCCTTCTGAACAAAACTTCACAGGTTGTTCCCAAAAAATGTAACATACTTATACATTCCCCACACATCTATATGCTGCCTTTAATATCTAAGGTTATATCAGAGTCTCTGTTTCTAGAACAAATGCTTATTGGCAATGGTGTTCATCGTACATGGGCACACACATGTGCCCGCGCACTCACTCCCACCCACACACACACACGTTTACTCTCTCACTCACATTTCCAGATTCTTTGGAGGTTGTCGAATAATCCTCTAAAGAAAAATTCCCACCTCCCAGTGGAGAACCTAACTACTAGACCATGAAGTCAGTGTGGTACACATTTTGTCATGCAAATGATTAACTAATCAATCAATTTTAACCAAAATTATGAGCCATTTTTGAGAAAATAAAAAACAAAGAAAATATTTCCATGTAAACAGTAATTTGGAGTGGGCAATTTTCTGAAAATCTGTTTTACATCCTTCGGAGACACATTAAGTATTTATCCACCTTTTAGTTCTTGAGTTATGATTGTTCTCTTTCTCTCTTTCATGTACATATGCACATGCACACATACCTTTTTTCTAAAAGCAAATTTTTTGGATTCAGGGAGTCTCAAAATATCAGAATGTGTATACACATGTGCACGTGCACCCCCATACACACCCAATCACACCCACACACACAAGCAGAGACTTTTCTAAAAATGCAGCTTTTTTTTTATTCAGGGAGCCTCAAAACATGTATTTTTGGTGAAATCTTATGAAATTTTTGGGTGGAATGCATGTTTCCTCTACTTACTATAGGCAAGAAGTAGAGTAAATAAAAATATTAATTAAAACTCATTTACGTTTGTGTATTGTGATGTCAGAATATTCTTCTTCAACACAACTTAGCCCATTTGGCCTGTTTCGGCTCCAAAGTCTTGTTCTTTCCACCTTTACCTCGGTCATCCTATGTTCCTTTGTCCTTGTGTTTGATAGTTACTTACTATTTTGGGAATTCTATTTTCTTTCATTCCATTTAAGTGCTATTTCCAATTGGTTCTGTATTCTATTTTTGTTTTGCTTAATTCTTCTACTTTTACTTGTCATGTTTGATCATTTTGTTTTTTGTATATCTTCTATATCCAGCAATGGCTCTAAGGAACTTCATTTCTGTTGTTTGTATATTTCTTTTATACTGTGCCATCATTATCCATGTTTCTGAGCTGTACTTTAAAATTGGGACAGCTGTTGCTTTATACAGTTTTATTATGGAATCGTTGCTTGCTTTATCCTTTAAGGTTCTTTTTATTGTACCTGTTACATAGCTGAATTTATTTAATTTGCTTTTACACTATCTACTTCTGTTCCATATGTTATTTCACATCCAAGAAAATTATTATTAATCATTAATATTATCTTCTATTTAATACACAAAATGAGCTACAAGCTTTGCTTATCAGCTCTAACTCACTGATAACTGACTCATTTACTTTCTGCCATCTTTTATAATCATTGTTGCTATAGAGACATTAATGCATGTTAAGGAATGCTACTGATAAACTTTCTTGAAGAGTATCCAGTCAAATCCCTTCCAATGCTTGGTCTTGGACTGTATCACGTGGTTTAGCCATAACTTTGCATTTTGTCATGATGGCAAAAGAATAAAACCTTAATATATAAAAACGTTATGCAATACAGTTACTTCAATTACACTCAACTAAACTTCAATGAAACTGGACCATTTCAGATGACACAGTTCCTATTTGGAAGATATACCAGAATCTTTCATCTTTATGGACAGTTCTAAATAATGTGGTTCTTTCAATGTCAACCAGTTTCTTGATACTTTCCTTTTCATTCACACTCATAACTAAACTTCTGTTGAACATTAATAATAACAATAATAATATTAACAAAACAATGCTTAACTGTCTTCATTTACATACAGTCTTCAGCTTGTCACTATAGCCACAGGGGAGTTTCCAGATCAGCTCTTGTAACTCCAAATACGGAGGTAAATAAGTCATTTCGGGTGGGTAAAGATTATTGAAAGGTTTGACAATAATTTGCAAAGTAATCATGTTTTTGTTTAATATGCCGGTGTTGAGTTGTCACCTTTAATAACCATCAATTACAAGACGGTGAAATGTGTGTGTGTGTGTGTGTGTGTGTGTGTGTGTGTGTGTGTGTGTGTGTGTGTGTGTGTGTGTGTGTGTGTGTGTGTGTGTGTGTGTGTGTGTGTGTGTATGTGTGTGTTTAATGGCAGACGTCTGGAGCAGCCTTGTCAAGAATGCTAATCATGTGCTCGCAACCTTGATTCACAGTTTCTCCTTTTGTTCCTATTATATCAGTACATAAATAACAATGCCACCAAAATGCACTGTGCAAAAGTGATCTAAAGTGGGAAATGTGAATGCCTATGCTATAGGATGTTTTGCACAGCCAATTCAAAATGACATAACCATTTTAGAATAATCAATCAACAAAGCCTTAAAAAGCCTGATAACTTTTCCTGTAGATGGATAGGTTATGGTATCTTTACTTTGCTCATGAATTCTGTCTGCTGTTTTATTTTGGTGTCTGATGGACCCAAATCCCATCCACAATAGGGTTGTTGCAAACATTTCAAGATGGTTATGATATTTTAGTAGGAATTTGATTTTAACCTGCTGCAAGCAATCATTGTGTCTTTCTTGTGCCATCCCAGATTTAAAACTTGTATTTCATACACTCCACATGAATACATGGCAATATGCAAAAAGTGTAATAAACTCAACATTATTGTTTATTTATGCCAACAAACTTACTGCTGGTGTTTTTAAACACACAAGTCGTATGTGGGCAATGTTTAAGACTTACCTTGGGTTGCTCTTGGGATATTTATCTCTAACTAGCTGACCTGACAGACATCGTTCTGTCAAAAGCCATTGCACTGTGGCAGTCCCACAAACTTATATTCTTTGGTAAAGTTCTGGCGATGACATTGCTTAAAAGGTGTACACATAGTGATGACATCTTTAGTTCTCAGAAATGGTCACCAGAACAGATAATGTACAGTCACAAATATGTAATTTAAACAAAAAATTGAACATAAACGTATTTCAGAGTGATCACTTTGTTTATTGACTCTAAAATAATTACCGTGATATCAACAATACATTTGCATAACGCTAATATACTTTTCTATGTAATTTTAATGTCATAATCATAAACGACTACTTACAAAATTCTGTTACCTATTTTGCAAACTCCAATACTTTAGTAATATTATCTTAAATATTTTCATTGTAATTCTTTAAGGTACACAATATTTTTTGTTTGATTACCTGATTACAAACAACTCTAATGGTTTTCCAACATGGGAACAGGTAAATTGGCCATGCAAGAAACATGGGTTTTCAAGATTAATGCCGCAAACATTCAATGACTGCCCCTGGGATTTATTTATGGTCATAGTGAAAGCAAGTCGCACTGGAAACTGCATTCATTCAAATTCAAATGGTATGTCAGTCGGAATCACTGGAACGTGTGGTGTCAAAACGTCTTCTCCTTTATACTTTCCCTTTAGAATGGTTTGCTTCGATCAAGTTGTTCAGTAATTGTTGGTTGGTATTTTGCAACATTATGATCACCAAGCCAACCTTTAATTGAAGATTGTGAGGCAGCAATCCTGGCAAGTCCAGCAAGTTCAAAAATTTGGTTGGATAGTTGACGGCATCATCTTGGTTTGTAGCGGAATCAACTGATTTGTATGTCCTCAATTCACCGGCAATTTCATTTTTAATTTTGAAATGTAATTCATTTACATCCATGTTCTTGGCAGTCAATATAGCTCGTTCACTCAACCAGATATGATCTATGTAATTCTGAGCAACGTTTGGGAACACCTTTTGAATGAGTTCGGTTTTTGATTCAGTAAACTGACAAAAATTGTCAGGAAGGGTAACACAACCAGTGAAAACATCTAAAGGGAATTTGCCATTACCCAATTCAATGAGTTGTCTTGAAAATATTTCTCCAGATGGATCATTTTGCAACTCGACATGCATATTCTTGCTTAAATTTAGTATCTCGATGTGTTTCCACAAAACGGAGGACTTTAAACATGCATTAACTTCATCAGCTGGCGTTGACCGTGGAATCACTGGCAGTGTTTAACGAAAATCTCCTCCTAACAAAATCATCGCAGCACCAAATCGGTTTCGATTGTTCCGCAGATCTTGCATGATTCGGTCTGATGCCTCCAAAGACTATCTGTGTGTCCTCGTGCATCCATCCTACACTATCAGTTCACATTGCTGCAAAACCTTTGCCATTGCAGAGTTCTTCGAAATGTTGCAGATCGGAATTTTGGTGCTTTGCATATTCAACGGCAATTTTAGCCCTGAATGGGCTGTTCGACCACCTTCCAACAATGTACCTGTAATGCCTGATGAAGCAAGTGCGATTGCAATTTCATTGTGTGACCGAATTGTTGCTAAAATCAATAAAATCGAAAAAGTTTTACCTGTACCACCGGGAGTGTCCAAGAAACAACTCCCTCCAGATCCATCATTTACAACTTTCATAAGAGTATCAAATATACACTTTTGTTGTTGGTTCAATAGCGGAATATTTATGCGAACTGGTTCTCTTAAAGCATCGAGATGGTACAGTTTTTAGCGTTGTAACTCTTCATTAAAAGCGTCGTGTATCGGGCGATTGGGCGCGGCCATGCCTAATTGAGAAAATACTTTGTTTGACATCATCAAGCACATGTCCTCAATTGAATTCGCTCAACCAGATATGATCTATGTAATTCTGAGGAACGTTTAGTTCGGATTTTGATTCAGTAAACTGACAAAAATTGTGCTTCGTAAAATAAAAGTGAGTAGAGAAAACGTGTGACTGTAAAACGTTGCATTTCTATTTCAATCATTGAATGGTGTATTAATTGTATGTTGAAGGGCAAACAGAGAAGGATTTGTGAATGTGTTACGCATAAGAAAAGCGAGTAGAGAAAACTATGCGAAGTACCTATAGCATAAACACCTTCTCTATGAAAAATGCTTGGATGTGCCAATTTTCATTGTGATCGGTCAACCGTGTTGGAATTTATCAACTTCATACATATAGGTTGCATGAATTGTCTGTTGAGCGAGTAGAGAAGAAGATGTGAATGTGTTACGTAAAAGAAAAGAGTGTAGATAAAATCGTGTGCATGCAAATACGTTACATTTCTACTATATCATAGAAAATTGTATGAATTGTATGTTAAAGCGCGAATAGAGAAAGAAATGTGACAGTGTTTCGCAAAAGAAAAGTGAGTAGAGAAAACCGTCTGAATTAATGTGTTGCATTTCTAGTACAATCATAGAAAATTGTATGAATTGTATGTTGAAGGGCGAGTATATAGGGAAGGATATGTAAATGTCTCACGTAAAAGAAAAGTGAGTAAAGAAAAACATGTGAATGTTAAATTGTATAGTAAAATGGATAGCATAAGAATCTTCTCTATGAAAAAATACATATACATGCCGAATTTCACAGTGATCAGTCAAGTGGTTTAGGAGATTGGTGGTTATATACCTACATACACACAACCGTTTTTCTTGGTTTGAATGAGAAAAAGAAAAATGTGGTTTTTCCGTTTTTCTGTGAAATTTTTCCAAATTTTCTCTTCATAAGAACCTTTCTCGCACTTAAACGAATATGTGAAAAAAAGAATTAGCTAAATTGGTCCAGCCGTTTCGAAGTTTTGCGGTTACGAAGATTTACAAATTCATTTTTACTTTCTCTACTGGTAAGTAGGGGAAGTATTGTATTCCACCCAAAAATTCGATGTCGAGATTTCACCGGAAATATATGTTTTGAGACCCTCTGAATCCAAAAAAAGCATTTTTAGAAAAAGGTCCGTGTGTGTGTCTGTGTGTCAGTCTGTCAGTCTGTGGACAGCATAGCCCAAAAACGAAAAGTCGGTTAAAAACCAAAGTTGGTATTTAAGTTTAATGTCTTTCAAGGATGGCACACGAAGATTTTGAAGAAAATAGCCCCACCCTAAACTACCCTTTACATGGAAGATTTTTCGAAACTTTTGATTTTCTTGAAAATGGCTCTAACGATTTTGATTAAAATGTCATATGTTTGAGATATTTTGATGGCAAATGAAATGTATATCTTGAATTTTCTGGCTATAGTCCCTGTAGTCGTATTTACTCTGGACGACTTTTGCATAACTGGTAAACCGTAAGAGATAGACCAAATTATACTATACAAAAAATGTAAATCTTGCTAAAATACACAATTTATGTCTCAATAAATTTTCTTGTAGGGTGAACCATTTCGGAGATATTCCTTGTTATGTGTGTGAGTTTCGGAAAACTATGAACTTTAGCGAAATGCAACAACGTTGTTCATTTTTTTATATGTTAATCGTGCAAAGAGAACGGAATCTCAAAGGTCAAAAAGATTTGACTGTCGCACAAAGCCTTCTGTATCTTAATATTCCTTTTACACCTACAAGGAAATAAAGAGTAAGATAATTTGTACAAATGTTTATCTCAACTAACACAAAGGAGATATAGTAATAAATTTTGTAAGAATGGTTAGTACAAGGGTAGAGAAAGTCATGTGAGTGCAGCACATCAGATTTTTACTTTCTCTACTGCTAAGTAGAAGGAAGTATTGTATTCCATCCAAAAATTCGACGTCGAGATTTCAACGGAAATGTATGTTTTGAGACCCCCTGGATCCAAAAATAGCATTTTTAGGAAAAGGTCCGCGCGCGCGCGTGTGTGTGTGTGTGTGTGTGTGTGTGTGTGTGTGTGTGTCTGTCTGTCTGTCTGTGGACAGCATAACTCAAAAACGAAAAGTCGGTTAAAAACCAAAGTTGGTATTTAAGTTCAATGTCTTTCATGGATGCGACACGAAGATTTTGAAGAAAATAGCCCCACCCTAAACTACCCTTTACATGGCAAATTTTTCGAAAATTTTGTTTTTCTTGAAAATGGCTCTAACGATTTTGATTAAAATGTAACATGTTTAAGATATTTTTATGAAAAATGAAATGTATATCTTGAATTTTCTGGCTGTAGTCTATGTAGTCCTGTTTACTCTGGATGGCTTTTGAAAACTCGTAAACCGTAAGAGATAGACCGAATCATACTATACAAAAAATGTAGATCTTGCTAAAATACACAATTTATGTCTAAATAAGGTATTTTTTTGAAGAGTGAACCATTTCGAAGATATTCCTTGTTATTTGTGTCAGTTTCGGAAAACTTAAAACTTTCGTGAAATGGAACATCGTTGTTCATTTTTTATATGTTAAGCGTGCAAAGAGAACGGGATCTCAAAGCTTTAAAAGATTTGACTATCGCACAAAGCCTACTGTATTCTAATATTCCCCTTGAACCTACAAGGAAATAAGCAATAAGATAATTTGTACAAATGTTTATTTCAACTAACACGAAGATGTAGGCATAAGTGATTGTAACAATGGTTAACAGTAGAGAAAGTCATGTGAGTGCAACACATCAAATTTTTATT
The DNA here is from genome assembly GCA_030765045.1 of Tenodera sinensis. Classification (NCBI taxonomy): domain Eukaryota; kingdom Metazoa; phylum Arthropoda; class Insecta; order Mantodea; family Mantidae; genus Tenodera; species Tenodera sinensis. Next base: position 55,261,555 of record CM060968.1, read on the forward strand.
ATATAGATGTGAGATTCCCTTATGGTCTACTGGGAAGAGAAGTACAAATAGGTTGGGGAATTTAATGTCATACTGGCAGGTTGGCCATGGTAACTTAGTGGTTAGAGCAGCTGCGCGTGAAGTTAAGATCCGTGGTTCAAATACCGTCTATGGCATTGAATTTTTCAGTCCTGATTCCACCTCTTAAGCTCAACATTGATGACATGAAATAATCCAATTTTGAAGTCAACAGTCCACCATAAACTGACTTTTTAACGTTGTAAAACCATTTCTGCAACACCTCCTTAATCGAAGGACAGGTTATTACAGGTATATGAATGCATTACCAACCATTTCCACTATATTGATTAAGCAGTCTTAGGGCCTGTATTACGATCTCCGGTTAAGGTTTCGGTTAACAGTTAACTTGAAGTTACACCCAGATGTCAGTATTACGACCTTCAGTTAAGGGCTAACTGAGAGTTATTTCTGGAGATACACTAACCGCAACCTCAAGTAGGGGCTAGTGCGTTAACTTGGAGTTTATTCGTGTTTCACACACAAAAATGGCGTACCTCCTATCACAATTGTATGTCCACAGCGACATCATAATCTTCAGGGTAACAAACCTACAGTTAAATTGAGTTCGTAATACGAGGCACCGAGCCTAACTAACAGTTAGCGATAACTGAGAGGTAACAAACCGTGGCTAGTAACCGGAGATCGTAATACAGGCCCTTAAAAGTTTATTTTAAACTTAACTCAAAGTTAAGGGACATTTCTCTGTCAAATATACAATATGATTGTTCGTCAAATCCCAACAGTAAGTCTTATTTAAGCTACGTAATTCTGTGCAGTGCAGTAATCTAAACATTCCTGTGAGATACTTATAGCTTCAAAAATGTATTGTTAGTATTTTAACCATAGTACCTTCCCCTCGATGAATTTAATTGTAACAGTAAATAATGGTGAGGGACATACAAATTATTTCAACACATAATGAGAAGTTTCTCGATGACACAATATTCTTCTTCTTGGGTGAAACAGCTCTTACAGTGTAGCTAACGCTTCCTTTAGAATGACAGCCCACTCAGCGCGGTCTTCAGCCATCTTCCTCCATCTCCTTACTCCCAAAACTTGCAAATCCTGCTCGATATAATCCAACCATCACAACAACAGGTAATAACAAATGGAGCAGTGCAGTATTCCATATCCATCACAACCAACAAGTTGAAGAAAGAAGAATGAAACATTCAGCGGGGCTTGAACTTGAACTGATGAGTTGGGAACTCCCACTGTGCCACATATGTTCTTAGAAGTGCAGCAAATGCTAACATACACTATTGAGGTGGTATACTGGTTCAAACTGATTGTACCATCATGTGCTCTGGAACCAAAAATGTCCAATCACCAATTGTGCTCCCAACACCCCTCTATAATCCATTAAGGTTAATCAGCCAAATTCTGAAACACCCTATATAAGCTATGGTCTATCATAGCACTGTGTACGAATTAGCCGGGTACATTAAGTCAGTAATCTTAAGTTGTAAGATATTACAATAGAATTCAATGTTTTTTTTGAGATTAAAATCTGTAATTTTTTTAAATCTGCCTACAACGCAGTAAAAACGCATCCTTTGCTACAAAGACGTAAAAAGGTAAAAGTTGGTATGGCAAAAGTACAACTCTTTCCATATAGTATGATAGGTTTGAAAATGTTTCTCCGGCTGACGACTCCAAATGGAGGTCCACCAACAAGAGGGATGAAGATGTTCAGAGTGGCCAATCACGATGCCATCTCTCGAGATTTTAAGGTCACGAAATGGTGCACGACGGGGTACATTTTTGCTTATACCGCTCTTGCTCGCCTCGGCTGAGACGTAACCAGTTTCCCATCTAAGTATAGCTTGGAGAGGGTTCAGTCGTCCTGACTAACGGCAGAATATCTTCCATTTTCTCTGTTTTTACCAGAAACATCGACATGTTGATCCTAAAATGGAATTAAAGTGTAACACCATAAGTTTTTGCTATTCTCAAGTTTGCCTTTTGTAGCAAACCTGCTATTTCCAATGTGGGAACCGCTCGTTGTTTGTCGATTCTCTCCTCTAGGAGGCGCAGCTGCCTCAAGTTTGGCACCTCTCCACAACAGGTGGACCTGGGCCCAAATATCCCTTAGACAGTAGTAAAGTGTGAATTAATTAACAGAGTAGGCACCTTCTTCTTCTTTTGTTCATTCTCATACTGCTTCGGGACAAATTGTTTTAGATGAACCAACTGCTTGCCCCAACGAACACTACCATACAAGGCATATGCCTTCAGAGCTTAAGTTACAGCTTCTTAATTGTTTTTATGTTCGGCCATGCCATAATGTAGCGCTTATACGCCACTGTAATGGACCTCATTATATCCACCTCTTCATAAGGATACTGCTACCCACCAATCAAATGTGCACAAGTTCATAACGACACTGCTAATCCACCAATCAAAGGCACAACAGTTCCTAATGACACTGCTAAACGACCAATCAAAGGTGCACGTGTTCATCACGACACTGTTAGCCGCCAATCAAAAGATCCGCACGTAGCGATCAATACTTCGGCGTCTGCACTCATTCTCACGCAGCTGAAAGCGTATACGAATAAAGCTAATCTGTTTATTTAATAATTAATGTTAATATTGTAGATAGCATTCTAATAAATTCAATTTGTCTTCTCGTTTTTGAAAGTGTACTCTTTTAAAGGTTATAAGTGTTATAACATTCTCTCTCATCTCTCTGCATCATTGTGTCAAGACCCTACATAAAAGTTGAAGGCGCTACTATCGATTCTCGTATGTATGTGCAATCGAATCGAGTAACAAATAGTTAAAATCGTTAAAATGTCGTACACCAGAGACAATAACAAGCAGTGTAGAATATTAAAAACAGTTTAAACTTAGACATGGTCGAGCATAGTCGTATGAAACTTGAGTATAATGGGTTGGTATGAATATTATGAAACTCGCATCTTAATTGCTGCCATTATGCTCTCGTCGCATAATATACTAATAAGCTTGTAATGTTTCGTATTTACACAGCGGTATAACATTTTGCTTATTATGTGCTTAACATTTAGTCAATTGGTTAACATTAACTGCTAAAATATACATTTTATAAGTAAGCAATTATATAGGTTTATCAGATTCTTTTAATGAAACGTAGGGCACTAGTGGTCTAAAATGTAGGACTTTAACACTCCTAATCTTAATTACTACTCAAACATGTATACACAAGTTTTATATATCCATAAGTACTTATTGTAGGTATAGTAAAATGAGTAACAGCCACTGTCAAAGCGGCGTGAACAACATATTTCATATTAAATAAGTGGTGTTTTTATATTAACGTCCTCCAACGTACCGTCCTATCGGACGATGAATTAATAAAATTAGTGAAATGATGCTTAAATGAGCCCGAGGTCCATAGAGCTTAAAGTTACCGACATTCGTCTTCTCGAACACCCTGACCGAGATTCGAGCTCGGGACCTCTTGAATGTGAGGCAGACGCGGTAACACAGGCATGCTACAATGGGCTTTGATATATACTCTTGATACGCTACACAACTTAAATGTTTTAATTATATTTTACTAGAACAATAACTTTGACTGGATCAATCAATGACCTGTTTCTTCCTTTCGTGTGCCAATTGTGCTGATACCAGTGGGAGAAAAGAAGGAAAAACAAGCAGCATTGTATGTACGAATACAAAGCAAGACCATCATTTTCAACTCAAATATTTTTCTAATCTTTTTTAAGATGCTAATCAATTTGAAATTAAATATAGCTTAGATTCCTCAAAATGCAGGGCATTCTTGATGTTTCAGAAATTGCCCGCACAGAAGCTAAAAATGTAAGGTAAAAAGGCTGGCTTACAGCCACCCGCAACGGCAACCACAACGGTAACGGGAAACAAGGCAGCATTCAATATTTTGGCTCATAACAGCCCGGCAACGAGAACGACAAGATACTCTATCGATCAGCTCATCGATGTAAAGTGGAGGTCGATATTGTTTCTAACTGATCAATGGTAGATCAGCACGGCCACCTTGAATAATTTCTACAGCAAAAAGTCTAATACGCACAATGTGAATCTAACATGCCGTTCCCGGTAATGGGAACAGAATGTTAAAACTTGGTCAAGTCTTCTTTCCCACTCTTGGGCCTGGGAAGCTCCCTGTCGGTTATGAACACCCCCATTTGAATACACGTATTTCAAATTCTCGTTCTGGTTATCGTTACCGTTGCCAGTAGTTGTGAACCAGCCTTTAGTCAGAGACTTCGAAAGTCTACGTTTGATAACGCACCATCTCCAGCAAAATTCAAACAGTTAATCCAGTAAAAGGAGACGTGTATGTTTCCCTCGTTCACAAAACCAGGCAAAATACACAGTTGGGTGTATTACTACATTAGTCCTGCACTTTTAAGTTCGTATCTGAGAGCTTCAAATTCCCCAAGGGAATGATAGACTGCTACGTGGAAAATCCAATAAAGCTGTTTAATGCGAAGAGTAATATCCTAATGAGTAGTATCGAATGGATAAAACAGATTTTCCTTCATCTTGGATAGACACTCCAGCCTAGCTTCCCCGCTGTTGATTTAGTGAAATGTAACACACCAAATCGTCTCTACAATGCGACATAGCTTTATCCTTGCCAAAGACAACACGTGAAACGGATATAAAGCTAATTCTACTAATGGACTCAACATTTATAGCCTAACAAATTAGCCAATTTCTGATGCAAATGTATTAGAATATCATGAGTGTGATAAGCTCTCAAGACAAATGGTCCTGTCTGGTCATGCCATTAAATGTGTAACCAAACCAGTATGTGGCAAGGCAATTATTAGCCTTCATTTTAAACTGCCTGCGACTGTATCACATTTCACTGGGTAATGCATTGCCAAGTACCTAGGTGTTCAGTTACCGCTATAGTAACATATTTCATTTTGCGATATCAACAACTCATATGAATTGTTTCCGCGTTTTTCTTTTGCTTTGGATGTATCTGTCTTGCCCCACACATTAAGTCCGTTGTGGGCAGAGGTGGGGGACGTGGCGGTCGGGCAGTAGGCCAGCTCTCCATGGGCTGTCGTGCCACTAGAGTTGCGCACTACTAAAACTACGGTTCGATACACAAATGACGTAGTAAATGGTAGGATTATCAGTAGTATTGATAGCACTGGCAGAGAAAGAAACTATACAAAATACAACAAACTAAGAAATTTAATGAGAAACCCAAACATAATGATCACCAGAAACTGATAATAAGTTTGGTCACTGTATCAAAATAAAAATTGTACTTTTTGACTCCAAATAACATTACTCACGATCGCTATCAGTCTTCGATCTGAACTGTAGGAACTACCAAATGCTTTTGAAAACACTAATGTTCGGTAGGTAAAGCGGCCCTTTATTTCGAGAAGATTGAAGGTTCAAAGTTCAACGCTTCCGGCTTCTAGTGGAATCTAGTAAAACAATCAAAAAGCGTAAACAAGGCGATCGATATGCAACACACCTAACGTACAGGTAATGCGGGTAGGTTCTTAACTGAGCAATTCTACTATATAAAAATCTGATGTGTTGCACTCACATGACTTTCTCTACTCTTGCACTAACCATTCTAACAAACTCTTATTCCTATATCTCCATGTTAGTTAAGATAAACATTCGTACAAATTATCTTATTGTTTATTTCCTTGTAGGTGCAAGGGAGATATTAGAATACAGAAGGCTTTGTGCGACAGTCAAATCTTTTTGACCTTTGAGATTCCGTTCTCTTTGCATGATTAACATATAAAAAAATGAACAACGTTGTTGCATTTCGCTAAAGTTCTGTTTTCCGAAATTGACACACATAACAAGGAATATCTCCGAAATGGTTCATCCTACAAGAAATTTTATTGAGACATAAATTGTGTATTTTAGCAAGATCTACAGTTTTTGTACAGCAAGATTTTGTCTATCTCTAACGGTTTACCAGTTATGCAAAATTCGTCCAGAGTAAATACGACTACATGAGCTATAGCCAGAAAATTCAAGATATACATTTCATTTGTCATAAAAATATCTCAAACATATGACATTTTAATCAAAATCGTTAGAGCCATTTTCAAGAAAATCAAAATTTTCCAAAAAATTTCCATGTAAAGGGTAGTTTAGGGTGGGGCTATTTTCTTCAAAATCTTCGTGTCGCATCCTTGAAAGACATTAAACTTAAATACCAACTTTGGTTTCTAACCGACTTTTCGTTTTTGAGTTATGCTGCCCACAGACTGACAGACTGACAGACACAGACACACACACGGACCTTTTTCTAAAAATGCTTTTTTTGGATTCAGGAGGCCTCAAAACATGTATTTCCGGTGAAATCTCGACATCGAACTTTTGGGTGGAATACAATACTTCCCCTACTTACCAGTAGAGAAAGCAAAAAAACTACCGTAGTCTACTCTACGCAATAAATTTGTTGAATTATTACTATTATAACTGCTATAACATTAGCATTATCATCAAGCGCATTAGTAATCATTAAATTCTCCTGACTAATGTACACTTAGGCGCTGCTTCGGGTACCTCATCAGAGATACACGTATGAAACAGGATACGTCGAACAAGTATACCAAGAAAACCTTTCCGCTACAGATTCCAGGCGAAAATTTATAATAACGCTTGCTAAAGATGGACGATGATAGTGAATGGCTAGACGTCTCGAATGTTACGTAACTCCATATCTTCAGATCCTCTAGTCTAGTGGGACAAACAAGTTGGGTGTGGTGTGGTGTGGTGTGGTCTTTTCTCCAGGCCAGTAAACCTTGTCCTTGCTTACAAGTACTAGAGCAAAAGGTGGTCTAAAGCTTCTGCCATGCATAGTAATGAGCAGAGGATGGTAACTTTACGATGCGAAAATTGGCAATAATACTGAGCGGTGCTGAAATAATAAAATTCACATTTTTCCTCGTGGGTCTATTGTTTTATTGGGGCATACATTTCAAGTCATATTAATAGCACCACTTTAAAATTTATCTTAGCAATCCAAAAATGTGTCTTTAGTCACAAAAGGCTGTAAAAAGCTGCGAAAGGAGCACATAAATCCATTTAATGAATCTCAACATTGGCATATTCGCACAGACAATGTTATATAGAGTATTTCAAAAGTCACTTCAAACTTTAGACCGCTATAAAAATAATATTTGAGATAGAATAAAAACAAAAGAAGGCACATAATGGACAAATAACAGGGTTTGATTTAAGAGGTGGAATCAGGGCTGAAAAATTCAATGCCATAGCCAGGATTTGAACCACGGATCTGCGGCTTATCGAGCGGCTGCTCTAACCACTAAGCCACTAAGCTACTATGCCCAACTTGTCAGTATGACATTAAATTCCCCAACCGATTCGTAATGCCATGCTGGCAAGTTGGCCATGGTAGCTTAGTGGTTAACGCAGCCGCTCGATAAGCGGAAGATCCGTGGTTCAAATCACGACTATGGCATTGAATTTCAGTCCTGATTCTACCTTTTAAACATTGCCCACACACGGTTGTATGTTTAGAAACACCAGCAGTAAGTTTGTTGGCATAAATAAATAATAATAATAGGGTTTGATTTTCTTTTTCTTTTCTTTTGTTCTTTTTCCACCCAGTTCATCCTTACTATGGGTACAGTTTTGTTGAATAAAACATTAGTAATCTTATGCATCCTGCTATAATAATTTGGAAGTTACAAATCATGGTTTTATCACTAAATGATAGAATACAGTTGACTCAATGCTATTAAGAAAACTCGAGTAGTTTTTCTCGAGGTATGAGAAATTTCAGAACTCTTAGCAATTTAAGAGCAGGCTCCTGTACCATTCGTAATTATGGGGATTTAATCAGGAAGTTTGAGAATACTGGTTCTGTTGCTGATAAGGAGAAATCTGGAAGGCCAAAGGTAATGATGTCACCCTTGCTGAGGTGCTTCAGGCAAGTAATTAAGTGGTAATAATAATTGTGGAATTAGTAGTGCTGCACCGATATAAAGGCAACTTTAGATCAGTAATACCGCAGTTTGGAGAACTCTAAGAAAACAAGCTTAAACCAAAGTTTGCACTCAAAGAAAGCGACAAGTGGGACAGATGATTTTGCTTTAATTTTGCTAGCAAATATTCAAATTAAAAATGACTGGTTGGATACCACCTTTTGGACAGACGAAGCACACCTCTCTTAATGGTCCAGTCAACACACTAGCTGCAGAATTTGGTCAGAAAATGACCCTCAAATTTTACTCAGGTCTTCATGACGTAAAAGTTATTGTATGGTGTGTTTTCATTATTGGTCTTTATTTCTTCGAAGAATACAATGGAATAAGACAGACTAGCTGTAAATGGTGACGAGTATTATAGCATGCTACAAAACTTCAAATGGTCTAAGTGGAATAAGAGAACGGAGAACATCTTCCCAATGTTTTATAAAACCCCATTGTTTGTCCAGTATGTCCCTTCTTTTGTGTTTGTTTGTTTTTCTCTCAGATATTATAAGTAATATTTATAACGGTTTAAAGTTGGAAATGACTTTTGAGGGAACCCAACATTCTTAGAGAAACACACTCTAGATTTATCAAAGCAACAAATCAGCTGAGTGATTCACGAAATTAGTACTTTCACCCAAACAATATTTTAAATACTTAAACGTTGCTGAAGAAATAGAGATAGAACCGAAAAACAAGCAAATCCGAGATTGGTCCGTTTATACAGACGGAAATTAAACCATTGCGTTTAAAAGCGAAATTAATTTAACAAAGAAAACTGTCAGCTTTCAGGAGTTGTATTAGGTGAGATATTTACATTGGAAGAAATATTTATTTTTACTTCGTAATTTTAGCCATGAACATCATTAACGAGTCCAATTTTATATTTTTTTACAAGCGAGTTAGCGCAAGTTGCAATCGCAATTGCCAACACAGTTTGGTTTGCATGAATGTGTTTGAGGTGAGGAGGAGATGTAGGTTTAAGGGCGCTTAACTACATGGTCGTCAGCGCCCTTAAAAGACAATTCATGCAAAAGCCACATATAAACTTCAATATAACATAAAATTGCTAGTAAAAAAGGAAAATAAACATATATATACAAAACAGAGGGCCCTCAGCCAGAGTTAAAACAAAGTAACAAGGAGTCAAAAGATATCAAAATAGATATCTAAAGTTTCAAGCTCATATTAAACCCCGCTAAACACTTAAAAACCCTTTCGGCCGTTTGCTTATCGTCCTCCAGGACCTCTACAAGACTGACAGACAGCTGCAGAGAGTTTCGAAGGTGCGCTAGGGAGAAACACTAGCAGCACGTGACGGACTGACAAAACATTATCGAGCAGCGAACAAAGAGGAGCAGGTCCCGGTTAAAAAGATAATCATGCGAAAACTGTAGTGGCCAATGCGCAAACAAGCCAAAGTAACCTCCTCACGACGAGATCTGCGAGACGAAGTTACCCAGTTTATCGAAAGTTCTTTCACTTCTCTAAGCTTATTACCGCTGATGGCAGCGACAGAGACGGCAACGGCAACACAGCGAAGGCTCAGGGCCGGGCTGCCCCACTCAACTGGCAGTACGTGTATCAAAGGCGCATATGGTCCAGGCTGCCTCGCGCGACTGTTTGCAAACACGTGACGACAATGAGCGCGACATGTCAAAGTGGTTTTCGAGATAATTCGAGAAATCTCCGGTGGCCGGCGTATTTGTAGAAGTTTCAGAGAACCTGAAGTTCGAGAAAGGTCCTGTTACGTCACCCTCGCTATAAAAGAAGGCGAGGCAATGAGAGTTTGGGGTCTTTCAGCTTTTAGCGCGCGCGTGTGTATGTTTGTGTGTTTCAGCTGCGAGTGTATGGTCGCATCAAAGGAAGATAGCCAAGCAGTTAATAAGTGTCGAGTGATTGCATCGTCAGTCTGCTGTTTGAGAGACAGAGAAAGTGAAGAAAGACAGAAAGGAGAGTCAAGGCTACCAGAAGAAAGCACTTGTGAATTGTAATATCACGAAAGACTGTGTTAACATCAGTAAAAGAGAACTGTTGTGCATTCAGTTAGAAGAAAATAAAGGAAAACATAACTGGACTGGACTTTTGTCATTTTATCACAATATAAACAAGATGTTATTTTCGGGTCTCTAGGTTCACTGACAACAGAGTGGCTAAAATTAAAACGAGTAACATTACGTTGAAACTAATTTCAGCAGAAACAGGCTCAAGGCTCTAAAGCTACTATGCAATTTTGTAACAGGAACATTCCTAATATGTACGTTTGAGAATGATTTGTTGTCGACCTTCACACTAAGTCAATGAACTCAAGTAAACACTGTTGCATAAACATGAGGTGTAATATGTCAGACAAAACAGAAGTATGACTTAATTAGTAACTTTCCATAAATGGCAGATTATGGTGGAAATTAAAACGAGTGCACCCAGTTGCATATCACAGAGGAGGCAATATCCAATACAAGTTGTCAGCCTAGTGTAGCGTTAATGAATGAACGTATGGAAACAGCACTGGATGAGTTACACGTCATTGGCCTTATAAAGCTGCACTGTAACATCGTCATTAGCGTTCAACAATTTATTAACTAGTTCTCCAAAGCATTCTTTGTAAAGTGAAAACCGTACATCCTGTACACCACTACTTTTTGTGAGTATTAACGTCCTCCAATGTAATGTCATATCGCACGATGAATGAAATGGGTGAAATGCGCCCGAGTTACCCGACATTCGTCTTCTTAGGACCGGAGAAAGCCTCAGAAAAATAGCGTTATCTGGATAACTCACCCTAACCGAGATTCGATCTCGGTATACCTTGAACACGTGGCAGACGCACTACCACCGCACTACAGAGGCGGGCTGCTACTAATTACGACTGCATCCAAGTCATTTCGTAAATATTGTGACAAAATGACAATTCGACGAATCCCATTTCTGGCAGTGTGACACAAACGACAAAAGTCCAATCCAATTACTTTTTTCTCGCTTTATTTTCTTCCAAATATTTGCACAAATACACAGTTCTCTTTTACTGACGTCAACACAGTTTACAGTCTTTTGTGATATTACAACTCACAACTGTTTTCCTTTCGTACCCTCGACTCACTCCTTTCATTGTCTTTCTTCACTTTCTCTGTTTCTCAAACGTTAACTCTGACGATAAAATCACTACATTCATTACTTCTTTGCTATCTTCCTTCACGACGTGACGACACACACGCACGCACGCGCACACACACACACACACACACACACACACACACACACACACACACACACAGAGGTAAATAAAGATGTAAATGTTCAAATAGAACATCACTAACAATATGTACATGTATATAAAATGTAAATTGTATGTAAATAAATAAATTCAAGCATGTAGTATTCATATGGAATGGGGCATGCATTAAAACACACACACACACACACACACACACACACACACACACACACACGCACACACACACGCGCGCGCGCGCCTAGAGTTTTCTAAAAATGTTTTTTTTTTTATTCAAGAGGTCTCTAAACATATTTCCGGTGAAACCTCAACATCGAATTTTTAGGTGGAATACAATACTTCTTCTACTTAACAGTAGAGAAAATAAAAATCTGACGTGTTGGACTCACATGACTTTCTCTACTCCTGTACTAACCATTCTTGCAAACTCTTATTCCTATATCTTCTTCGTGTTAGCTGAGGTAAACATTTGCAGAAATTATCTTATTGCTTACTTCCTTTGCTTATTTCCTTGTACGAGGCATATCTATGGTTCTCTGTACCAAAAATTTTATTTAGACATAAATTGTGTATTTTAGCAAGATCTACATATTTCTATAGTAAGATTTGGTCTATCTCTTACGGTTTACCAGTTATGCAATCGTCATCCAGAATAAATAGGACTTCATGGGCTATAGCCAGAAAATTCAAGATATACATTACATTTGTCATAACAATATCTCAAACATATGGCATTTTAATCAAAACCATTAGAGCCATTTTCAAGAAAATCAAAATTTTCGAAAAAGTTTCCACGTAAAGGGTAGTTTGGGGTGAAGTAATTTTCTTCAAAATCTTCGTGTCGCATCCTTGAAAGACATTAAACTTAAATACCAACTTTGGTTTTTAACCGACTTTTCGTTTTTGAGTTATGTTGTCCACAGTCTGACAGACACACACACACACACACACACACACACACACACACACACACACACACACACACACACACACACACACACACACACACACACACACACACACACACACACACACACACACACAAGGACCTTTTTGTAAAAATGTTTTCCTTTTTGGATTCAGGGGGCCTCAAAACATATTTTCGGCGAAATCTCGACATCGAATTTTTGGGTGGAATACAATACTTCCTCTACTTTACTATAAGTAGTAGAGAAAGTAAAAATGTTAAAGCGCTACGACATTGCAAATCTTTAAACGTTTTTTGTCAAATAAGCAGAGGAGAGATGTGCATTAAGGCTGTAGAGCAGAGCCTATCCTGAAATATTAATACTTTTTCTTAATTTTAATGTGTTCTAAATATCGAATTTTTTCTCCAAATGGAATATCTGGTTCATTGCTGAGTTCCGTATAATTCACACGAAAGCGTTGTTGGCAGCGGGTAGCTTGTAAAGACAAAGGCAAAATGCAGTTTACCCTGTTCGCGCATGCGTCTGAATGCTGAGAGGGGTGAGGGGTTCGCAGCTGCTACGTGCTACCGTCATGGCAAGTCTATACTGCTCGCAAAACTTAAAGGCATGTGAACATTGGCCAATGCATTAACGGAGCGTTGTTGCCAAGCGTAGTGCGTGTACCGGCAGAGGTTCTGTACATAAGAGCGCGTGAGATGCACGTACCACATTCGGCAGCGCTGGTAGGAGGGGCAAACTTAGGATTCGCTGGAGTCTGCAGTACTGCCCGCCTCCATATGGCTAACTTTTGCGAGGGTTATATGCAAGCATTAGGATTAACAGTATTGTAGCATTCTACTTGAACTTCAGCAGTTAGCGGGAGAAGAGTAAAATGCACTTGTGTTTCACAACAATGGATTTACCGGCAAAAACTACGAATTATTCAAGGGAAAAAGCTCAACATTTTAACCGGCGCATGGATGTATGTTTCTACTTTTAATTTGGTGTCTCAAGTGATTTCCACCTGTCTAGAGGGCGGGAAGATTGTGTAATAAGTTACATGGGTTCTACTGCTATCACTCGCGCATGAACACAGCTGCAGGCGTCTGCTGATCACGTATGTATACGACGACTACGCGGTACCAGTTACTTCATTCACTTTCCGTGTCGAACTAACCTGTATCGCATATGACTGCATGCGGTTCCACGCTGTACTGATTACATACAAGACTAGAAAAAGAAACGCTACCTTGCATAAATACATCAATAAAACCGCAATAAGATACTATAATGTCTATAAATTAAAAAAAAATCCAAAATATTTTAAAATAGGTACAAAAATGATCTAAACCTGAGGTAGTGGTTTGAGAAGATGATGTCAAAGGCAGAACCAGGCAACATTTGTCTGCTTACTTGTGGATTGCAGCGATAATGGGGATGGTCAGCAGTGAAAGAAGAAAAAGCAAACAGGAAAGTCTAAATGGGAACAGTCGCAGGGAAACCAGCAAAGTAACAAGAAAACTAATTATTAAACTGCACACTCAATGCAAATAGCTGAGAAAAATAGCGCAATTACATAGTTGATAGACCGCACTGCACTGTGCAGTCAATAATTGCTAGGTTTTGTATTTTAAAAACTGTGCAAACCAGGCCAAGAACTAAGACCAAAGGTGTTGACAGAACAGGATAAACTATTTATAATGCAGGAAATAAGGATCCGAAAATCAGTGCTGTGAAGTTGTCTGTGGAAGACGTGGAAACAATGTTTCGGCCAGCACGGTGCCCAAAGTTTATCGAGAAGACGAATACCACGGTTGGATACCCCAGAACGAGTTTTGGGTTTGGAAGAGATCAAATACAGCAATTAAGTTTCGTCCGACAAGGTCAGTGTTGCGCCAAGTATAATCACTGAAGAACTGTCACGCAAGGTGGAAACGTTAAAGTAAGTGCCAATATGCCTCGTCGACGTCAAGAGAGTGCAATATCAGTTTATGAGCAAGTTAGAACAGGGCAAAATAATCGGTCTCCGTGAAACGGGTTTATCATACCGTGATATTTCAGCTCGTACAGGGTATGCTCCAATGGCTGTGGTGCGTGTGTGGAAGAGTGTTGTATGTAGTGAAGATCGGGTACTGAACCGCCAACTAATCCGCATGGTCATTACGGACCGCACAGCCTCATCTACAGTGATGGCTCGACACTGGAGCACTGCAACGACGATTCATTCCCGTCTGCCGTGGATTGGACTGATTGTACAATGCTGTTAGGTCGGCTTCCATTGTACAGAAACCACAATCGTCTCCGATTGCACTGGCCACGTGAATGTCGTCCTACAGAGATGGCCGCATACGTGTGCGACGTTACCAGGTGAGCGCAATCTGGAGGCCTAGCCTACGTTGTTGAACGGCATAGCAGACCAGCACCAAGTGTGATGGTTTGGGGGCGCTACTGATTACAACTGATCTCGCCTCCTATGATTTGAAGGCAATTTAAAAGTAACCGATACATGAGGGAGGTTTTAGAGCCCGAGGACGTTTCATCCCTTTGTGGTAAGAATTTGATGAATTTGATGCAACTGAAAAGCATGTCCTTCGCTTCATCAGCCATATAGTTCATTCCTCCAGTAACAGTGTTTTATGACAAACGTATATTGGAGACCACGTTGGCAGCTGTTCCTAAAGTAAGCGATTAACAATAACGATTGTACATGGATAAATGACTGTGTGCAATGGTATACGTTTCGTCAATTCGAGCTACGAGGGTAATTCAAATATAAAGGGTAATTGTTGCATATCACGGAGGAAGCAGTTCAGAGCGGGGCAGTGGAGGGGGCGGTTAAAGGTTGGTGTGTTAGGGAGGGGGAACCAGCTTTGTTGGCTGCTTCGCTAGGTTCTGGCGTCAGTACAGCCATGAGTGAACAAGAGGTTCCTTCATCTGTTGCGCAACGCATTATCAAGTTTTCAACCAATGAAGCGGTTAAACCTTAAGAGATTTTAACTAAGGGCACAGTTTGGGGACACTACACTGTCACAGAATCAAGAGTTTACTTGGGCCAGACAATTTAAGGGTGGCCGAGAATTTGTGGAAAACGAAAGTCATGCTCGACGCCCAAGGTCAAATCTCGCAGATGACAACATCCGTGCCGTTCGAGAGCTCCACTGTTGAAGGAATCGCTTCAAAAGTTGGTTGATTTTCTTCATGATCGACGTACAGTGACTGCAGCTTAGTATTGCCAATTGTTAAGGTCTGTAAAAGCTGCCTACTGAAGCAAAAGACGTCGTATGCCCATCAGAGATGTCATCCTTCTCCAAGACAACACTATCCCTCACACTGCCAATTTGACAATGGTCACAATGGCAGACATGCACTGGGAAACCCTTGAACACCCTTCCTATAGTCCAGACTTGTCCCCCACCAGACTATTATTTGTTTGCACCAATGAAAGAATCGCTTGGAGGGAAACATTTCAAAAGCAACGACAACGTCGAGGAGCATTTGCGTATTTGGTTGGCGACGCACCCTCAAACTTTTTTTGAAGAAGGAATGTTCAAGCTTCCGAAACGTTGGCAAAAATGTGTGTAGTGTGAAGGACGCTATATAGAGAAATGTTGATATAGTCACTTGTGTATATATATTTAATCAATAAATATTTTTAATACAATTACCCTTTATATTTGAATCACCCTCGTACATGGTAACTTACTGCGTAGGAAGTTTCCAGTAAGTACGTTTTCATTTTTGGTTTAGCAAACGTTACAGTTTTCTGTGAAGTCATAATTCCTTTGCACTTCCTCTTACGAAAATAAGACGGAATGTCATCGAAATGACATCAAAGTTGAACAAGAAACATGGTCAATGCATTTCCGTAAATCACACAAGAATGACCGACCAACAAGTGTCTTCGTATTTTTCGCTTGTTAATTGGTAGCCTGTTTTCACTGCCGCACTGTAATAGTTTCACATTTTACCAACAATGATTTTATGTTGATCCAGAAATTGTTCCGTTTGCGGTAGGCTGCTCTGACAAACACTAGAGTGTAGTGCTAGGTTTTAAATGTCATTGGCTCATCTGGCGTAGTAATGGAAGCAAGCGATCAACGCCTGAAGAAAGCCAGACAAGAATGTGATAATAGCCGACTTCGTGCTTTACTACCCATAATACAACAATACTGTTGGAGTTTCCCTTAAAATCAGCATTTTTACATTCCAGAATGACGCAATTTTCATTTAAAATCAGCTCTCTTTCAGTCAATAATGAACACTTGATTTTAATAAATTAAAATTAAATTTTGAAAAAAATATTACCCTAAATGTATCTATATTATTACAAAATTTAAAACGTTTAATTAACACCTTACTTGGATTAGGGAATAATTTATGAACAAACAATTATTTTATGTTGAATGTGCTTTTAACCAAAAGTAATTATTTCAAATTAATTCGTATCTACTTGTCTACTTGAAAACAAATGAAAACACCAAAGTCAACCAACAACGTAATCTAAACACAACCAACACTATTAAGTAACTTTCAACACAAAGACTCCCTTGACAAAGAGGTAACGACATAGAAAACTAGAACAAAAGTATCTAATAAATGAAAGTGTGAGGTAAGTCGAAATTGATCAGGCAGTCTCTATTAGAGCTAGGTTTCCAGATGTATTCGGAAGGTCGGCAACGGGCAAGAGACTATTCAAATATTCTATGTACACTACCGCTCAAAAGTTTTCGAACAGACTCTTTTTCTGCAATTAACAAGTGTATAATGCCAAACAACGCCAATGTCATTTTATGGGGTATAGATCCATGGAAACAATTGAAATTTACTATGCTATCTTTTGTTTCTAAATTATTTGCATTTTGAAAATGTAGCATTTGTTGACCCTGATAGGAATACTTAACCCATGTTGTTTCGGATGTTATAGTATGTTATGAATCTAAGTATGAGCTATTTGGCTCAAAACGTCGCCAGTTTGTCCGACGTGTAAAAGGTGAGCGCATGGCACCCCAGTGCATATCCCCTACAGTCAAGCATGAAGGTGGTTCGATGCTGGTATATGGTTGTTTTGGTGGCAAGAGGACTGGCGATATTGTAAAAACAGAAGGAATTATGAAGAAGGGGCATTATCACAACATTCTCCAACACCATGCCAAACCGGGTTCATGGCATTTGGGCACATTAGCACTTGGGCACAGAGATAATTATCTAGGTATGTGGCAAGGGAGTTGATGTTTTTCGGTTTAATTGTGACGGTCATTTTCAGGTAGGCGCCCTTAAGGTAAGCGGAGAGGAGGAGAAATTACTTCAATCTCTGCTATTTATACGGAATAAATGGGTCCGTTAACCGCGGATACGAAGTGGTGACGGAAATGCCTTGTCAAAATGTGTGTATAATTAACCTACACCGAGTTAGGAGAAAATCACAAAGTGTGCAGAAAGAGCCGAAAAGTCCTGAAAACATCATTTTACCATTGAATTGTTAAAGATGAACTATGGTGGCACGTTTCTTTTAGCTGACGATTTCTCTATGTCACAAGAAAGCATTTTGGTATTTGCAAGCACTAAAGGATTAACTGCACTAAAAGAAAAGTACACATTTTTTATGGATGGTACATTCAAAAGCTGTATCAAACATTATAGACAAATATACACCATCCACGCCGATCTTGGAAGTACAAGTGACGAAACGAATGTTGTGCCAGTGATATACGCTCTTCTTCTAAATAAGAAAAAAGACACTTACACTTACAGAGACACTTAAAGACAAGTTTCCAGACTGTAACCCCAAGGATGTACTGAAGATTTTGAACCTGGCGCAATTCAAGCTTTGAAGTCTGTTTTTCCAAGTATACAAATTTCTGGTTGACTATCATTTCAATCAGTGTATTTGGAGAAACGTGCAAGGATTAGAAATGGCACGTGATTACGTTCAAAATGAGGAAATCAGACTTCACATAAGGATGTGTTGTGCATTAGCTCTTCTTCCGCTTAACAAAGTTGGCGATGGTTGGCTCATTATACAAGAAAGCTCACCAAAAAATGAGAAATTAAGTTTATTCTACGGCTACTTTGTGGAACAGTGGCTGGATAATCCTTCAATATCAAAAGAAACATGGAACTGCCACGAAAAATGTCACAGAACCATCAATGTTGTCGAAGAATGGAAGCACCGGCTCAACAAAATCGTGCAGAGACCACGCCCTAACATACTCGCGCTCGTTAAGGCCTTGAAGGTTGATGCAGAGTATTAGGGATTCCTTTTCGACAGAATAGAACTGAACTTGGAGGGAAAAACAAAGAAAGTCTGTAGTTGCACTTGGCAAGAGGATTGCTAATAGCTTGAAAGATCTTGAGGAAACCAGAGATCTAAGAAAATGTTTCAGAACTCTTGCTTATGCGCATAAATTAAATTAATGACAAATTTCGTTTTATACGAATGAACTTATGTAATGAACAAATATGACGAATTCCTACTGAATGAGCTTGTAAATAAATTAAAATATAAATATGGACGAAGATAAAACAAAACAAATTGACGAGTTCTAACAGAACGAAAATAATTTATTAGTAATAACTAAAATGTACATTTTAGGGGTGCAATAAGAGATCACCTCCACTTGGTGTGCCCCGGAAACAGTATGCTTTAAACACGCACAGCTGGCTAAGAATCTCTTAAAAACGTTTTTCAACAAAATAATAAACATGACCATGAGCAATTAACACTTATGGGCATGGGCGATTGCAAATTGCACTGAGGGTCTATAATCCACTATGAAAACTGCACTGAACCATTAAAGTTACACATGGTAAATAGCATTGCTTGTTTGTGTACTTGCCGTGTAAGCTCCACTGGAACATTATAGCTCGGGATACAGATTGCACTGATGAAGCTTGTTGGATGTTTTAGCACCGCGACTGACTGTTCTTTACTTCACTTTCAAAAATAAAAGTAGGTGCTCTTGAGGAATGCGAAGCGATCAATTTGACCCTGTTCATACTCGTATTTACTGATTTGCTTTTTATTTATTGTGGAAGAATTTTTTCCCGTGTGTGATTTTTCGGAGCTGTTTATTTTTATATACACCTCGGTCTGATAAGACGTTAGCTCTTCAACGAATACATGTAAAGATGGATGACAGGAACTAAAGCTTGCATTGAAATGTGAATGAAAAGATTCGCATGCATTTCGTGTATTCACCGCGACATCTGGTGATGAGTATTGAGTACAGCCTAGAAAACGCCCGAAAATAGTAATGGTAATCAGTGCTATTTACACACGATAAATTTAGTCCTGCAGTGCAGTTAACAATTTGTATTTGGTTCAATTCACAAACTCCGTCATTTTCAGTGCAATTTACCCCGGTGCAATTTTACATTTTTCAGTGCAAATTACTACCGCCCATGTGCATCCCTCAATACACAATGCCTGAAACCGTTTTGTTACCTGCTTAACCCATGTGCCCAAATGCTACTCTTTTTGCTTTGTACCCAAATGCTAACGTGCCCAAGTGCTAAAGATTCGCCAAACCATCTAGGATGCGGTTAATAGGCAAGGGTTTCACCCTGCAGCAGAACTATGACCCCCAAGCATATATATTTACTCTGTAGAAGATACATTGAACGATTGGAAGAAAGACAAGACTTGAAGATCATGGTTTGGCCCCCTCAAAGTTCTGACTGCAATCCTATTGAACTACTTTGGGATCATGTGGACAGAAGTCAGAGTAAAACAACCCACTAATGTAAATGTATTGTGCAGTCATGTGCAAAATGTATGGAGGGATATTTCTGAAGATACACTGGCGTACTTAATAGAAAGGATGCCTAGAGTTTGCAAAGCCGTAATTAAAACAAGGGGAGACTACTTTGAAGAAAGCAAAATCTAACATGTATTGCTGATTTATATTAAATATACTGTTGTGACTACACATTATGTCTCTTTTACTCCATTGTTTCAATAAATCCTAAAAATGAGGTGTGTTCAAAAACTTTTGAGCGGTAGTGTAATGGCAGTAGATTGGCCACTAATATTGAAGCCTCCTAGAGAAGGCGTCGCGACAAATTTCCGCTGGAATGTGATTTTAATTATTCGCGTCAAATTTTCTGCATATGATCTTCAGCGGCACCACCGATATAGCGAATCACAGGCGTACAACATTCCCTAGTCAGAATTAGATTCGTCTCGCTTAGTAGTTACTAGGTATACTAACGCTCGGATATTAATAGTTTGTCATCAGCTTAAAACTCATGTCATATACAAGGAGAATGATCGAACAAGCGTGTATGAAAAAGAGTGTAATTTTAGCTTCGGCTGTTCGGTATTTATACGAAATTATATTTTACATGTACTTTGCATGTATGAACTCGAAGGAGGTTATCAAATAATATGATTGTCTCTATTGTTACTAGTACAATCCTAGTGAGCTTGTGTGCGCTCATGTAAAGCATCAATTTTCTCTCAGAAACAATATATTTAAAACAGTGGAGATTGAAAGACTTGTCAATGAAAAACTTGGCAAAGTAACAACAGAGCAATGGGTAGTCTGTGTTAAACACACAGAACTGCAAAAAATATATTCTTTATTAAAGAAATATATTGGAGAAGAAAGTTAATATCCAATTGTGATAAATCTAAAATAATCGTGATACAGAGGACGAAATCAGTACAAGTGACGATGACGGTGGTGAGAAAGTCTGCTGGAATGGTGATGAGCCCTTGGCCATCCCTCTAGAATAATCAAATATGTTAATTTCTGTTCCCATTTATATAGTTTTATTGAATAGTCAATATGCTGAGTTTTGACGTGGATATTAATTTTCTTATTTTTATTCCATTTTGCGTTTTATCATTCTTCAATTCAATATTTGTTTCCTTCATTTTCCTATAACGACCGCGTAGCTCCTGCGAAATACACGCGGAGTATTACGGAGGTATAACTTTACAAATGTATAACTTATTGCCTATGATCTGGGCTAAGCTCGATGTATTTGATCATTAATATATAAAAAGCAGTTCATTTTGATATATGGCCTTCCTAACACTTTACACAAATACCAAAGTTACACATTAAATCACTTAAACCGTTTACCTCACAGAGACTACATTCCTGCACATGGGTAGTCGTAACATATATCAAACTGGCTGGGTATTTTAACAAGCTGTGGTGACATTCCATCCTGGAATAAAATTGTTCTCCAATCCTTTTTCACAGCTCAAGACCATAAAATAACGACAGATATATTTGTTTTTGGCAAGCTCACTTTACAGTTACGCTACTCATTTGCATTCCAACTTCATGTAAACATGAGTAATAAGTTCAAACTAAAGCATTATAAACTGTGACGATTACGATGAATTATAAGGGTAGTCTTGGAGGTGCTATTGCGTCGTCAGGCGTCAAGTTTTTCACTTGTTTTTGCTGCGATTGGATCGCGCGATATCAACTAAAGCGTACTTTTGCAATCAAGCTTCTGCCCTCTCCCAACAATTTAAATGTTTTTATTCTTTAAAGCAGAAAAATCATTCAAAAATGAAAAGTTCGAATTTTTATGAATAAAATAACAAACAAGTTACACACAAAACTGTATTTGTAATTAAGATTTGCTACTTTTCCACTTGTTTTCATTATCTCGTCATAGAACTGTAAGGAACTTATACTCAGGGTTCCAATCAAACATTTTAAAGAAGCAGGAAATTAAATGTGGGCCCAGTGTACCTAAATATCTATTTATCCTCATATGAAAATCAATATAGTAATATAGAATTCTGAAAAGAAAACCTTTTGAGATCATTATTCTTTAATAAGAATGCACTCGCCGAATTAAGAGGAACAGGATTCCCTCACGCCACCTACTAGGAAATATATAAGACAACTACAATTTTTTATCTTGATTAACATGAAATAGAAAATAAAAGTTTATAACCATAATTTATACAAAAATAGAAAAGTAATGAGAGTGCAACACAACAGGTTTTTAGTTTGTTTACTTTCAATTTATATACACCGTCATTTAACGCAATGCATAGGTAAATATGATGATGTGATGAGAAGTATTGTTCACTGATATCAATGGATCTATTCTCTTTCACTTCTCGAGTAAGCTGAGTTCACAAAGTCCATAGAAGTTCATAGACTACTCAACTCATGCCGTATTATCACCTCTTGGTCGTCCTTGCGGTTTCGCCAACCTAAATATTTTCTTACGTTTCTGAACATCTGAAGTATCTATGCGCAATAGAAACAATTACACTGGGGACACGGGCGTAACTTTGCTTCCGCGTTTACGCACCTAGTATATGCGTGCATTTGAGATCTAAAATCATACGACTAAAACACTCGCTTTCTATCGTCCGTTCAGTTCTCGAAGATGGAAGCTGATGAAGTGTTTGCAGTAGTGAGCTTTGCTTACCTCGTATTAAAAAGAAAGAAAAAAAGGAAGAAAGTGGTGGGTACACCCAATTAACAGCGAGAAGCATTTACACGGCAACGTTTACACACTGTATCCTACACTCCGTGAAGATAGCGACAATATTTTAAATTATTTTCGAATGTCAGCTTCTTTGCTTAATGCATTTCTTTCAGACACAAAGAGACGCTTGTCCTTGTATACATCACAAGCGGTATTCCATAACACAGGACGAATTTCAACCTCACTTATTAATCGTTCTGTATCCACTTTTGCATTTGAGAGGCTCTTGGAGAAGCAGAACGCAACCGAAACGCGCTGAGTGTGAAGTGTTTCACCTTGTTCTCTGGTCATGCTAGCCAGTTCAGTGCGCACGCAGCTTGCAGATTGCGTGCGTTCTAGCATTTCATTTCTGCTCCCCGGTAAGACGCACGTTTACGTGCGCTTTGATTTCGTGACCTTGATTACGCGCTGAGCATGTGTGTTGTTCCAGTTGCCTTGTGAGGCTAAGCCGTGCGCACATTACGTGCTCAAAGCACACACAAAATAAACGCTTGTGTCCCCTCAGGGTTAGCGGGTCATTCTAAAATGGCACACAAAAGATTTGGCGAATGTTCTAGTGAGGATATCGATATCTTAATTGAAGTGATGAAGTCAAAAAACACGAAAAGAGCAGGTCATGTGTGAGGAATCAGATGCTTTGCTACGAAAGATGTTTTGCCTACTAACGTAAATTCGTTCATTTATATGCATCGTATATTTAATTCCTCGTTTCTCTGGATTAAACGCTAAAATAATAATAATTATTGTTGTTGTTAAAAAGTATATAAAATAACCAGGGCTTGCGGGCCGTGGTCTAATGGAAATGTTTCTTCAGACGTTTCGTTCGACGCACTGTTAATCTCGAAAACCGCTTAACCGATCACCGCGAAATTCGGCATGTATATGTATTTTTCATGGAGAAAAATTTTATAGTAACCATTTTACTACACAATATATTACTTTCAAATGGTTTTCTACTCATTTTTCTTGTACGTAACACATTCATATATCCTGTTTGCCCTTCAACATACAATTGTCTGAGACTGAAATATAAATGCGAAGTATTACATTCACAGTTTCCCCTATTAATTCTTCCTTTGCCAGACACAATCACTCCTCTTTTGCTACTCGCCCTTCAACATACAACTCATACAATGTGCTATATGTTTGAAATAGAAATACAACGTATTACATTCATATTATTTTCTCTATTCACTTTTGTTTTACGTAACAATTCATATGTTATTCTCTATCGTTTATCAACTTCATACATACCAACGCCTGTACATATTGTGTGTTGAGTGAGTAAACTCCAAAACCGGTTGACCGATCACCATGAAAATTGGCATATCTAAGTTTCTTTTCATGGAGAAGGCTTTTATGTAATCCATTTTACCTCACGACGTATTACGTTCACATGGTTTTCTCTACTCCCTTTTCTTTTATATAACACACCACTCCCTCTTCTACAAACAATCCATACATTTTTCCATACATTTGAAATATAACTGCAACGTATAACATTCACACGGTTTTTATACTTATTTTTCTTTTACTAAACACAATCACATTTCTTTCACTCTCGATGAACAATTCACACAATTTTCTTTATGATTGAAACAGAAATGCGTACTACATTCACACGACTTTATCAACTAACTGTTCTTCCTGTAGTATTTGTTATTGTTCAACAGTGCTTAATAAAACAATCACAGTGTTTTAATAAAAAATAAAGAAGTACTTAAAAAGTAAAGTTGTCACAATTGGTGTCAGGAGTGCGACGAAAAGCACGATATGGAACAGTTGAAACAAGTGTTAGGCAAGATGGACATAATGGGAGATGAAATGAATTCCGGAATGCGGCCGATGGAAACAAATAATGGAAGCCGAATTGGAAAATGTAAACTTCGGAATGGAAAAGACGAAAATGGGTATGTCCGATATGAAGGTGAGCTATCAGAGAATACTAAAGAACGACTGCCTGGGGATAAGGAAGTCATGGAAGAACTCGACGGAAAGATGAAGGACCTTAGCCAAGGTGTTAATGCCCTGAAGAAAGAGTCATCCGCAGCACCAAAGAACTGAACTACATAGTGGACAAATGTTCGACGAAAAACTTAAAGTAGGTAGATACCTATGGGGGAGGCCTGCGTTCAGCAGTAGACGTTTTACGGCTAAAGTAGTAATGCTTATAAAATATTTATATGTATCTCTATATCTCTTGTATGTCGGAAATGACTCTTAACAATTGCAACAAAAAGTTTTATTCAGTTTACGTTTTGCTTTTCAAGTTTATCAAAATAAGTATCTTCTCAAAAAAAAAAAAAAAAAAAAAAAGGAGGGAAAAACGCCAGGCGAAGCTCGGCCGCCCAGGTACTAGTATTAAATAAATGAATTATGAATTATTTCGCGGACAAATACCATTCGAAGTTTTCATATTTAGGATAACTTTTCCCGCGCTTCGTGTTACTAATGGTAATTCAAGTTTGAGCTTCGAAAATGCGCATTCTGCTGAAACAACAGTAATATAGTTAAAAACAGGTAAAATCTTATACATAAATCTGGAAAATTAGCAGCCATGATTGAATTCTCAGTAATAGTTTTAAGTCGGTTGCGGGAGTTGGGCAAGGCTATTTCTTTTTTCAGAGCATTTTGATACCTATTATTTTGGTCTACAAATTCACTCGATAAACACTCTTCAAATTCATTTTGTGTAGAACCACCGCTTTTTGAATCTCTTCGTCGGAAGCGGAATTTAGAAATTCTGGTAAATAATTTTGAAGAAGTAGTTAACATTATGCATACCCTGAATTCTGCTTTTCCACTGGACTTCAATAATGTCCAAACTCCCAATGAAAAACAATGGTTCTGAAATACATATTGTCCTCACACATTTCATTTTTGTTTCTTTTATTACTTTCTCTACTGGTAAGCAGGGGAAGTATTGTATTCCACCCAAAAATTCGATGTCGAGATTTCACCGGAAATGTATGTTTTGAGAGCCCCTGAATCCAAAAAAAAGCATTTTTACTTTCTCTACTGGTAAGTAGGAGAAGTATTGTATTCCACCCAAAAATTCGATGTCGAGATTTCACCGGAAATACGTTTCGAGACCCCCTGAATCCAAAAAAAGCATTTTTAGAAAAAGGTTCGTGTGTGTGTCTGTGGACAGCATAACTCAAAAACGAAAAGTAGGTTAAAAACCAAAGTTGGTATTTAGGTTTAATGTCTTTCAAGGATGCGACACGATGATTTTGAAGAAAATAGCCCCATCCTAAACTACCCTTTACATGGAAAATTTTGATTTTCTTGAAAATGGCTCTAATAATTTTGATTAAAATGTCATATGTTTGAAATATTTTTATGACAAATGAAATTTATATCTTGAATTTTCTGGCTATAGCTCCTGCACTCGTATTTACTCTGGACGACTGTTGCATAATTGGTAAACCATAAGAGATAGACCAAATCATACTTTACAAAAATGTAGATCTTACTAAAATACACAATTTATGTCCAAATAAATTTTCTTGTAGGGTGAACCATTTCGGAGATATTCCTTGTTATGTGTGTGAGTTTCGGAAAACTTAAAACTTTCGTGAAATGGAACATAGTTGTTCATTTTCCTATAGGTTAAGCGTGCAAAGAGACCGGAATCTCAAAGCTTTAAAAGATTTGACTATCGCACAAAGCCTACTGTATTCTAATATTCCCCTTGTACCTACAAGGAAATAAGCAATAAAATAATTTGTACAACTGTTTATTTCAACTAACACGAAGGTGAGCAAGTGAATGTGTAGGGTTTAACGGCGCATCGATAACGCCAACACGAAGATATAGGAATAAGAGTTTGTAAGAATGGTTAGTACAAGAGTAGAGAAAGTCATGTGAGTGCAGCACATCAGATTTTTACTTTCTCTACTGGTAAGTAGGGGAAGTATTGTATTATACCCAAAAATTCGATGCCGAGATTTCACCGGAAATACATGTTTTGAGACCCCCTGAATCCAAAAAAGAAGTATTTTTAGAAAAAGGTCTGTGTGCGTGTGTCTATGTGCGTGTGTCTGTGGACAGCATAACTCAAAAACGAAAAGTCGGTTAAAAACCAAAATTGGTATTTAACTTTAATGTCTTTCAAGGATGCGACAAGAAGATTTTAAAGAAAATAGCCCCACCCTAAACTACCCTTTAGATGGAAAATTTTTTCGAAAGTTTTGATTTTCTTGAAAATGGCTCTAACGATTTTGATTAAAATGTCATATGCTTGAGATATTTGTATGACAAATGAAATGTATATCTTGAATTTTCTGGCTATGACCGCTGTAGTCGTATTTACTCTGAACGACTTTTGCATAACTGGTAAACAGTTAGAGATAGACCAAATCATACTATACAAAAAATGTAGATCTTACTAAAATACACAATTTATGTCCAAATAAATGTTCTTGTAGGGTGAACCATTTCGGAGATATTCCTTGTTATGTGTGTGAGTTTCGGAAAACTTAAAACTTTCGTGAAATGGAACATAGTTGTTCATTTTCCTATAGGTTAAGCGTACAAAGAGACCGGAATCTCAAAGCTTTAAAAGATTTGACTATCGCACAAAGCCTACTGTATTCTAATATCCCCTTGTACCTACAAGGAAATAAGCAATAAAATAATTTGTACAAATGTTTATTTCAACTAACACGAAGGTGAGCAAGTGAATGTGTAGGGTTTAACGGCGCATCGATAACGCCAACACGAAGAAGATATAGGAATAAGAGTTTGTAAGAATGGTTAGTACAAGAGTAGAGAAAGTCATGTGAGTGCAGCACATCAGATTTTTACTTTCTCTACTGGTAAGTAGGGGAAGTATTGTATTATACCCAAAAATTCGATGCCGAGATTTCACCGGAAATACATGTTTCGAGACCCCCTGAATCCAAAAAAGAAGTATTTTTAGAAAAAGGTCTGTGTGCGTGTGTCTGTGTGCGTGTGTCTGTGGACAGCATAACTCAAAAACGAAAAGTCGGTTAAAAACCAAAATTGGTATTTAACTTTAATGTCTTTCAAGGATGCGACAAGAAGATTTTAAAGAAAATAGCCCCACCCTAAACTACCCTTTAGATGGAAAATTTTTTCGAAAGTTTTGATTTTCTTGAAAATGGCTCTAACGATTTTGATTAAAATGTCATATGCTTGAGATATTTGTATGACAAATGAAATGTATATCTTGAATTTTCTGGCTATGACCGCTGTAGTCGTATTTACTCTGAACGACTTTTGCATAAATGGTAAACCGTTAGAGATAGACCAAATCATACTATACAAAAAAATGTAGATCTTGCTAAAATACACAATTTATGTCTAAATAAATTTTCTTGTAGGGTGAACCATTTCGGAGATATTCCTTGTTATGTGTGTGTTTCGGAACACTTAAAACTTTCGTGAAATGGAACATCGTTGTTCATTTTTGTATATGTTAAGTGTGTAAAGATAACTGAATCTCAAAGCTTTAAAACATTTGACTATCGCACAAAGCCTACTGTATTCTAATATCCCCTTGTACCTACAAGGAAATAAGCAATAAGATAATTTGTACAAATGTTTATCTCAACTAACACGAAGAAGATCTAGGAATAAGAGTTTGTAAGAATGGTTAGTACAAGAGTAGAGAAAGACATGTGAGTGCAGCACATCAGATTTTTTTCTCACTTTTCGAATACTTTTGTTTTAAAACTGTGGTGAAATGCGCCATTTCTTTGCCAAAGTGCAGCTGATGGGATTGCTTTTTCAAAATTATGTGGATAGCAAGATAAATTATCAGCTGCATTCTGAACAAAAGAATTTTTATCCAGCTCTATACTTTCCTATTGCATAAACTGAGATATTAAATTAGTACATCCTGGAATCCTTGACTGCAATATATCTGACAAATGAATTCAAATGCTGCTAATTGGCTTTTCAAACCTACGGCTTGTTTTTCTCTTTCTTAGATATCATTTGGGGGGGGGGGGGGGGGGGGAAGCAGAGCCTTGAGTGCATCGACAGACTGGTATTCGAACACCAACGTGTTGGGCAAAGCTTTTTAGGATACAAGAAGGTAACAAAAGTTCCCATCTTTTAATACTTCGACTGAAGAAAAAATGACGTTTCTACTGTGTCATAAAATGCCTAATTTCTTGCAGCATCGTGATGCACTAAATTTTAATTATGCGCTGTACAATTAACATATTTTGCAGCTCTTCATCTTCCTTAAATTCTCCTTTTAACACTTTTGTATACTCCTGACCACAACATTTAGAGTCTTTAGTAGTTAGTCTTTTCTTTTCTATTCCTAATGCATTTGATATTCTATTTCACGAAAACCTAAAAGGTTTCCATTTAATGAAAAAGCTGAATCTATTGACAGTGAAGAAAATTGAATGAACAAATATAATACATATTTATTATATCTGTTGAGCTTCCATTTATCCTCGCATCACAGGGCTTTCTGGTGACATGTCAAATGGTAACATATCTGAATATTTCAATTAATTATACTTTTTTTGTTATGTCTGTGTTGTATCTGTAATTGCAGAAAAGAATTGGACAGCTTTAGTGCCCTTAATAATTTATTTTCCAACTACACAGGATAGGACATTTATTAACTCATTGTGAATTAAAGGGCTGAAGAATTGTTGGGTACATTTTGGTTTATCTATTTGATTGCGTAATGCAGGATTGTACTTTGCTAGAAGTTTAATGGTTGCTAAAATGTTTCGCTGTTTGAATTTCCAATTTGCTCCCTGTCCCCCAAAAGCTAGGTTATTGATGCCTTTGGTTTGGTTTGGTTTAAGGGCGCTCAACTTCTAGGTCATCAGCGCCCTCAAAAGATTCATGGCAATAGCCAGATATAAATTTTACTCAAAAAATAAAAATACTAGCAACAAGAAAAATCTACAAAGGTAAAAAAACAGTGGCAATAGCCAGATATGAAACAAGGTGATAAATACGTCCAAAAGCAGAAACAGATAATTAAAATTTTAAATCCTCAAATTGATATTACAACCCGCTTAAAAACTCTATCAACCGCTGTTTTGTCGTCCGCTAGGACCTCTGCAAGTCTGGCAGGCAGCTGCAGAGAATCCCGAAGGTGTGCTAGAGAGCAACACTCCAGCAGCACGTGGCGAACCGACAAAAGGTTGTCACACAGCGGACATATAGGAGCAGGGTCCCTTTTAAATAGGTAACCATGCAGTGCCCTATTCTTAATCGAGCCAAACTAATCTCCTCGCGACGAGATGTGCGACAGGAAGTTACCCAGTTTATCGGAAGTTCTTTCACTTCTCTGAGCTTATTAGCGCGGAGAGCTGACCGACCACTCGTCGTGCCAGGACGACAGCACCGCTCTCCGCACTTCAAGCCTGAAGTCTTCCGAAGTAACGCGTGAGATGGTAATACTGGGTTCTGTAGCTGCCGTCTTTGCTGCTAAATCTGCCATTTCATTCCCAGGCAAACCTACGTGACCGGGAATCCATGCACACACCACGTCAATGCCAGACGCGTGTAAAACATGGAGGGCATCCTGGATACGTTGTACAATAGGGTGGGGGTTGTACAACTGACAAAGGCTCTGAAGTGCACTAAGGGAATCGCTCAAAATCAGGCAGTCACCTAATTTACGACGGTTATGCCAGTGTTAACGTAACATTCACAACACGCTCAAGAATCTATTTCCATATGTTCTCACTTTTCGTTAGTTCTGGGTTTATACCGCATCAAATGTTTTTCTTACGCCACGAATTGAAATTAAAGCATGCGTTCAAGTGTGCATAGTGCCGCACTACACTTATGGTTAGCCACCCCCCAATCACGAACCCTTCCCTCCAAGCTGACTACGATTTCTGTCCTAAGAGCCAACACCGTTTACAATAGTCACTTTTAACTGAGCAACTCAACCATTCTCTCCAAACTCTTTGCCCTGCCAGTGTAAACTTTTCGTAATATTTAGTGAAGGATCTCTTTACCTGCTAAGATCTTTGGAGAATGGACCTGCTGGCTGATAAGAATTTTGTCTGACAAAGAACGTTTTAGTTTCATCATGTATATCCAACTGATAATCTGCACGATCATTTGAATATTCTGCGAAGTTACAGGCCTAATTATATTTGTGGCGATTTTGTTACAATCTTTTCACTTTCACAATTACTGTTATCAGTTTTCACTTCAGAAGTGCACTCACATGTGACACCACAAACTTCTGTAACCGTTGAGCTAGCGCTACCACTAGGAAGAGGGAAAAAATACCGTATGCATCCTTTTTAACTCTCACTTCTTTCTTTCTATGGATCGGGCCCAAATGGCCCAGTTGTCGACGGGCCCTCAAATCTCCCTCCCTCCCTCCCCCACTCACTCACTCACTCTTTCTGTAGATCATTTAATTGTTCGTACTAACTTTAAAAAGTTTCATTTTTCTGTAAAAGTAGACAGATAAATACGAAAAACGGTTAAACTTAACACTGTTTAAGTCAATATCACACCAGGCTGGTCCCACAGCTCAGTCAGTAGAGTTCAAGCGTTCCCGGGTTCGATTGCCGGCTGGAGGGTGGGAATGTTTCCTTAATTAAGATTATTGCCCATCCTCCCGAGTCTGGAAGTATGAATGGGAGTGTGAATTTAATGTAATAAAGTTAACCTGGCGTAATAGAAACCCAAAGTTCAAAACCACCGATAAGCGAGTGAACATCATTGCTGTTGAGCAACTGTCCCAAGAGGTTAAAAGCCGCCGATATGACCTTCGATGTTAAAGGCTATAAATGGGACATTTAAGGTTTTCCGTATGGAAACGGCATGGTCTTCAAATGCAACACTTGCACCATAACGCCTCTGAAGAATGCGTCTGCAAACTGTATAATGAACATTGCCCCAAATACCACTTCCTTTCAAGTAAGATAAACGCCAAATCAATTATGGAACTGAGTCACAAAGTACTAAATAATTGTATTAAAACCCATGCATAATTGTGCGCTTCCTACATTATTATTACAGTATCCGTTTCAAAAATTTACCCAGAGATAACCAACGATAACTCTATTGTCTGTGTTTATGATTGTGTAACCTTATAAGCTCTGACGAATAACCAGACCAGCCTGATGCATGTCTCTGCTAAAAGAGACCATTTTGATCATGATATTTAAGACAGGTTTCTATGGCACTTGCTATTTGTACTTAACAATGTGCCACATCATACATTATATGTTGAATAGCAGTAAAAAAGCTGTTACAAGAGATAAACTGAAGCTGAATTTCTGACACACATTGTGTCACGTCTTGTATAAACCGCTAAAGTGAAATGACCCAAAAACTTCCTTCTATTTTAAGCAACTCTTATGTCAGGCATTTAAAATGACTGACAATCTTACAAAAACAAACCGTTATTCGGTTTTTTTGTCTTCTAGAACCAATGGCCAGAAAATGAAAAAAAAAAAAAAAAAAAAATGGCCAACTGCATCCATGACCATACATCAAGGTGAGACTTGTTTTGTTTGTTTGGACGAGTTGGCATCAAAGTGAAGACCGCTATTCCTTGTTAAAAATACGCTTGCCTTATTTGGTTGCTGCTGTCTGCCGTCTCAGAGAACAAGAACCCAAAAGGCCTTATTAGGTTCACACTAACTCTTCAATCTTCTATTGCCAACATGTACATCATGGAAATCTCGAAGAACATGCTCAAATGTTACTTAGTTTCGAAGGAATACGTTTTATAGGAGACACTGTATTCTGTACATAGAGTATTGCAATCGAACTCCAAGTTTGACTTAGAGATTTTATTGAAAATTCACATTTTGAGGATTCCTGAATCCAAAAAAATCCTGAGTTTAGCAGGTTTTTCAGTTCGATCATTAATTTCCGAGGCTATTTTTATATAAAGGCTTATTTTTCACCTATTGTAGAGTTACTATTGATAAACCTTCATAACATTTATTTTAAATCAAGCATAAGATGTTTTAACATGTCTAAAGGTGGCCCGTGGCAAGCTTTATGGTTTTCCAGTTACTAAAACACGACGAGGACTCAATAGATTAGGTGTCTACAGAAATGTTACTGTAGAGTACTCTGAGAAAGGAAAACAATGGTGAAGTTGACATATCTTATATATGAACTCTCTTTCACGTACGGGGGTATTTGGGGTTGAGAAAAAGGTTTTGAAAACTCTTGCATTTGCATTCTTTAAAGATGCGTGGCTAATTATTTCTTTAGCACCAGTGGCTCATTTGTTTCAAAGCTATAACATCATTCTCGTGAAGTCACTTCAACTAAAAGGATGTAATCGATTCTCTATCCATCTCGATCGTATTCAATTGCATTTCTACACACATTTCTGCGGTTCAAATGCGTCCATGCGAGGAGGAGCGTTGGTATTCAATCTTTTCTCTCCGCGTACCCCCAAAGACAATCTCCCATTCCAAACTGTACCCTTAGCCCTAGAGTTATCCTTAATTCAAATTATACACAACCATATCTCAAATAGATTTAAAATGTTATTAAGTACCACAAAAGGGGCATAATGCTATAAAAGTATAAAATAAATACATGAACTACATTGCGAATATTGCACACAAAACCGTTACACGAATTTGTATATGTTTTTGACCTGTAATTGAGTTAGCTGAACATATTTTCTGGGCACCAGTTCCTCCATTCGTGGCTGAATCTTCTCTAGTGCAAGTATCAATGATGGTTCTGGATTCAAAGGATTTCTTTGTTTCGGTTTTATTGCTGTCAATACAGAGAAACTTTGCGACACTAATAAGCAGATGAGAATGGAAGAAAGTATGTAATGGCATTGTCACTAAGTTCAGTGTGCTCTTTGCATGCACGACACCAGAAATCACATATTGGTGTGTTTTCTATTTGTATTTTCAGTGAACAAGACATTTGAAAAACTCTTAATTTTATGCGGAGATCAGAGGAATTGGTGGCGGTGGTGCAAAACGGATATATAATAATCCATTCTTGTGTATTATTACCAGAAACCGGAATTTGGCAGAATGCCTTTTTAAATGTGTCAAATCTATCTTCAATTTGAAAGTGAATCTATACGAATTATACCTCTGTGATTGAAATGCCAGTTTTATGTTGCCTTTTTCTGTCTTTTTAAATATAAATGTCTATTTTACGAAATAAATGTTTTTGTTGCCTTTTTTATCTATTATTTATTAATTATTAAGCATTTCCTTCAGGTTCATTTTATTTCAATAACCGTTAGTCCGTGACAATGAGTTACTTCGTCGAACGTATATTATTGCCTTTAAGTTGCAGACAACAGGCGTCCTTCAGTCAGTTCATTATTTTCTTTGCAACAATGAGCGCTGCCACGCAAATAAATGTATAGATAACAGAAAACGTTTGAATTACTGCTTGTATTTATTTTAAAAGGCAATAACGAGTGCGGGTATAGCTTTATTTTTCTTTCAGTTTTCATTGCGAAGTTGTAGCTATAGCAGCAAAATGCCGAAATTCAGTGTCCCTTTACGCAGTAAATTACAAAGTTGCGTTGATGCTTTTGGAGCCCACGTATTTTGTACCGACGGTAGAGTATTCACGTGTAAAATATGCGTGCACTCAGTGAACTACGAAACTATATCGCAACGTATCGCCACAATCAAACGCAAAAATGCACTTTTCAAGGTTACTGGGAAGATTTCTTTGCTTCCAACGGTAATTGCAACATCGAGTCGAAAATACCAGTTTGCATTTGACTTGTGTAAAGCTTTCCTCAGCGCCGGAATCGCTCTGTGGAAATTACAGAGTCCTACATTATCACAGTTTTTGGAGAAGTATACTAACCAATCTGTACCTAGCGAGTCAAGTTTGCGAAAATGTTACTTAACCAAATGTTATGATGACACAATGAAAATCATTAAAGATAAATGAAAAATAGGAAGATCTGGATTTCTATCGATGAGTCAACTGATACCATGGGTCGTTTCATTGCCAGTGTTGTTACTGGACCATCAGATCCTACAGAGGCTCAATCAATAAAACCATTCCTGCTTACAACAGTGTCCTGAGAAAGTTAACAATTCAACTATCGCGCAGTTATTCACCAGTTCATTATAGTTGCTGTGGCCTGAAGAGGTTCATCAGTGACGCTACACCATATAATATGAAAAAGGCTGGACTAATGTTAGAAGTACTATTTCCAAACATGGTTCCCGTGACCTGCGTGGCACATGGCTTTCACGGGGTGTCAGACATTCATTTCCAGTATTGAGAATATCTTTGTGAAAACCCCATCAAGAATCCTGGCATTTAAATCCATTGCAACAGATGTACTTTGCCGCCCCCCCCCCCCCAACCTATCATAACAAGATGGGGGACATGGATCTCAGCAGCACTTTACTACGCTTCAAATTTCCAGTCTGAGGTGGTGAACGCTCTGAAGAATGAAACATCTTCAACTGTAGCAGTCAAGAAACTTCTCAACTCTTTGGAAGTGAAAAATGACTTAACTTTCATTGTGGCCGAGTTTGGGTTCCTGCCACAAGTGATCTGTCGGCTTCAAGAAAGAGGAGAACCTTTAACGAATTCAGTGAAAATTGTGGATGATGCGTGCAAAGACTGGACAGTGTACCAGGGAAATGGGGTTCATTAGTTAGCGAAAGGTGTAAAAAAACTGTTTATCGAAAAATTGTGAATTGGATAAACTTAGAAACATTTAAAAAATTCTACAAGGTGACAATTCTGTTGTAGTTGAAATGGATCCTTCAATGATGCTGTTTTACATTTGCTCCAGTAACCTCTGTCAATGTTGAGAGGTCATCTTGTCATATGAAAAATGTGTTATCTGACAGGAGACTCGACATGACCCCAGAGAGCTTAAAAAAGCACTTTGGTTGACATGTGCAACGAATAAGGCATTGCAATATACAGGCCTTTTAAAATATATAGTGTTGTAATTGACACAAAACGAAATATATATCACTAGCATTTAATTTGAAGCTTCTAAGTTCTATAAAATATGACGATCGAGTTATTGAGTAGTGTAATGTATTAAATAAATGGGTTTTTCTAATTGCCTTTTATTGCCTGTTTTGCTATTTATAATGCCTTTTTTACTTTCTCTACTGGTAAGTAGGGGAAGTATTGTATTCCACCCAAAAATTCGATGTCGAGATTTCACCGGAAATATATGTTTTGAGACTCCCTGAATATATATATATATATATATATATTAAAAAAAAGCATTTTTAGAAAAAGGTCCGTGAGTGTGTCTGTGTCAGTCAGTGTGTCCGTCTACCCTTTACGTGGAAAATTTTTCGAAAGTTTTGATTTTCTTGAAAATGGCTCTAACGATTTTGATTAAAGTGTCGTATGTCTGAGATATTTTTATGCCAAATGAAATGTATATCCTGAATTTTCTGGCTATAGCCCCTGTAGTCGTATTTACTCTGGACGACTTTTGCATAACTGGTAAACCGTTAGAGATAGACCAAATCATACTTTACAAAAAATGTAGATCTTGCTAAAATACACAATTTATGACTCAATGAATTTTCTTGGAGGGTTAACCATTTCGGAGATATTCCTTGTTATGTGTGTGAGTTTCGGAAAACTTCAAACTTTCGTGAAATGGATCATCGGTGTTCATTTTTTATATAGTAAGTGTACAAAGAGAACAGAATCTCAAAGCTTTAAAACTTTTGACTATCGCTCAAAGCCTTCTATATTCTAACTTTCTCCTTTCACCTACAAGGAAATAAGCAATAAGATAATTTGTACAAATGTTTAACTCAACTAACACGAAGATATAGGAATAAGAATTTGTACAAATAGTTTGTACAAGAGCAGAGAAAGTCATGTGAGTGCAGCACATAAGATTTTTTCCAGCCTATTTTAGTCATTTATGCCTTTTTGCCTGCCTATTTTAATGATTTTAATGCCTAGACTTCCGGTCTCTGATTGTCTTTCTTAATTTCTGGAAGGTATTTTAAAACTTGTAACCTGATATTTTGAAGGCGGAATTTGACCATTTCCAAAAGCCCATCGGCAATGCCAACTGATCGGTAGAGTAAGCGAAGTGCATTCTTAGACAGAGGGCAATTCAGATCTCTCTGAAAAATATATTTCGTTATTTGTGATAACTAGGGTTAGGATGTTTATGACATGTCATATTTTTGTCCTTACACCCATTCTCACCGCAAACACAAATTAAGCACAAATTTCGCTTTTTAAATCCTAATTAGACAGTTTTTATTTTGCATATTAAGTCATATTTTTGTCATTTTTATGGTTTTGGTCATATTTTGATCATATCTGTCATATTTTGCTTATGAATTCGATCATTTTTTATCATTTTTGTCATATTTTTATTATATCTGTCATATTTCGTCATATCTCGCTTATGAATTCGAAAAGAATACAATTATGCAATAAATGCACTGAATGGTCAAGTTAACATTTTTCGGGAAAAGAGTCACTAATAATTTGGTTTGACTGTAACTGGAATTTCATGAAGGGTCAATAACAGTGCAGGTACCACGCAGGTACTAAGATCACAATGCCAGCTTATCCTTTCCCGTCTCTTCTTGTTGCTTTTAAAACATTTTCATTCCAGTTCACATTTGAAGTCGTAACATGCGTAAAGTTAAATGTTACGATAGTGTAAAACTAAAAAGTTTTGTTATAGAGTTTGGAGAAAAACATTTCAGCACTTATTGGAAAATTCTTTGCTGCAAAGTGTGTGAAGTGAAAGTGACGTCTGCATTGTGACACAGTCAAACATGTGAACAGCATAAACAGACAATCAGTTCAAGAAATGAGAGAGACATTAGTACGATGCGACAGCTCCTTCGACATCAAAGAAAGTGCCAGAGTTCTCGAAGGACCTGTGTGGGTGTCTGCCAACATCCCTCTAAATAAGGTTAACAACAGGCAGTGGACAAAATTTATGGAAAAATAAACAAGTCATACAGTTCCAAACAAATCTACACAGAACAATTTGTGTACCTGCGTGTTACCACAGTGCTGTGCAAAAATTCAGAAACATTGTAGGCAACAATAGGATTTGGGTTTCAATCTATTTATCCCCTAATTAATAGATAACTTAATTTGGTAATTAATGCAAATGTTTATATTTTATAAGGTAGTGCATAGTCCACAAAATATTGTTTGGAACCGGTTAAACAAGCAAACAGAAGTAAATTCTTTAAAATCAGAAGTATGCGTGTTACAGATAAAACTGTAAATCACCTTTAATATTATTAAAATGTGATTGGCTGATTGAATTCATGTGCCAAATGTAATAATTTGGGGTCATTAAAAGTTTTGAATCAAAAATATTTTAAGAAAATACGTTCTTTTTAAGTCATATTTTAGGATTTTTTGGTCATATTTAGTCATATTTAAGGGCATATTTGCAGTCATATTTTCCATTTTTTAGGTCATAAACATCCTAACCCTAGTGATAACTCACGAAATGTAATACCCTGACGGCTTATTTTAAACTTCATTATTTTTCCGTATTTGTGATTATTCAGGAAACATGTTGTAATGACTGTATGCGTGTTTTAAATGTATGAACCCCCTAAGGAGTATGCGTACCCAGGCTGAATACCCGTTGTATGGTGCATAGATTTTAATGTTAAAACGTCATAAAAAGTTTTCTTTCTAGGAGAGATTTGGCAACGTCACGTTAACACTAAATTCTAACTAAATTCATTCGAATTAAGGTAAAAATGCATTATAACATTGCTCACACAATGTTTGAGCGACAGTTGGTGAAATAATGAACAATTTATATTTATTTGTCAAAAAGCTAGATGACTCCATACTTGTATATGCGACACAAATTTTTTTTTTTCGGCGAAGCGGTTGTTTATTGACAATAATTGTATTGGACATATTTGTTACACTCATCATGTAGAATCCCTGGTTAAGATATGGCCGAAGCAGTACCTTCCACCCGGTATATTCTAGGTATATAACAAATATAAATCAGTTGTTGATAGTCCTTGTTCTTAAAGTGCAAAAATTAGAAAGAACTGTAGAATTTAAAATGTAAAAGAAAAAATGAGGGGGGGGGGGGGGAGCTAGAACGGAAGCCATGTAAGGATAACTGCAAAACGAACAATTAAAATGGAAGGGCTGCTGACGACATTCCTCAGCACTTGAAGAAACATAAAACCAAGTATCAACTTAAATTAAGACCCATGATGCACACTATAATCACCGCCTTTGTTAATTACGTCTTGCAGCCTTTCTTGCACGTTGGATACAAGGCTTTACGCCGAGAAGGTATGCGCACGTAACGTTGCCACATTCCTCATTCGTTCATCATTCCACTCTGTCTTCTCGGTGCACATCCTACTCCCGCGTCCTGAACGCCCACATGTGCACGATGGGGTTAAAACCACGAGACCTCGGGTGCCAATCCATGTACATCATTTCTGGGTATTTTATTAACAAGTTTTCTGTGATGTGCACAGCACTTTTAGCGTGCAAGAAAGATTTCCCTTGTATCAGGAAATTAGCCCGTAGAGATGGTAACAGTGTGATTTGGAACTGATCAAAATATATCGCATTGGTCATTCTCTCCGTCACCGTAATCAATTGTGCTGGTCCTGATGCTGTATGCATACATATCATTAAAGGGACCGCGTAAGAACTATTATATCCTAGTTACGATTTCATCGTTTTTCATTTATAAAATCAACCTCAGAAAGTTATACGTCACACTGAACACTGCGATACTCATGTTTCTTATAGATAATGTTCTATTATATCCCCTAAATATAAAGGGGTACCTAGAAAAGAAGAAAAATATTTAAGGTAACCCATCTGTGAAAAATGGGCAAAAATATCAAAAATTTTCATTTTTGGCTTTTTATACCATAAATAAGTTTAAACCTTTGGCTTTCATTTTCATGCTTTTGTTTACTCATCTGCGCCCTTTAAATGACTTCACTGAGGGATTTAAGCATGTAAAGTATGACGTTCAGTGTAGAAATTTCAATGAAATTGGGGAGAAATTAAGTAAAATTAGGGATAAGTGTCGTCTGAAGGATAGTGCTAGGCATTCAAAAAGGGGCTACAGAGCTGCTAGGAAGCGACTGAAGTTTGAAAAAACAGCTAAAAGGACCTCTGAGGGTCCCACATATGGTGCAGGCCAGTTTTAATCAAGTACATTTGTACTATATAGTTGCTAAACTTTAACTCCATTTTTCTCTACTTATGATTTCCTGACACATGATTATGTACAAAATGCTCCTTGGTGCATAGTTTTGCAGATACTTTATTGAAACTTGGTACACACATTGTTCAAAGTGTAAGAACTAAAACATGGATATAAAGTTTTGCTGTACCTTAATACAAAGGTTTTTATTTAAAAAAGGAATTTGTAAAATTGGTAAAATTCTCAGAAATTGGATTATGCAATTTTCAATTTTTTTTCCTCCCAAACAAAATAAATTATTAAAACACCAGCCAAATGTTGTAGCACTATATGTCATTGATTAGATGTAGAAGTTGGAATGTTCTTTGTTGAAAAGTATGCACCGAGGAGCATTTTTCACATAAGCTTACAAAAATTAAGAAAAAAATATTTAAAAAACACTACTCAGGATATAAAGTTCAAACTCAAAATATTGTTTTAACTCAGAGCAACAAGCCTATCCCCAAAATTTGAGAAGAATGGGACGAAAAATGGCAATTTTTCAAATTTCACAGATGAGTTACCTTAGCATTTACTATAACGGTGCTACTACTTAACACATTCTAATAAAATTTGCTTTTAAGTTAGAGGCAAAATAAAACTGAATATCGCATGAACAGGGCACAAATTACCCAAATGAGGAATAGCCGAGATCGTTGTGTCGCTATCCGTAGAACTTAAAAAATACCAGCTGCTCGTGGCTCCATCCACGCCTCCCTCATGCCTATTTGTGAAATGGAACATCAACAGAAACCTTTAATTCATGTATAGTTTGTTTTCTAATCCTTAATGCAGAATCAGGAGAATGGCACATTTCTAGAAATTGAGTTAATGAGGACATGGCAATATTGTGTAATGTATAGAAATAAATAAATTGGCACCGTTGCTAGGAGCAAACAGTTGCTTCACGTTCAAGTAATCTACAACTGCATTGTGGTCGTTTTAATTGTCGTTAATTACTTTACTTACTGGTATCAGTTTTTGTAATAATGCAGTTTATGATCATTGCCAGATTTTATTCTATTAAATACTCCCATATGATATGTAGTGTATCAAATTAATTTTCTTTCGATTACTCTTATTCTCACATTGCATGGTATTTGTGTGGTATTACTACATACTTAAATATAAAGGATGCAATCATGCTGAATTCACTCACAATTTCTAAAATATTTTCGTTTCTTGTGCCTGAAACATTTTAATTTCCTTGTTTGTCGAAACTTTCTAACACGAAGAAGATATGCTTCCTTTTAGTAACTGTAAGCAAATGTAAACATTAACAGTGCATGGCCGTAGTAAATTATTTAACATGAGAATAATCTGCGAGATCTATAGAGAAATGCCTTTGAATGCGGAAATTTTTAAGGAAAATATTAGATATTAATTCGGGAGGAATAATTAACAATTAAGGTAGGCGCATTCCCTGTTTTATTTGTAATAATTGCAATCAATATTTTACAAAGCACTCAGTTGTAAATGTTCAATCATATGTATTGTAGCGCTTGTAACACGGCGGGAAAATTACACTACATGAAATGTCTGTAAAATGTCAGGCAAAACTTTCCTTACGGTACGTATACTTTATGAATATTTTCCTTAGGACTTGCCTAAGACAGCTTCAAGAGCTGAGACGTGTTTGAACGAAGAGCAAGCCTATCGGTTCATGTGACGTAGGCGAGAGCCGAGTAATACAACGTTGCCTGATAGAGGGCGCTGTGAGTATGCAACTGGAGGGTTCAGTCAGGTGTAGCGCTCTCGATGACAATAACATGGCCAGTACAAGTAAAACAGAGCGGTCAGTGTTTGGTTCTCTTGTGCAATTAGCTGAAGTCCAAATCCTGAATTACCTCGTCAGAACACAACCTAGCATGCAGTCTTCGACTGCAAATTTACCAGGCATTACGTCCTAACACTTATAAACTAGTTAAAGAACAACAAAACAGAAAGTGTCAGCAAATGCCCACGTAATTTTATTCCGTATGGCTGTCTTGTAATTTGCATGGGGAAATGACTACGTTCTATTCTATTTACTTTGTAACATGACTGTCCCTCAATAAACTAGAATTTTCTCATAACATACAGAACAAAACGTAATTGTTTATAACCTGTGACCACTTGTGTAATTAAAAGTCAGCATTAATATTACAATATCCAAAACGTTATTTGTTGCCTGTCTTTCCTACATTGCTATATCCGGCATGCTTCAAACTATTTTCTCTTCCCTGTGGTAGTAGTACAGAGCGCGGTGACGTCACACGCTGAACTATCTTCAGTGCGAGCATATACGAGATGGCCACGGCGCGAACTGCAGTGAGGTAATTCTAGTCCAATCAAGGTCCAATAAAGTAAAACCACAATCGCCTAATACATGCATATTCTAAATAACCAAAACATTTCTCCTTGAATTCATGCAAAAAAATAGTTTTATCGTTATGGTATACAATGTTAGCCACGTATCGGACTGCCATTTCTATGTAACTCCGATACGCGCCGTAGCCTATCTTTTCCGTTAGCCATGGGCACTTCCTGTCCTCCCCTGGACTATAGAGGGAACAGCTTATTGGGATATTATGGCGCGGTCTGGTTATATTCGATGATATTCCATCTGTTAGATCGCATTAGTACCACCAACTGTTCGAAAAATATAACCATGGTAAAGCTACGGCCATAGTTGGTGTTCCTGCATGTTTTTGAACATGTTGCAGAGAAGCCAACCGACAGATTTTAAAACGAAATTCTGTTTAGACGCCGTATTAATTAATTAATTTATTTATCTATTGACGCCATTGTATTGCTCGTGTTTGCGTGATTTTGTCTTAAATTGCTTTATAACAGTGTATGCAGTTATAGTTACTGTTATTTTTGTTGCCATCACAGTAGTGCATTGAATATATCACGATATTTAGCGTTCGGAAGTGATTTTATCCACAAGTGTTATTGCAGAACAAGATTTGCGGAAGGTGAGTAGGTTCATCACGTGTTGTGTGTTGAGGATGTTCAAGCATATTATCGTCTGAAGGTATGTTACTTTAGCCCTGTGATAGGTGAGGTTATACATAATGTAATTATTATGTACGTTGACAGTAATTTACGTTTGGCGTAATTTCGTCTGTAGTTTAGTGTAATGTTGGCCATACTGAATTATTGGGAACTGCCCATGCTCTGGCTGCATCACGCGAAAACCTGCACTAATTAGTTTCTAGCGTATTGGGTCGTTATGGCCTGGACACGGCGAGTGGCCGCTACGTGGCATTGCCACTCAGGGCCACGACTGACACCACTGGATTATAGAAATAATCGTTTCCCAAAAATACAGATAACGCCGTGTTACATGGTATTCGATTCACGTTGTGCCACTACTGCCAACCAGGAGTAACATGCTCTAACAGTTCAGCTATCCTAAGACAGAAACCAGGTGTTGCTGATCAAGCTTACATTTGTAAGCAAAGCATCAAACGCTGGAATGGCTTTTATTTCTGACCACAACTTAATCCAAACACAATATATTTTCCACAGATGTAATAAGTTGCTGCGTGTTCAACATGATTGCTGAAATGTTTTTCAAAACAGCGAGGTGAGCTGATGGCTGCCATGGCGTCTGGTCAGCAAGGGAAGCATATGGCAAATGTCATTCTCGTACCACCTATGCAAGAACGCCTGAGAATTAGGTGACCCTTGGCGTATGTCTCATGAAGTTGACCGTTTACTTTCGTCCAAGATAGTGCACTGCTATGCTGAAGTTCCCCTTTACATATTTCAGCGTATATTGCATATTTTACAAATCTTTCACAAAAATAAATATTTAACCGCTACTTTAATTGTTTATTAGATTTATATTTGATTTATTTCTATGTCTGGTTACATCAGGTGTTTATAAAAAAAGCTGTCTGATATTGCAACAGGAGCTAGGAGTGATCAAAACTAAAATAAATGTGCCTATAAACACATGTCCGGAAACAGGTACCTGTTGAGATTATGAGCCATTTTACTTGTGTCCAGTGTTTACACCAGACAATGGACTTCATACAACATGTGCATTCTAGGGAACCTTTACTGCCACAAACGTTTAACGGAACAATTAATTGTTGGGTTAAAAAAATTATTTTTCTTGTTTAACGACGCTGTCAATTGCCAGGATTACATCAGCGTCGCCGGTGTGCCGGAATTTTGTCCCGCAGGAGTTCTTTTACATGCCAGTAAATCTACTGACATGGAGCTGTCGCTTTTAAGCACACTTAAAAACCATCGGCCTGGGCCGGGTTTGAACCCGCGACCTTGGGATCCGTAGGCCAGCGTCTAACCAACTGAGCCACCCAGACCGACAAAAAAATTGTTGGGTAAACACCATAAACACTAAACAGAAGTTGTGGTGATTCCTGCCATTCTGTCCTCTAGTAACACCTGCATGTTATGTCGATGATACTGCTACAGGAGATGCTCAATGTGGTCGCCATACATTCTTCAACTCCTCTTCTTCAAGAATTCAGAACTCTTTCGATCATACCTGGCTGCTCTCGGATTTGGACACAGGCATTGGTCACATGCTCTTGTAGCGTATACACATTGTCGATGGTTTTGGCGTTCATCAATGGCCTTAAATGTCCCCATGGCCAAAAAATCTTATGGATTGAGGTCTGGCAAATTGAGAGCCCATGCTACTAATGCTCTTTGACCAATCCATCCGTTGGATGAAGTCAACTGTCTGGTGTAAACACTCAACACAAGTAAAATGGCTCATATCTCAACAAGTATTTGTTTTCGGATATATGTGTATAGGAAAATTTATTGCAGGCTTGCTCAATCTCAACTCCTGTTGCAGCAATATCACATTTTTTTAATCAACCTTCATCTTTCTTCCATTAAAAATGAGAATAAACAGTAATTAACAATTTAAGTTCAGATTAAATTAATAGGTATTATTGATGTTAGCTGCGATGGTTCAAATATTTGCTCGATATAACAATGTAGCAATATAAATATGAGTATCTTTGTACAGTTGAGCGCCATAGCGGTATATTGGATTGATA
This sequence comes from Tenodera sinensis, assembly GCA_030765045.1. NCBI lineage: Eukaryota > Metazoa > Arthropoda > Insecta > Mantodea > Mantidae > Tenodera > Tenodera sinensis. The sequence goes on from CM060968.1 coordinate 55,306,374, forward strand.
TAACAACAAGTAAACTCCAACTTTAAACCGCCAATACTACATGTCTTGTAGTGAAATCAATTCTACTTAGACTACACTGAGAAGTCATCCCTACCAGGAAGGCCTTACAAGTGGAAAATTTTATGTTAGGGATAGGCTCTTCACTCGCCTGAAAAATTAAACGCACGAGTTGCGTTAGATAAAGGGCTTGTGACAAGCGAAAAAAGCATTGTGTGCCATATGAAAAGAAGATACGATGTTCCACGAAGTCATAGATGGAACAACATTTGTGAAGTGCACTACAAACATAATTCACGTCATTAGTCAACAAAACAAGTTCTAGTGACACAAATTCAACATGAGCCTACTACCTCGAAAAACGCACCCGTTAATTGCGATGGCAGCTGCAGATAAACCGCGGTACAGACGCCAAGTACAGGAATATAGCTCTTTCTTAGAGACATGCGACCAGTTCCTAATGAGTCTACACTCCGTGAGAACTACCTTGACGACTGGTATCAAGAAACAATGGAAAGAGTAAAGTAGAAGATTAATGAATATGGATCGCTCTGGATGTAACTACAGACGTAGTGGAACGCTATATAGCAAATCTCGCTGTGGAAAAATTAGACTCTTGAGCTCCAACCAAAGCATTCCTGACTGCTTTCAAAACCCTGGAAAATACCCATCATTCAACAACGATTTGGGGACATTGTGACCCAATGAAGGTCAAAACAAAAAAGTGGTGGCTCTTTTCTCCAATGCCGCAGTGTACATATTGAAAGCTGCAGGTGTTCCCAAAGTGCTCTATCCGAACCTAGTACAGTTTACATGCTTTGCTCATTCTCTGCAGCGTGTGACGAAGAAATCAGAAGAAATTCCCCAAGTTAATAACTTTGTTTCATCCACAAAAAAGAAGTTTTTGTGAAAGCTCCTCAAATAATTCTGTGCTATTTAGAGCAGTTATCTCTGCCACTGGAACCAGTACTTGAGAGGTGGGTACTTGGATACAAGCTGTCAACCTTTACACTGAGCACTCTGAATCTGTCAAATCTTTAGTAGAACTGTTCTCACCAGAATCAGCCCTCTTAGTACGTGAAGCTTGAACTACTTTCAACAAACCTAACACTGAGAAAATATTGCATACATAAGCAATTTGGGTTGTCTTCTAGAAAAGAAAACAAGACTGGAATCCAGAACTTTCCCTGCAAAAATCTACGGATATGGAAAATATGAAACAAAAAACTCTTTCGCAAAACATAATGTTGGAGTCAATGTGTCTATAAAGTTCTAGAAATAATTGATAGAAACTCTGGCTGTTCTACTTTCCCCACCATAAGCAAGATCCTGAATGGTGAGGAGCTGCAGCCTCCAGAAGGCATACCTCCAGGAACAATGGTCTTGTTCAAGAGTGCTGAGATATCTTGCGATGTCGAAAGACCATTTGCTTCATAGAAGAACATTTATCGGACAAAAGAATGCCATTTACACCAGAAAATGTGGAGAAGTATCTTATTATGCATTCTGCTAGGAAATAACACATCTGTATTGTGTACACATCCCTGAATTTTTCAATTGTTTATGAAGCCTGATTTTTACTTTCTCTACTGGTAAGTAGGGGAAATATTGTATTCCACCCAAAAACTCGATGTCGAGATTTCACCGGAAATATATGTTTTGAGACCCCTCCCCCAAAAAAAAGCATTTTTAGAAAAAGGTCCGTGTGTGTCTGTCTGTGTGTCAGTCTGTGTATCTGTCAGTCAGTCTGTGGACAGCATAACTCAAAAACGAAAAGTCGGTTAAAAACCAAAGTTGGTATTTAAATTTAATGTCTTTCAAGGATGCGACACGAAGATTTTGAAGAAACTACCCTTTGCATGGAAAATGTTTCGAAAATTTTGATTTTCTTGAAAATGGCTCTAACGATTTTGATTAAAATGTCACATGTTTGAGATATTTTTATGGCAAATGAAATGTATATTTTGAATTTTCTGGCTATATCCCCTGTAGTTTTATTTACTCTGGACGACTTTTGCATAACTGGTAAACCGTTAGAGATAGACCAAATCATGATATACAAAAAATGTAGATCTTGCTAAAATACACAATTTATTCTGAATGAATTTTGTTGTAGGGTGAACCATTTCGGAGATATTCCTTGTTATTTGTGTGAGTTTCGGAAAACTTAAAACTTTCGTGAAATGGACCATCGTTGTTCATTTTTTTTATATGTTAAGTGTGCAAAGAGAAGAGAATCTCAAAGCTTTAAAACTTTTGACTATCGCTCAAAGCCTACTGTATTCTAATATGTCCCTTGCACCTACAAGGAAATAAGCAATAAGATAATTTTTGTACAAATGTTTATCTCAACTAAGACGAAGAAGATATAGGAATGAGAATTTGTACAAATAGTTTGTACAAGAGTAGAGAGTCATGTGAGTGCAGCACATCAGATTTTTTGTGTTGTTTTGTTATGCTTGTTTAACGAACAACATTTAAAGTGGAAATTAATTCTTCTTTCACACTAGGGGTGTAGGTCAAGGTTGTAAAGGGGTAGAAAGAGACTGAAAAATTAAACCCCATTGCTTGACCTTATAGTTGGTTAAACTATGAAGCCCAGGAATGAACTACTTACAGCATAGTATGTCGCCATTAGGGTATGTTATCTCATATGAATTTGAAATCTCCTTGTGTGGTTCGCCAGGAAGGCGAATTTGAAGGAGAATTTGATGTGTGCGCATGATCATGGTAGTTCAGTGTTCGGAGCAGTCGAACGGAGACCAGAAGATCCGTGGTTGGATCCAGGTTATGGCATTGAATGTTTCAGTCTCACTCTACCCCTTTACAACATTTGGAAGTGCTCACAAAATACTATGAAAACTGGAAAGTGAAATTTATGAGTAGCAATTTTAAATAGTAAGCGTTTAATAGTATAGAATAATAACAGCAATAAATGTGATGGTATAAGAAAAGGTCGGTGAGTGAGATCTGGACCTCTAATGTAACTTTAAATGATGTTATATTGTGACGCCTTTCACCGCTCAAAGAGACGCTTGGTGTTAGCTGCATCGCAACACTGCTTTTAAACACACGGCTGATGACAATGGAGCGGTGAGAACAAAAGCGTGGTTGCCCAGTTCTAGAAACTATTACCGTGCTTGTTTACGAGACGTTTCGAGACAAACCTTTATTTCCAGAAAAATCACCGCTACGTTATCCTCCGCTATTTAAGTGAGTCAGTCAGCCAGAGTGGAGTTCAGTCAGTGTTGAGACAAGCAATTGTTAGTGAGTGCATTGTAGGCGCCAGTTGTTTGCAAGAGACAGGGAGTAGTGTATGCCCAGGACAAGAAGGCAAGTCTTAGGAATGTGTAGCGTAATCATTTTGTGCTTCCCGCACGGTGTTTATGACTAGTTTCCCAGTATGACAAGGATGCTAGGTTCGTTTAAAATACACAATGTTGTCACATAACACACCTATAGCTATATTTTAGAAATATGCACTCTCATACACTCATTTCCTAGTAAACAGGACCGCTACCGGAGAAGATAAACAGTTCAAGCCCCCTCTGCCCTTTATTCCCCTCTAGCCTTCTTGTCGTGGGCACACAGTAGTAGAACCGTAAGCAGTATTAGTAAAGTGTGTGTCAAGGTTACAATAGGACAACACAGCTGCTTTTTTGTAGTGTTTAACGCCCGCTTGCACTACTACGGCACCGCAGGCGGTGACACTGATGATACATGGAGTGAAGATTGAGCACTGGTAGAATGAGATGGCGGGGGAAACCCACCTCAGCACCGCTTCGTCCACCACGAATCCCACATGCGCTTGCCTGGGATCGAACCCAGGCCACTTTGGTGAGAAGCGAATGGTCTAACCACTCGGCTATGGTGCGGCCCAACACAGCTGTGAGTTGCAAGATCACAACGAATTGTAAATTTTGTTAACGATAAAACAGATAACTGTTTGCGTGATTCAGTTTTACAAGGGAAATAAAGTGATGTAAAAAGTAACTTGTCATTTGTCACAATATATTTCGTGACCTCTTGAACATGAGGCAGACACGCTAACCATCACGCTACAGAGGCGGGCCCGCGACCTCAGGGTTAACCAAGAAAGGCAAATGAAGTTTGGCTGGAACAAGTCTACAAAATGCGGTAGGTACATATGAATGCTCAGTGAAGAAGTAAGACAGACCTTCATTAGACATTAACATTCTTAACGTATGTTATTCTAATAGTAAATACATAGAAAGTGCTTGAGAGAATTAATCTTCAGGCAAGTTCAAGCCCATTTGCCTTGAGATCGTCTATTGTCTTTCTGTACATTCTTATGGTGGAATAGCGTGGCGCATGTGCGTTTTAATAATACGTTTATTATGGTCACATTATGCTTTAACCCAAAGCAACATTACAGTATTATCTACCACATATTGAAACAGTTTTGAAGCAAATCCCTCATCGGGTGCCAAATTAAATGATTACGGATGCCTGATTTAAAAATTGTCATCTATAGATGGCATCTTAGATGACAGCATGGAGTTAAATGGGATATATCTGTCTCTATCTAGCACATACAGGTTGCCATTAGCCTCGTCCTTTATTACCCTAGCGCTGTTGCCAGATTCCTAACAGCATGGTATAAATATTCAGTTGTTATAAATTTCAGTTTTGAACACATTATCTTACGGAGAACTTTTTTCTCTATCAGGTTATATCCTTTTTAGCGTCGGAGTATGGAGTTAAATAGGATATATCTGTCTCTAACTCTTTTAGAGTAATCAGCATGTTTATTATTGCTGGGTCATATACAATACTTCCTCTACCTAACATGTGGTAATGAGGTTAGAAATTAAATACCTCACTTGGTATTGATCTGTTTAAAAATATTGCAAAGCAAAAGCTTATAAAAGCTCTTTTTTTTTTTTTTTTTTTTTTTTTTTTTTTTTGGCAAAATGTGTTTACAATAATTTGATCAGATGGAATATACTCAAAAATTAAATTTTCCTTTATTTGATTCAGAAACTAATTCGTATTTTATATAAAGGTACACACATGGAGGGGGACACATCCCGCACCTCGATCTACGCAGATCTATTGTGGCTAAAAAAAAACAAGCAGCAGGGATGAAATGCAGGGTGCCACAGGGTCGCAGGCAGAAGGGTCACAAAGACCCACGGAAGTCCCTAACAAGTGCTGAGATCTCTTCATTGCGGTGCCAGGTCTAGCCGAGCAGCCATCACACCGCGGATCCAATGACGTACAGCCATGGAAAAAATTAGAACAGACATTTTCGAAGTCCCGCGTAGTATTGCAGCATGGTTTACACACGTCGATACTCCTGTCGATTTGGGCAGCTCAGTTGGTTAGACACTGGCCTACTGACCCCAAGGTCGTGGGTTCAAATCTGGCCCAGACCGATGGTTTTTAATTGTGCTTAAAAACAACAGCTCCATGTCAGTAGGTTTACTAGCATGTAAAGAACTCCTACGGGACGAAATTCCGGGACACCGGCGACGCTGACATGATTCTGGAACTGACAGCATCGTTAAACAACAAAGTAACTTTTGTAATCTATATTTCTAACATGTAGCTCAGTTTATTGATAGTCTCGTTCCATATGTTCTCGTCTGATAGACACAGACTTGCATTCTACGCTCCTAACGCGCTCAATCATTTTTCCATGGCTGTACAAGCGTCCCCTTCGACAAACAGCGGCCGCCCAAACGTCACCTAGCGCCAAGGACAGCAGTTACCATGCGCAAGCATCCGCGCCATCAGTCCCACACCGCCGACACAACTGGCCTGAAAGCACACCTAAAAGGTAAGGAAATGGAATCTAGGAAAATCATGAAAAGGAAACCGTTGTTATGAAATTAAACACCCCAACGTTCGCCTATATTTTATACATTGTTTCTGGATGTTTTGTTATGGTATTCTGGTTATACAGCACTAGCAGAGGCATAAATTGTGTACAATTAAAGGTTTTCCTTTTGTTTTCATTTGTATTAATACCCAGAAAAAGTCCGTGTTTTCCTTCAAAAATACAGACTTTCCTAGCTGATCAGTAAGCTCTAGTATCCCTAGGTCCTTTATTTCACTTTGTAAACATACTGCAGCTCAAAATATCATTCAAGACAGTTGAGACATTACAAAAACGCTTTTCCTCTTGCAAGCTTCCCACAAAGGTATTTTAGGAAGTCAAATTAATGTCCACTGGGACTCTGTGGATGTCAATGTTGTCTGATTCAGACAGATAACTGATCTCTTAAAAAAATAGTTTCCGTTACAAGCAGAGTGTGAGTCAGCTCCTCCTTTGATTGTGTGCAAATTGGGAACCGGTTCCAGGATTGCCAACATCCTATACAACTCACGTTCCAGTTACAGCAAATAATTCCAGCTAACTGCTTTACGCACTCTAGTATTTCTCTTGTTAAGGAGAGAACATAGTACAACAGTGTTTCCCAGAGTATTCAATTATTGTATTCTTTATAACGTAAAGTTGACCTTAAACACAATCTCTGATTCACTAACTAGCTTTTGAAACATTTCAAACTTGATATCAATACAATCTTATTACCTCAAAACTTGCAATAATTCAACAAAAATGTGTAATTAAAACAAAGTTCCTAGAATTTGAAACAATCTACACGAGAAAAAAAAAAAGTTACGTATTGAGTTCTCTACCCACTCTTCTACAAACTTGTTATAAGCGAATTCTGAGGTGCTTAATTTCATACCATATCCTTTCCATTATTACGATTCAATCCATTTGCTTATCATTCAGGCGTGCATTCAGGCTCGTGGTGTACCGCGGTGCCGGACAGATGGAGTGGATGCTTGAGCATTATAACTGATGTTCTCGTTGTTAGGTGACGTTTCGCGGTGGTTGTCCTCTCGTGGGTGAGCACACTTATGCAACACCGAACCCGCAGGGTGGTCACTGTTCGGCGCGCCTGGCGCCATGGAGACATCCCAGTACCTGTTAGGGACTTGAGCGCATCTCTGTGGGCCGTCGACCTGCGACCCTGTGACATCCTGCGGTTCCCCCACTTCATCGCTTCCTCCTTTCTGGCTACTATTTGTTAATTGAGGTAAATTTTCATTACACATTTACATATTTTATTGTAGGAATAAGGATACATTAGACTAAAAAGAAGAATTTTAAAAAACTGATCGCTATGTGATGGTTTCAAAATTCCATGCTCTTTGCATGACCATGAGTAAAAAAATCGTATGTGTTGCACTCACATGACTTTCTCTACTCTTGTACTAACCATCCTTAAAAACTCTTATTCCTATATCTTCTTCGTGTTAGTTGAGATAAACATTTGTACAAATTATCTTATTGCTTATTTCCTTGTAGGTGCAAGGGGAATATGGGAATACAGTAGGATTTGAGCGATAGTCAAATGTTTTAAAGCTTTGAGATCCCGTTCTCTCTGCACGCTTAAACATACAAAAATTGAACAACGTTGTTCCATTTCACTAAAGTTTTAAGTGTGCCGAAACTGACACAAATAACAACAAACATCTCCGAAATGGTTCACTCTACAAAAAAAAAGTTATTCAGACATAAACTGTGTGTTTTAGTGAGACCTACATTTTCTGTATAGTAAGATTTTGTCTATTTCTTAAGGTTTACGAGTTATCCAAGTCATCCAGGGTAAACAAGACTACATAGGCTATAGCCAGAAAATTCAAAATATATATTTCATTTACCACACAAATATTTTAAACATGACATTTTAATCAAAATCGTCAGAACCATTTTCAAGAAAATCAAAATTTTCGAATAATTTTCCATGTAAAGGGTAGTTTAGGGTGGGACTATTTTCTTCAAAATCTTCACATCGCATCCTTGAGAGACATTAAACTTAGATACCCACTTTCCTTCTTAACCGACTTTTCGTTTTTGAGTTATGCTGTCCACAGACTGACAGACACAAAGACTGATCGACAGACACACACCTTTTTCTAAAAATGCTCTTTTTGGATTCAGGGGATCTCAAAACATATTTCCGGCAAAATCTCGACATCAAATTTTTGGGTGGAATACAATACTTCTACTTACCAGTAGAGAAAGTAATAGAGTAAGAATAGCAACTTATAAAACAAATCTGGTGTGTTGCACTCACATGACTTTCTCTACTCCTGTACCAACCATTCTTACAAACTCTTATTCCTGTATCTTCTGTGTGTTAGATAAGATAAACATTTGTACAAATTACCTTATTTTTTCCTTGTAGGTACAAGGGGAATATGGGAACACATTAGACTAAGTTATAGTGAAATGTTTTAAAACTGGTCGCTATGTGAAGGCTTTGAATTCCGTTCTCTTTGCGCGGCCAAGAGATAAAAGTGAACAACGACCATGTGACATTTTAATCAAAATCGTTAGCCATTTTTCAGAAAATCAAAATTTTCAAAAATTTTTCCATGTAAAGGATAGTTAAGGGCGGAGGAGTTTTCTTCAAAATACTCGTGTCGCATCCTTGAAAGACATTAAACTTAAATACCAACCTTGGTTTTTAACCGACTTTTCGTTTTTGAGTTATGCTGTTCACACAGATGCACATGGCGCGCGCGCACACACACCTTTTTCTAAAAATGCTCTTTTTTTATTCAGGGGGCCTCAAAACATATTTCGGTGAAATTTTTTGGGTGGAATACAGTACTTCCTCTACTTACTATACGCAATAGAGAAAGTAAACATTGAGATACACATTTCACAAACAACCAAATATCTTAAACAAGTGGTATTTTAATCAAAATCATAACGTGCTCGCGTGCACACACACAAAGGTACACGCTACATTACAAAACTGATAAAGATGGCCTTCCCAAGGGCGGAGCAACTTGCTCAGTAGCCCCATCTCATCTATCTCCCTGAACTTGCTTTACAAGGCCATTTGGCAATTCTGCACAGCCTACTTTAGCAATAGGGCTCGAATTTTTAGGTAAATACATATTCTGTTTGCGCCCTAGTATGAACTTGAAACTAAGTTCAACGTTCTAATTATTTACATCGGAGCAAATATTTTAAGTTTTATTGCACATAAAACTGCACATTTTCTGATTTTTATGTAAATAAATATTTTCGGATATTCACATAAATTACACAAAAACGAAGCATTTTTAAATTAATTTTCACATAAATCACATAAAAGCAGCAGCAAATTGTTCTTAACAAATCAGCACTCCCTTCTTTAATCCTCAATTACGCAGGCTGGATGTCGCAATTTGTTATTCATTATTGGAAGAAGAAATGCTAGCTATGGTATCCCTTCGGTTGGTAGAAAATAATAACCATGCTGATTACTTTAAAAGAGATAGACAGATATATCCCATACTGTCGTCTAAGGGTGAGACAAGCTATAGCTACGTGAGCCTGCAAGATAAGAACAGGTAATTCCTCCACTGCACCTGTTATCGCTTCACAATCCGGCTAGTACATAGACAAACTGTATAGTGTTAGCAATTGTGAATCCAGGGATTATACGACGTTCTAGTTGTGTTGTGTTAGGAAATTACATATCGACAGTTTTGAGTTCAGAGTGTATTAAAGATGTCTGGGGTGAAAAGTATGCACAATATGATGCGAAATTTATAAGACAGTGTTAAGAAATGACTTCGCATACTTTTCCGCAAATCTCTGTTTCCTCTGTGATATCATAGAAAGTGGAATCAGTAGAAATGTCTTTGGAAGAAGCAGTTCAAGTAGTTCAGGATGCGGAAAAGTTATTTTTGATCCTGCAGCACAAACCCTAAAAAGAAAATGCAAGTAAGTGTTCTAAAATAATAGTGGATTTAATAAACTAAACCTCGGCGCAACAGCCCAAGAAGGGCCAAGACCTACCGCCCAGCCGCTGCGTCCCCCACCGCTGCGTCATTGGTGAGGTGCAGTACTGGAGGGTGGGACGTGGTCAGCGCCCCGAGCCCTCCCGGCCAGTTATGCGGTCTTCTCGACCTGGGGCCGCTACTTCTCCATCAAGTAGCTCCTCAATTGGTCCCCCCGGGACCTAACGAGGCTGAGTGCACCCCGTGCCAGACCTCCCAGAAGGGATAAAATCCCCATGCTGGTACCGGGGATTGAAACCGGGTCCTCCACGCCAGAGGCAAGCGCGCTACGGAGGCGGTCAATGGATTTAATGATCTATAAAATTCAAATCTATTGGATGGGCAACATGAAATTATTGATGCCAGTGTGAGTGACATAACATGATATAATTATGCTGGACTGACTTCTTGTGACGTGGAGTGATCATTTTCGAAATTCAAGACAATATTTCGTGATTGTAAGCGCAGTAGTAACCGTAAAGTGAAAATTGTGTTGTTTATGCTTGTTTTATTGAGGCAAGTTTTTGCCCATGTAATTTGGAAATAAAGAGTGATAAAAGCTAACCGGACTTGAGATTTTGTTACAATATTTTATTACTGTAGACATGATCCTTGAATTTTAAATATATTTTTAAAAACTCTACTGCACCTGTAATGTTGTATTCTAAATTCTGCACTAATTCAAACAAAAAGCGTAACTCCTATCCTATTTTGTAGTAGAGAAGTAAATGTTTGTTTATATTTTAGGGGGAGTTTAGTACCACTGCAAAATATAGCAACTTCCAGTAGGTAATCCTCCGCGGTCTAGAGGTAACATGCTAGCTTCTGGTTCCCAAGGTTACGATTCCAACCCGGCGGAGGGCGATGGATTTCTTTGGGCATAAAAATCCTTTGCATGGCTTCTCTTCGGGTGGGGAGTAAAGCCGGTGGTCCCGTGTCGTATTTTAGGGCACGTAAAACAATCTCAAGCGGATAAAGAGGTCTCTGAGCAAAATTAAGCGGTATTTCATAACTAATATAAATGACACAAAACCACAAAAGTATAAGAGTATACATAAATAACAGCACAAAAAGACAAAAGGGAAACTTTGAAGGGTAGAATCAGAAAATGACAAATGCAGTGCTACAGCCGGGATGGGAACCACGGATCGGTTCTTCCGCTCTACGCGCGGCTGCTCTTAACCACTGAGCTAGGCAATATGCCAACGCGGCCTTCAATTCTCCAACTGATTCGCATTTTCCCGGTAGAGCACATATTCGAGACACTTGCGCCAATGGCAACCTATAAACTTAAGTTCCGGGCTTTAAGGTTACTATATATAACGAAAACAGCTTATCGACAGTTCCAAATAATTCAATATGGCCGACATTACACTTAACTGCAGTGGACGTTATGCCAACCTATAGATATAATAAAAGCATTATTTATAACCTAAAATATCACAGGGTTAAAGAAACGTGCTTTCACACGCTAATAATACTTGAACATTGTTACCATACAACACATGATGAACCTACTCATCTTCGACAAATCTTCTGCAATAACACTTTTGGATATCACTTCCGAACTCTACATATTATATTTAATGCATCACTGTGTTGCTAACACAACAATAAAAACAGTAGCTATAACTGCATATTATAATGCTCTAAAATAATTCAAGAGAAAAGCACGCACACGCGAGCAATACAATGGCGTCCACAGATTGGTATGGCGTCTAAATAGAATCTTGTTTTAAAATCTACGCCCCTTCCCTGCAACGGGTTTTAAAAACAAGGGCTTCTGTGGCAACATAACGGATGCAGTAACACCAACTATGGCCATAGCTTTACCATGGTTATATTTTACGAACAGTTATCCAACCTAACAGATGGAATACCACCAAATATAGCCAGACCGACCCATAAGGGGGGTAAATGTCACAGTTGGTTTTTGAGGTACTCCAATAAGCTGGTTCTTCTGGTTTCCATATATCAGGCCAATCAACTAATATAAAAATCTGATGTGTTGCACTCACATGACTTTCTCTACTCTTGCACTAATCACTCTTAAAAACTCTTATTCCTACATCTTCTTCGTGTTAGTTGAGATAAACATTTGTACAAATTATCTTATTGCTTATTTCCTTGTAGGTACAAGGGGAATATTAGAATACAGTAGGCTTTGTGCGATAGTCAAATGTTTTAAAGCTTTGAGATCCCGTTCTCCTTGCACGCTTAGCATATAAAAAATGAACGATGTTCCATTTCACTAAAGTTTTAAGTTTTCCGAAACTCACACACATAACAAGGAACATATCCGAAATGGTTCACTCAAAAAAAAAAAAAAAAAAAAAAAAAAAAAAAGTATTCAGACATAAATTGTGTTTTAACGAGACCTACATTTTTGTATAGCAAGATTTTGTTTATTTCTTAAGGTTTACGAGTTATTCAAGTCATCCAGAATAAACAAGGCTACATTGGCTATAGCCAGAAAATTCAAAATATTTCATTTGCCACACAAATATCTTAAACATATGACATTTTAATCAAAATCGCAGAACCATTTTCAAGAAAATCAAAATTTTCGAAAAAGTTTCCATGTAAAGGGTAGTTTAGGGTGGGGCTATTTTATTCAAAATCTTTGTGTCGCATCCTTGAAAGACATTAAACTTAAATACTAACTTTGGTTTTTAACCGACTTTTCGTTTTTTTAGATATGCTGCCCACAGACTGACAGACACACAGACTGAGAGAGACACAGACACACACGGACCTTTTTCCAAAAACTGTTTTTTTTTTTCTTCTTTTGATTCAGGGGTTCTCAAAACATATATTTCCGGTGAAATCTCGACATCAAATTTTTGGGTGGAATACAATACTTCCTCTACTTACCAGTAGAGAAAGTAAAAAGGTAACTATGGAGTTTTGCAGAAGGCTGTGATAAATTTGATTCAGTTCCATTGTTGTTGAAACGGTTTATTATTATCCACGTTACCCTAAATGTGTTTCGTTGGATAACTGTTTTATAGATCTGAAAACTTGGTAAGTAATTTAAATACTACAATGAGTGGCGTAAATTCAACGGTTCTATCAATTTTATTGGTCGGAAGTAACGGCGCAATAAAAGGGGATTAGTCAATTACAACTACAATATTACAATCAGCAAACGCTCCCGAGAATAAAACCAAGGCCCACTATGTTAGTATGCCAATGCTACTTTATTGTTATTATTCAACTTTCATTGGAACGCGGAGGCTAATTTTTGTCAAATAGTTAAAATATGATTTGAGAGAGCACGATCGGAATACCAATACTGGGAAGCAAAAAGTTGGCGAGCAGCTTTTCTTCGATTCAAGGTCTCGACTTCTTCCTCTCAAGGGCAGGCATACATGAATACATTAAAGACCTAAAAGTTTCAAAAGTGCTGGAACTATTAAAATGAAATAAATATATGTAACACGTTCGCTAATGAACGTCGACAGGTCTAATGGTTGCTATGCACGATATGAAGGACAATTCTAACAACGGACTGCACAAAGATTCAATCTGCGTCTTTTGTAACTTAACCAATGTATATCGATAAGTATAACAGCCATTGCATTGCTTCTCTTTGCTGAGCTCACAGAAACACAAGGCGGCTGGTTCACAACCAACGATAACGGTAACGATAACGATAACCAGAACGAGAAACTTCAATTAAATGTATTCAAATGGAAGTATTCACAAACGATGGAAAGCTTTCCCAAGCCCGCGACCGTGTAAATGAAACCATGCTTCGTCACTGAACAGTATTAATCGTGGATCGATTGTTCCAAGTTTTTACTTTTCCTTTCCCGTTCCCAGGCACAGCACAATAGATTCATATTAGGAGTATTAGACTTTTCGTTGTAGAAATTATTCAAGGCGGCCATGCCATAAAACAGCCGCTAGAGATCTCTCTAGTTACAAGCTGGAAAAAAATATCATTAGTCACTTAAAAACACATGAATTCCCAACAATAGCACAGGAATCCTACTTAACTGAGGACACACTCACCTTTGGACTACCGGAAACACAAGCATACAAAACTGGCCTTGAGGAGAGACAGAAAAAGAGCTGGCAAGATACCGTAGGAAACAATGGAGACTGAAGCAATGAAGACAGAAATCCGGAAGGCCCAAACTTCGAGCCTCGAATCGCCGCCCACGGGAGGATCTGCCATAATGAATCATACTACGAGCCCAAGGAGGACTGTGATCCCAGGCAACTGCATGTGGGATTTGTGATGGACGAAGCGGCGTAGGGGCGGGTCTCCTCTGGGTTCTCCGGTCTCCCCCGCCATCTCATTTCATCAGTGTCACCGTCTGCGGTGCCGTATGTAGTAAAAGCGGGCGTTAAACATTACCAAAGAAAAAAAAAAATAAAAGAGGACTGTGTCTGCAAGAAATGCAACAAACCATGCCCCAAGTATCACCTAATGAATTATGAAAGCAGAACTCAACCACTAAACACGCTGATGAAAGACTGGTGAAAATTACAAAACTCAACTGCACACACTGTGTTTAATAAACAAACACATAAACAATGAGCAATATCGACCTCCATTTTCTATCAATAATATGTCTTCCTGTTCTCGTTGCTGGACTGTGTGAATCAAAATGTTGAATGCCGTCTTGCTTCCCGTTCTCGTTGCTGTTCTGGTTACCATTACGGCGTGATTGGTATGCCGGAATTAAGATGAACTTAACGTAAGGTGACTTAACGCGATGGGGCGTAACGTGAAGTAAGAAGCTAGAAGCCCTATTAGGGTACACGTAACGTAATGGGAATGATTCTGGTTTATTCTTCTGTTCGGCAGACATGGCGGATATTGGAAGCAACTCTCTTTTTCTAATCAGAGGTTATGTTTCCAAAAATGAAAAGAAAGAGAATACGAAAATGTGAAGTAAGAAACAGTTTTACACACAAATCACGATGGCCATAACCTACTTTAGGATCTAAACAAAGGAAACAAAGTTTTGATGCCAATAGTTCAATAGAGAAGCATTTACATGGGAAGAATGAGGTAAGTCACTTTTATTAAAATTTTCAGGAGCATTTTTACTTTCTCTACTGCGCAAAGCAGAGGAAGTATTCTATTCCGCCCAAACATTCGCTGTAGAGATTTCACCGGAAATGTTTTGAGGCCCGCTGAAACCAAAAGGAAAAAAGCATTTTTAGAAAATGGTCCGTGTGTGTGTCTGTATGTCAGTCTGTGAACAGCATTCAAAAACGAAAAGACGGTTAAAAACCAAAGTTGGTATTTAAGTTTAATGTCTTTCAAGGATGCGAGACGAACACTTTGAATTAAATTCCGCCACCCTAAACTACCCTTTACATGGAAAGTTTTTCGAAAATTTAGATTTTCTTGAAAATGGCTCTAAAGATTTTGACTAAAATGCCATGTTTGAGATATTTTTATGACAAATGAAATGTATATCTTGAATTTTCTGGCTATAGCCCATGAAGTCCTATTTACTCTGGACGACTTTTGCATAACTGGTAAACCGTAAGAGATAGACCAAATCATACTATACAAAAAATGTAGATCTTGCTAAAATACACAATTCATGTCTAAATAAATTTTTTTATAGAGTGAACCATTTTGGAGATATTCCTTGTTATTTGTATAAGTTTTGGGGAACCTATACTTCTGTCAAATGGAACATCATTTTTATATGTTAGCCGTGCAAAGAGAACGGAATTTGAAAGCTTTAAAAGATTTGACCATCACTCAAGGCCTACTGTATTCCAATATTCTCAGTGTACAGTGTACCCACTAGAACACAGATAATAAGATAATTTCTGTAAATGTTTATCTCAACTAACACGACGATACAGGAATAAGAGTTTGTAAGAATGGTTACTACAAGAGTAGAGAAAGTCATGTGAGTGCAACAATTAGATTTTTAAAGTTTGATACCTAATAACTTGAAAACCATTAATAACCTATTACTCAAATTTTAAATATAAAGTTTGGCATTGCCAAAGCCTTACGTTGCATCACGTTAAGCCAAGTTAGACTTTCCCGTTACGTTCCGTTAAGTTCATCGTATCCCGGCATTAAACAACGTTAACATTCTGAACGTGGAAAAGTCCTAATGCATAACAAGTACATGTTATTTTTGAAATAGATAAATGCCCTAACCGTTTTATTTTAGTTAATTTGTATACCTTATAGGGTGGTGTTTTCCTAGAGGAAATGTTTATCTATTGTGGTTTCCGAGTTATACGAAACGTATATGTATTACTTTTATATGTGGTTATAATGTCCCAAACATATGGGCATTTAATCAAAAGTTCAACCATTTTTAAACCTTTTCAGAGGGGGGAAAAAGGTAATTTTGTGAAAATGTTTACTTGGCATCCTTGAAAAATGCTTGATACAAGTATGAAATTTGCTATTCGTTCGACTTTTTGGTTTTTCGTTATCTCGCACCTAAAATTGTAATTTCGGTGAAATTTGAATAGTGATTTTTTGATCGAATGCAATACTTCCTCAACCTTAAATATCTGTGTAGTAAAAGTAATGTATGTATTATATAAAGACAAGTTGTGAAATTTCCAAAAAAAATATAAAACTGACAAATTGTAAAATGTAGTAAATCGCCCTTACGTAGATTTTATTATTGGCCGCCTCTGTTGTGCGGTAGCATGTCTGCCTCGCATTCAAGAGATCCCGAGTTCGAATCTCGGTTAATGTGAGTTACCCAGATAAGGTAACCTGAGAAAGCGAATGTAAGGTAACTCAAAGCTCTAGGGACTGGCCCGTTTGAGCATCATTTCAACCATTTCACAGCCCAGAAGAATTAAAACAAAATATCCGCCAGAAAATTGCCAGCATTTCTTAAAGTGAACTATGGCGAGTGATGGATAGTTCCCTAAGAGGTGCCAAAAATATATGGACAACGACGGTACCAGTTTCAGCATCTCCTTTCATAAAGTTGATAAGTAAAACCTTTAAAAAAAGTAGTTTTAAACATGCTGTATGGTTCCATCCGCGCCTTTCTATGATAGCGGCAGACAGCACCGAGCGCCGAGGATGCGGACAGGCAAAACACCGTGCAGCCGGTTCGTGAGTTTTTTGCTCTCCCAGTAAATGAATGAATGATGAATAAACAATCAATGAATAAACAATAAATGAATGAATAAATAAATAAATACATGAATAAATACATAAATAAATCAATAAATAAATCATAATAAATAAATAAATAAATTAAACCAGTAACACTTGATAATTCTTGTAATGTTTTCACACACCACTCCCTTACTCGTAGTTAATCACTTGTTGAGCCAGGGTTGAATGGAGGATGCTAAAGAATTGCTTGGAGTTTGAAATTTACATAAAATCAACTAATGCCTTAAATCTTCTTGGAATATCCTGTTAAGTCCTACTCACTTGGAAGAAATTTTTCATAACTGGTATATCTTAAGTTATACACAAAATCAGACCAAATAAAAAAATGTGTTGCACACACAGAAAATCAATAGTAATATTGCGATTAACTACCGCTTATGACCGCACACCTTCAACGAATAAATAAATATACTTCACTACTGTGCACCCTTTGCAAGTAACCACAGACACTATTGGGGATAAAGAGCATTTACTACTGTTTCAAGCAATTACAAAATCTAAACATAAACATAAAAAAGTATATCTCTTTACAACACTCATTTATTTGAAATAACTCTTTTGTGACATAAGCCATTTCCAAGATATCCATTATTAATGGTTTTAATTGTTTTAATGTTTCTCTTAAAGTCCATTCAATATACAATTGTTTCTTGCACTTGCATGGAAAGGGTATGTAATTTTAAGATAATTATATAACGTCCAGTTCTTCAACATTTGGCTGTTAGTCCCTTTGTATAGTAACGAAATGTGTGATGTGGCTATTTCTATAAAAACTTATCTCAATTAAAATTAAGTAGAGAAAAAAATAAACTTTCCTAAGGATAGTTTGTATACTCACTCATAAATGATACAGGTTAGAGAAAGTCATGTGAATGTAATACAGATTTTTAACATTCAGAAAGATCAAACCATATTACAATTTACTTGATCTGGCATTTTATTTTATTGGTTTTATAGTTTTTGCTTTAAACTAACAATTTTTCAACTCTTTCGTGCGTAATATTTACAAAGTATATTTTCGATCATAGTGTGTTTTGATCCTCACTTGTTGTTTACACTGTCATGGTGGAAAGTGTGGGTCTGGGTGGCTCAGTTGGTTAGACGCCGGTCTACTGATCCCCAGGTTGCAGGTTCAAATCCGGCTCAGTCCAATGGTTTTTAAGTGTGCTTAAAAACGAAAGCCCCATGTCAGTAGATTTACTGACATGTAAAAGAACTCCCGCAGGGCAAAATTTCGGCACACCGGCGACACTGATGTGATCATGGCAATTGACAGCGTCATTAAAGAATAAAATGAAAAAAATGGTACAAAGTTGAATTTCCTGCATTTAGTGTTGCTAAGCTAACCTGCCTGTCTTTGTTACTAAACATATGCGCATGAACTACATTGAATTCTCTAACTTTTGATAAATTTATTATTAGACACATGGAATATAACCTGCTGAATTTTACCAATAAATTTTAATTAGATCTTACTACTTAGGAGTTAATTCATACTGCTGCTGACTTTGAGCTGTAAGTTATTAATTTTTTTATGTTCAACAACCAAGCACAGATAATAATAATTATTAATTTTATTTTCCTGTAAGTAATATTTCTGTTACCTATTCATTGTTCTTTCTTGTGCTCCGATGATGTGTATCACATTTGCACTGCGCTGTACTACTACATGGATTTGACAGAGCAAATTTTTGGCATAACTGACAATATTATCGACATAATAATGGATAAATACATTTAGGAAGTTGTAAAATCTGAGATGTGGATTACAAACGTGAATTCAAATGTTGATAATTCTTGACTTCCCCACCCCTCCTGCCCCCCTCTTTGATATCAAAACCCATTTTTATAGCAATTTCAGAAATTATATAATTATATAATTGCTATATGTATGTAAAATCATTTTGTAAACACTTGTGCACGGTTGAAGTTACATTATAGTTTTAAAATTTGTGAACTGTTAATATTTAATTGAAGATTGTAGTGGGATAATTATGATTAGTCTAATGCAGAGCTTCCAGAAACATCACCATTTTTCACATTATTTGCCAAAATTTGTATCTTCAATTTTACCACTGCTTATGCATTATTTACACAATGAAACATGTACAATGTTACTCTTCCACGATTCCTTTGTAAAGAAAATAAGAGTTTCTGGTCAGCCTTTCCCCCAAAAAGCCTCTCATACTATGAGACTGTAAACCAAGAAAATCAAAACTTTCTATTTATATTAAGTAAATAAAATTAGTCATTTTTTGCAACCATAATATAACATTGAACTAATCTATGCAAAGGTTAGTTTTCTTTTTTTCTTTATTCTTACAGCTTACTAAAAACATCCTAAACAAGTTCATAAATAGCATTTTGTATTGCATCCAAAACCTTGATATTGAGATTTCATCAGAAATTCCACAAATAAATAACTCAAAAACCCCATTTTAGAAAAGATTGCTTTTAATGAATGGAGTGTGTTGGGTTTAAGGGCCCGTCGACAACTTGTTCATTAGGGCCCCTAATGGATGGAAGAGAGTACATTTCAGAAAGAAGCACTCAGATCAATACCAAATTTCGTATTGAAGTACAGTATCTTCCAAAGAAGCAATTCAAAGTGCTTCATGAAATTTCTCTATGGCTTTGAAATTTTATTAAAATACCATCTTTAAGACAAATAAAATGTATACATTGAAATTTCTACAAATACCCTGTGAAGTCCCATTCATTCTGAATGAATACTTTATGTAACTGATAAATCATAAGAGACAAACACTTCTACACAAAGAACTGAAGATCTTGTTAAAACATACATTTATACCAAATAGCATTTTGTTGGTCATTAACCATTTCCGAGATATTTGTTATTGATTTGAATTTTGAAATAATTTATACCTCAACTAATAATGTTTGGAGAATAGGCCTCCCTTAACTTTTCTACATGGTGTAAGTTGTTGAAATGAATCACAAACTCGAGTTTCCTACAGCTTCCTTTACAATCTCAATGTACATACTAAACCGTTTTAAAGGTTAAGTTGTCATGCATTTGTTTTACATCTTTTCAAAGAGCATGTAAATTCAGAGACAGTGTATAGTGACTTGTCTTGCAAAGATTTGAGTACCTATAGCTTCAGCTACCATTAACCCTCTTGTACCTATAATGAAATGTGTAATAAAACCATTTCTGCAGAAATTTATCTCAAATACCACGAAGTAGTTAGAGTAACTTATGTATATAGATATGTATTAAAACCATCTGTCCTCCACTGAGGTTGACCACATGGACCTAGAATGCATTGACAGAAACAGAATTACAATAAAAAATAATTTAAAAAAGCAACGAAACTTAAAATATTTATAGTAACGATAACAAACAACAATATAACAATACAATAATAAACAATATAATGATAGCAAAAACGTAATTTCACTATGATTATACCATGTTTAACATTTAAAATGTAGAGTATAAACGATGGTTTAACATTGTCACAGAATCCTTTAAAAGTTTAACACAAATGTTCAAGCTCTTTCATGGGCACTAGTTTGCAGAAGAACCATAAAAATAATAGTGGAAATAAAGTTATGTGAATGTAACATCAGATTATTTTTCATACTTTTTACTTTCTCAAAAACAGCTAAAAATTTTAATTGAAATACTGACTGTTTAAGATGTGAATATGACAAATAAAATATATATTTTTAATTTTGTATGAATTGCCTGTAAAGTCCTCTTCATCCTGGATGAATTCTGGGTAACTGGTGGACTATGAAAAAGACAAAAGCTTACTGTAAGGGTGTGTATTCCACGGAAGCGTTGACTCTGCTTTACTTGTTACTAACACATTAATTTTTACATTTTCATTAAAGTCATTCCTGTGAACATTTTAGCAATACAATTTTCAAATAGCACACAGGCATTGCTACACAGGAGACACTTTTGCAAGTAACTACTGGAGCCCCAAAGATGGCAGATAGTGCATACTGATAATTGATATTTAGATACACTGTTGATATAATCTCGTTTTGTGGAAGCAAGATGTTCTTACCATGTGGGTAATCCAGGTTACTGATTGTTGGATGTTAGGAAAGAAAATCAAGTCAATTTATGATTCTTTTTAATACAAAATAGTTTAATATTATGCAATGTGGCAAATGTTTCTAAAAAAATGGAATGTGTGTTTGACAAATTTCATTTTCAAAGACAGATTGCACATCTTTTGGTAACTAGGAATAGCACTTACTGGAAGCAATTTTAAAACTGTGAACTACTTGTGCAAAAGCATGAATGTAGTAGGGAGTAGTGAAACATGTGTGAGGGAAGAATGATATGTTGTGTCTGAAAATCTGAATCAAGTCATTTACCTATATAAAGAAGCAAGGACACTGAAAAAGATAGGGAAGCTCCAACATTACAGAATTTGAAAATAAAAATAAAAACTTATGGGTGAAATTTTAATAAACATTTATGCCATAGAATGGCTCACAGGTTGTAAAAGCATAGCCAAGTCATTTTGTTGACCATGTCTACTCTTCTCAATATTGTCATAGATTGGCACCACATACAACTGGCTTACTGCCAGAAAAGTGTAATTAAACCACACAATGTATATGAAGTACTTTGCATCTTTGAAAGTTTGCAATGTTTCTTTTCTTTAGTGCTGCTAACATTTAGGATTTTTGCAATAAACATACAACTCTCTGAGAGGTAGAATTAGAACTGAAAAATTCAATGCCACAGAAGGGATTTGAACCATGGACCTTGTGCTTCAAACATGGCTGCTCTAGCTACTGAGCTACTGTTGCAACTTGCCAGTATGACGAATTCCCCAACCGATTTGTATTTTCCCAGTAGACCACAAAGGGATCTCGCATCAGAGATAAATACCCCAAGGATGACTTACAATCCTAAGTACTTTATATCCGTGATTAAATAACCTTTAGATGGTATTTATTTATGCCAACAAACTTACTGCTGGTGTTTTTAAACACACAAGCCGTGTTTGAGAGGCAAATTCTAAGCCTACTTATCATCATCATCATTTTAGAATAATGAAGATAATTACCAAAAAAGATTTTGGAACAGAGTCCAGCTGGAGGAAGAATCATCATCATCATCATCATCATCATCATCATCATCATCATCATCATCATCATCATCATCATCACTGAGCAAGTGGCTGGCATGGTAGCACAGAAAAGGAAGGAAGGACTGCTGAGGGTAGGAAAGAGTCTAATATGGAAAGCAGACTGTGATGGTGGGGGAGGTGACCTTGCCCAGTAGGTGTGGGCTGGACTGAGTCTGGCTGATATATAAGACAGGGGAGGATGTGCACAAGGGCACTTCTGCACCTGAGTACCACAGAGCTCAGAAGATTCACCAACATGAAGGTCCTGGTAAGTCCTGCAAGCTTTCACTGCTAAATCTTGATACTTAAAACTGTTACAACTATTGAGTGTTAGGCTATTTGTGTCTGACTTTTATGAAAGTTACCTTAAACAGTTAAGGTAAGGTAAGTTGCTAAGGCAAATTATCACTCATCATTTTAATATTTCAAACTTTTAACCTAAAATTTAGTGAAAATTTACCCAAATGCTCCAAAAAATTGAAGTAATATGGTACCTATTTTTAAACTTCTACCTTAAGCAAAGCTTGATTAATTACAAATTATTTAATTCATTTAATGTTTTATAAAATGTTATTTCTACTAAAGAATCTACAGGGGAGAAAAACTGCATAATTTGCAATAGTTTCTTCAAGTATGTTACATTCACATGACTTTTTGTTCTCATGCTTCTACAAACTATTGTTACAAAGGCTGTTCTACATTTCATCATAAGATAAATGTTTGCAGAAATGCTTTCTTTTCATATTTTTTAACAAGTTCAAGGGCTCACAGGACACTGAAGTGACAGTCAAATTTTTAAAAAAGTGGCTCGCTATATGTTGGCTTTGACATTCCATACTCTTAATGACATCATATGGAACAAAAGAACGGTGACTAAGTACTTTAAATGAGTAAAAGGTGGAATAAGAAGTGCTATAAACTGTGATGCTTACTTCATATTAAATTGGAAGCATTTAAAAACCAAAACCAATAACAATTAAAATCTACAAAATGTTTAGTATAAGAAAAATGTGATGTACTGTGTATTTTAATGAGCTCCACATATTTTCTAATTAAGGTTTTGCCTATCTCTTATGGTTTACCAGTTAAACAAAAGAATACAACATTCATTAAAAATGAAAAACATTTCAATGGCTATCTGCAGAACATTTATTTTATTAATTATGCAAAATCTTAAACTTATGCTATTTTAAATCAAATAGTTTGAGAAAATAAAAAGCAACAACAATGTTCTGTATGAAGAGTAGTTCCTCCGAAGATATTGAACTTAAATGCCAATTTTTGTATTTATTCAAAGGTTTACCTTTTTCTTGATTCAAAGGGCTTCAAACTACTATTTTGATGAAAACTTAACATGTAATTTTGAGTGGAATACAATATTTATACTGCTGCATGTGGATGACTACACTTTCAGAAAGATCTGGAGCAAATTTTAAGTCTATAGTTTTTGTGCTAATAGAATATTGAAGAATGTAGGGTGCTGAAAAGTTTAAATGAAACAATCTGTGTGCCTGTCTTTTGTCTGGTCTTTTGTCTGAATATCGTAAAAGTGTAGCAGTTGTATCTTTAAACAATAAGGGAGCAAAAATTGATATTTTTTGAAAATTAAACCCTTAAACTATTTTGGAAGGAACAATTACAACATTGGATTTTGCATAACTTTATTGTGTGGTCCCTTACCTTAAATTATGGCTTGTATATAAAAATGTTCATGAAGAAATATAATTTCAAACCTTAAAATAAATGTTTAAGTATATCTATTTCTAAACCCTAAATTTATATTTAAGTATATGTATTTAAATATGTATTTCTAAACCCTAAAATATCTATTATGATTTAAAAGTTTGACACAAAAGAAACCTATTATTATTAAAGCTAATTTGTGTTAAGGACATGATTGTATTAATATTAGTAGAAAGCCAATCACAAGTTATAGTATATTAAACTAAGCCCCGGCACAACAGCCCATGAAGAGCCAAGCCTTACCGCCCAGCCACTGCGTCCCCCACCTCAGCCCACTACAGGTGTCATTGGTGGGGTGCAGTACTGCAGGGTGGTACGTGGTCAGCGTTCTGATCCCTCCTTGCCAGTTATGCGGCCTTCACGACTTGGGGCTGCTACTTTTCCATCAAGTAGCTCAATTGGTCTTGGGGCTAAAGAGGCTGAGTGCATCCCATGTCAGACCTCCCAGATGGGATAAAATCCCCATGCTGGTACTGGGCATCGAACCCGGGTCCTCTGCACCAGAGGCAAGCACACTACCAATTGCTCTACGGAAGCGCTCAGTTATAGTATATTAGTGCTGATAATTCTGCTGAATAAATCTTAAATGCCCATCTCCAGTTAAATTTCACAAATTACTAATACTTAGGTCCTGTAATCACTTTTCAACAAAATAGCATGGAGATTAAGTGAGGGTGAAAATTTGCAGCTCATAATCTCACTATTCTATTCAAAGCTTTTCATTTACAAATACCAATTAAACCACTCACAAAATGGAACTTAATGCTTTCAGCATAGAATCAATTTTAATTTGATTTAAATATATATATATCTCAACAAGGGAGGATATTTTGACAAATTGCAAGTGTAGAAAATAACCAAAGTATAAATTTCAGTTGTATATTTTTGCAGACCGCAAGATTTTGTTATAACGTTTTATGCTATCATGGAAAGGCACTATATGTTTAAATAAATTATTTTCATATATTGTAATAATTAAACTTAAACCCTGGCACAACAGCCCATGAAGGGCCAACACTTGCTGCCCAGACGTTGTGCCCCACGTAATACTTAATTATAAAATATATAACGAAATCCCGTGTATCCCAAAACTTTTCAGGGGTAGTGTATGCATATTATATATATAATATCATGGCATTAATATAAAAAGTTCATATATTCACAGATACAGCTTTTAATAAAAATAATCTTAAATTTAGCAAGTCGCACTGGTTACACATGCAATATGGAAAACACAATGCAACTGTTCATACTTCTCAGATCATTTTTATTACTAATGAATCCATGTGAGAAAAGATAAAAATCATGTAAAATGTTTTATAGATGCCACATAACATGTAACTGGGTGGAATACAATACTTCCCCTACTTACCAGTAGAGAAAGTAAAAATTAATAACAATTTTCCAGTTGATATTTAAAAATTCAAAGCAACAACAAAGGATATCTTGGAAACAGTTAACATCACAAAAAATGTTATTTGACATAAATGGTGTGGTTTAAAGTGACCTACAGTTTTTGTGTACTGAAGTTTTGTCAACCTCTTATGCTTTACTAGTTGTACAAAAGTAAAAAATGAACAGCTTATCCCCAGAAAATTCAAGATAGGTATATACTTTGTCACACAAATATCTTAAACACATGCTGCTCATTTTTTGGGGGGGTGTGGTGCAAGGTGGTTTAACAAACTTAACAGGGTGGGTCTTATCAAAAAATTAATGAAATTGGTGAAATGATCCTCATATGAGTCTGGGATCCATAGAGCTTAGAATTATCAAACTTCACAGGATAAGGGATTTTTCCCAGAAAAAGACTTATCCAGATAAACTCATCCTAACCAAGATTTAAACTTAGGGCCTCTTTAATGTGAGGCAAACACACTACTCCCACATTATGGAAGAGGGATATGTGGTATTTTAATCAAAATCATTAGAGCTATTTTTGAGAAAACAACAAAAAAAAAAAAAAAAAAAAGTTTGCATGTATAAGATTGTTTGTGATGGGGCAAGTATTTTTGAAAATCTTTGAGACACAGGCTTGGAAGATGCTGAATTTAAACACCTAGTTTTTTTTTATTTACCCAATTTATTTCTTTTGCTGTTCCAAGCAGATGCAAACCTTTTTCAAACATTTCTTTTTGGATTCATGAGTTCTCATAGTGTGGAAAAGAAAGTAAAGTATTTGAAGTAGCTCATAAGGAACAGAATAATAATAATAATAATAAAATTATTATTACAAGCAATTTCCAAGTTAATTTTACACCTAGCAAATGAAGCAAATAAGGATTGTTCATTTGGTTCGTTTTAAGTTTTTATCCAGTATGTTAACTCAGGAACATTTCTGATATAACACGTTGGTTCATGAATGCACAAACAGGGATTTCCATAATATTGTTTTTTTATATCTGTCGAGGACTGTTTTAAAGTATTGATTAAAATTCATTACATTACTGCAGAGATAGATGTCCATGGTTTGATGCCTATTGTCCAAAAAGGAAGAAATGGTTCCAAATCCCTCAGATAAGTGTTTTAAACCTGTGTTTGTTCTATTCCAGGTTGTCATTGCCGCCGTTCTGGCCTGCGCCTCAGCTAAACCCGCTGTAGCACTTGCACCATTTGGAGGTTTTGGCTATGCCTCCACCTCCATCCACCCTTACACTTATGCTGCCTACCCATATGTGATGTCCCCACATCTTGCATATGCTGCCCCACTTGGAGTGGCTACTGCATACCACGCTCAGGACATCATCGGTCAGGCAACTTACGGACACACTGAGCCCTTCCAGGCCCACCACGAGGTTCAGGTAAACAATCTGCAATATGCTTATATCTCAGCATATTTTGAGGTTCAACCACTTCATTGAATCTTAAGTTCAAACTTAATGTTGCAGTTACTTGTAAGGTGACTTATTATTAGGGAGCGAGCCTTCATACAGTTTGCAGGGTTTGGACTATAGGAAGTGGGAAGGGTCAGTCTGTCGCATGATCACTGCACACAAGAGGCTAGGTACAGTGGGTGCACGAATGTTGTAGATAAAGTTGTTGCATAACTTACATTCAATACTGTCCCCATTTGTAGTAAAATATTCACTTCCAAATTCTTGTACAAGTTCAACTATATGTGAATATTTTGATCTTCGTGCTGCAAGCATTTTACTGTGTGGAACTAGTGAACACATTCAAGAGATACTATGCACTGTAGACAGCACGTTTTGTGCTGTCACTGTACTTGTGCAATGACGTCATGCTCTGCCCATGTGGCAGGTAACTTGTGATCGCCTCATTTCACAATAGCTGTATAAAGGTTCGAAGCCCACTTATTACAATGCAACTGAAGCTTTCTTAACATAATTGCACTGGAAATGATACAGTTTCTATCCATAAATAAACAAAGTAAGTAAATAAGTAAGCAAATAAATAAATAATTAAAGGTATGCCTCTTTTGTTGTGTCTCAAGTGTTAACTTCCTGCTACTACTTCTCTGGTTGTAATTTTATTGACCTATTCGGTTGCAACAAATGCCTTTCTTTATGTTACTTTCTGTGTTGACTGTATTGCATCAAAAATAATGCAGAGTTTCCAAAAAGTTTATGTTTAAAATCATGTTTGCTTAAGTTATATCATTTAGTTTATGGGACCTTCTGCTACCTTCATGACTGTGAAAATTGTTTTTCAATTCCCATTTTTGTTTCAGAAATATTTGCAGTGGTAAGTTTTCAAAAATAAGCAAATAGTTTTCATGTAAAGGGTAGGCTGGGGAGAGAGGCATTTTCTGGAAACTTACATCTTTGGAAGATGCTCAACTTATATACCAAAATTGAAATTTATCTGAATTTGGTTTTTGAGTTATGCTCTTTATGGACAAACACATGCAGACACGCAGTATCTTCTTTTCTGGATTCAGGGGACCTCAATACATGTAAATCCTGTGAAATACTCATATCAAATTTTTAGGAGCAGTACAAAATATGTCTCTATTTACTGCAGGTAAATGGTAAAATGACCAGCCCTGTAGCACAGTGGTAGCACATCTGCCTCTGGCACGGAGGATCCAGGTGCAAATTCCCTGTACCGGCATGGGATTTTTCCCTGCTGCAAGGTCTGATCCGGGGTGCACTCAGCCTCATTAGGTCCTTGAGGGGCCAATTGAGGAGCTACTTGATTGAAAAGTAGTGGCCTCTGGTCAAGAAGACCACATAACCAGCCGGGAGGAACCAGGGCGCTGAACAAGTCCCACCTCCAATACTGCTCCCCACTCATGACGCCTCTGGTGGATAAGGGTGGAGAACGCAGCAGTCGGGTGGTAGACCTTGGCCCAGATGGGCTGTTGTGCCACAAGGTTATTTTTTTAACTGGTAAAATACAGCACAATGTAAATACCAATGGGGATGAATGGGTCAAGTCTAAAATGCAAGTAAACCTGGTGTTAATCTTCCCTCACAATACCTAAATTGATGTATCTTTTGTTACTTAACCTGTACTGAGTTAGTTTGGGGCCAGATTTGAGGAAGTTTAACACTTGCTCTCAAATTAAAAATATTATGCCATTTACACAGGTTTTCTTCGTGTGATAAATTTTGAAACACTTATCTAGATGGAAACAGTCAAGGTACTAATATTGATAACAGCATATATCACTGCAAATCTGGGCACTTTCACTCAATTCAACTGAGCAGTTGCTTGTAATACACAGCTTCTACATCGCTTTCTCCTTCTGAGCCAAATGGCTTGAGGTACAAAGAATAGTTGCTGAATTCATTGAACATTGATACTTTCTTATTCATTATCATTGTTGTTTTCAATACTATCTTCCTGCATCAAGCAAAAAGACTCTAAAAGTGGGAATACTTATACGTGCATGTGTACAATCTCATAATCCTCTGGCTGGGAATTCCCCTTAAACGTGTTTTAACTGAATACAAGTGGCATTTTTGCATATTGTTTATATCTGACAAAGCGTTGAGCAAAGTAATAGATTGAGACACAAATACTCAGTTGATAACAAAGTTTACCTCATCTATGGATGCTTATCAACCACAAAGTATTAAATTATAATTCAGTTATTAGTTTGTTATTATTATCATCTTTATTACTATTATTAGGACCATGCCATGCCGAGTGGTAGGACCCTTAACTCTCACCAAAGCAACCTGGGTTCAATCCCAGGCGACCGTATGTGGGATGTTTGGTGGACACGGTTTCCCCGTCATCATTCCACCAATTTCTCCATCATCACCTTTCCGGTTATCTTTCACCATCATTTCATATCATCCATTTCCTCACTCTCACACCAGGCTTTGGGCTGATCACCCATCCCAGTTCCTCAGTATAGTTAACTTCAGTTACGAAGACTGCATATACTGGCCAGGAGGGCTCAGGGTGCTAACCACATCCCACTCTCCAACATTAGACTCCGCTCATGATGGCTGTAGTGGGGAGAGGTGAGAGATCCAGTGGCCAGGCGGTAGGCCAAGGCTATACTCAAAGGGCTGTAGTGCCACAGGACATTATTATTATTATTATTATTGAAAATCCTATTTAAAAAGCCTAATGAACACCACATTGTTATTTGCAGTGGTATATTAGCAATTTGGCCACTGTAAATCAATGAGATAGCCATTGCACTGAAAGCTTAGAAACTGTTTGTAAATTTTCCCTAGGATGCTGCTGGCAACAAAGTTGGAAGCTACAGCTACATCACCCCCGAAGGCAAGGTTGTGAAGACTGACTATGTTGCTGATGCCACAGGCTACCATGTTGCCAGTAATGCCCTGCCAGTTGCACCTGCTGAGACACCGGTTCCTGTCGCAGACACCCCAGAAGTTGCCGCTGCCAAGTCCGCCCACCTTGCCCTTGTCGAGGAAGCCAAGACCCGTACTCGTCGTGATGTGACACCAGCTAGCACTGTTAAGGTCGACCTGCCTACCGTACCTTTCCATCACATCTACAATCCCGTCCCTTACAGCTTCATTCACCATGTCGTGTACTAACTCTCCCTTCCTTCCTCTATCTTCTGTATTTGTGATGTCTTGCTGAATGTTGTGAATGACTGTAGCCTGTGTTCCTTAATAAATTTAGCACTTTTTTAAAAAAACAAAACTGTTGTGTTACATTCATATGACTTTTCTCTACCTACCAACCTTCACATTTATTTCTTTTTATTATTATTTTTTATTTCTATCTACTTCAAGTGACTCGAGTTGAACATTTTTAGTAGAAGTTGCATCAAAAATTATTACCAATGACTAATTCACATACATCCATTATACTAGTATGGCAAAACATGTGCAGAAAATTGTGGAGTAGAAAGGCAGTACTAAAATAAGCATTTTGAGAATAAGAACTAAAAGCTTTCTTATTGCACTACACATGTCAACATTATATCCATCATGTTAAGAGTCTCCAACTGTGGAACCTGTGTGTGATGCAAACAAAACATATTCTTGGTCAATATTGCGAGGTGTGTCTAATAGGCAGCTAACTGGACATACATGAAATAACTGAGAAAGAGAAAAGGGAAACAAATGTTTAAGGTCTAAGTATGGAGTACCTCCCCAACATTTTTCAATTATGAAGATTGAGGAAAACCTGGGAAAAACTTCAGTCAGAGAGGACAGTCCTGGCAGAATTTGAATCACATACTTCTCATTCCGAAGTTTGTGCCTTAAAGACCTTGGCTATTCATGTCAATGGATGATACAAGGTCACTACAAAACTTTTGAGATATGAGAAAATCGAAGTTGATGCACTCAAATTGAATGTAGGATGGGATACCCCGATCCTTTGTGAGTAAACTGGTATCATGTAGTGACTCTCCCATTCCAGGAGTTCCTGCAGTGCAAGAATGAACAACCTGCGGCATGAAGGCAGAAAATCCCTGCAATGAAGCTTGGAAGAAAGTATTTTCAATCAATGATTTTCTATGATCTTAAATGTGGGTTAAACCAGTGCCAAAGTCTTGAACATTTACAACAGGCTTTTTCAGACATTGCTCCTTCCTGTGCCACAGTTTTCTGGTCATTTCAAGAATTTAAAAGGGGCCAACAATCTTTGAAATATGAGGAGAGAAGTGTGCATTCAGTAACAGCAGTGACTGAGGAAAACCGCAGTGTTGAGAAAAATGCTTCACAAAAATAATCACATAACATTTAAAGAAATTGAGGTAGCATTGCAGATTGGTTTGTCATCAGTTTTGAAAATCCTCCATGTGAGAAAGGTCACATCCCAATGGGTGCCTCACAATTTTAAGAAAGAACAAAAACATGCTGGTATTGAATGATGTGAGAAAATGCTGATAAGATTCAAAGGAGGGGACTTTAGACAGATTTCTGACATCACAGGTGATGAAATCTGGATTTATTAGTTTGACCAGGAGACCAGGCTGTAATAAGTGGTGTGATCTTTCCTGATGACAATCTATCAACAAAAGTGAAATGTCCACAAGGAAATGGTTGCCTCATAGGGTGGTCTTGTGGCAATCACTCCTCTGTAGGAGCAAAGCATGGTTACCCCTAATTGGTACGCCACAGCCTGCTTGCCAAAAAAATTTTGCCAAGCTTCAGGAATGGCGGCCATACATGGAACTGTGAGGGATCCTTTTGTGTCATGACAGTGCATCTGCACACACAGCGAACACCACCATTCAGTTCCTGGAGTCTACAGAGGTCAAAGTTATGATTCATCCACCATACAGTCCCGACCTGACCTCATGTGACCTTTTTCTGTTCCCGATGGTAAAAAATTGCATACGTGGAAATAAATTTTCAATCCTGAAGATGCTGTTACTACCTACGAATGGGAGTTTGCAACCATCAAAGAAAACGTGGCAGAAGTGCTTCCAGAAGTGGTTTCAGCAAATACAAAAGTGTATAGTGTGGTGGTGAGTACTATGAGAAAATGCAACAATCAGAATAATTTTTAAAAAATATTCTTGGTGTATCTCAAAACTTTCGAGTGACCCTTGGCCCAAATGACCTCACTCACTCACTCACTCACTCACTCACTCACTCACTCACTCACTCACTCACTCACTCACTCGTATAATTATATCGAATGCTTGTCCTGTTCGGTACCGCATCTGCATGTAATGGTTAGTTGGTAGAAATGGACCATTCTCATAGCCAGCTAGAAGTCCAGATCTTACCCCATTAGACCTTTGGGGCTATGTCAAGAATGAGGTCTACAGTGAAAGAATTAAGGATGTTGACCACTTAAAATAAAGAATCAGTCAAGCAATTGCAAGCATTATGCCAGATGCTCTTGTCAGAGTGTGGGTTAGAGTTGAATTTTGTTGAAACCTCTGCAGTGCAGTGAATGGAGCCCATATTGAGAATAACTTATGTTATTTGTAAACTGTTTGAGTTACTGGATACCTAAAAGCACTTTCAATCAATTACACATAGTAAGTAGTTCACAGTGAACTTGAAAAGTCCTACCATACATTCTTGGAAACTCTCTATTATATATATGAAACTGTTAAGAACAGTTTTACAGGAAATAAAAAGGAATGAACATTTTTTAATGTTAAAGGTAGTTTGGGTCGGGAGATTTTCTAGAAAATCTTTCTGCTGTATACTTGGAAGGTACTGAATTTAAAATACAAGTTCTGTATTTACCAAACTGTTTGTTTTTGAGTTCTGGTGTTCAGATACGCACGTGCACACATGCATGCATGAGACCTTTTTCTAAAAATGCCCTTGTGGGGCGAGGGGGAAGTTCAGTAAACTCAAAATGTAAATTTTCCAGTGAAATTTCAATATTCAATTTTTGTGTGGAATACAAATACAGTAGAACCCCAACTATCCAAGGTAAGGTGGACTGATAGTACCTTGGATAATCGAAAACTTGGATAACATGAACTCTTGTCAAAAATTGAGAGGCAAACATGGCAAATTGGTGAAATAAATGAAAACATGGTCAAGGATGTGAAAAAATGCATCTACTGTATTATCAAATAAAAAAATTATGTACATACAAATAAATCTCAAATAAAAATACAAAATGAAAAAAAAAAAAAAAAAAACGCCTACAGTACATACATACAGTATGTGCATGTTCCAGTTACAAAAGTCATTTCTTTGAGAAGTCTATAAGTGTTTTCTGTTCAACGGAATTTGCTCGCTTCTTTGTTGCCATTTTAGCGCAATCGTCATAGCAGTCTGTTGAAGCCATCTCTGACTGTTGTTTTAGATGCTCTATGGTCTTTTCTATCGCTTTACATCCTTCACTGTGGCTGACTTTCTCATTCCCCATTTCAATATCTTCATTGTCACTTTCACTTTCTTCCACTTATACACTCACTGCCTCTACTACCATCTCTTCAATCACTTCTGATTGTTCACCTGCATTGATCCATTTGGCTACATCGTTTTCAGTGATTGTTTCATCTGCCAATCTTCCAGC
The DNA here is from genome assembly GCA_030765045.1 of Tenodera sinensis. NCBI lineage: Eukaryota > Metazoa > Arthropoda > Insecta > Mantodea > Mantidae > Tenodera > Tenodera sinensis. Next base: position 55,339,593 of record CM060968.1, read on the forward strand.
TAGCTGTGCAAGGCCAAGGTCATTACGCTCTATGGGCAAACTTTCTTGATTTTCCATGACGTTTAATAACCTTGCACAGCACTTTTCGTAAAACAGGACCTTGGTTAACCCGGAACTCAGTAGGAGCTCAGATAACCTCAGCTCTATGTACCTCTTTAACCTAGTCTGGATGGCTCAGGCACTGGGGCTACAGCTCCCATGGTCGAGGTTCAAACCTGGCCCAGATCAATGGTTTTTAAGTATGCTAAAAAGCGACAGCCCCATCAAAATTCCACCACACTGGCAGCACTACAATCCTGATAATTGACAGTGTCATTAACAAACAAAATATTTATTTATTTTTCTTCTACCTATACAGGCTGGAAGGAAAGTTATTACATTCCTTCTAATATGTCCTTTGTAGAAGCATTATAAACAAAAAAGTCTGATGGCATTTTGTTCTTTGATCAGCCAATTTTGAAAAAATAAATGGTTTTTGTTCCAAATTGGATGTATAATTCCACAAGAATGTACAAAGATAACCGTTTGTTACTTGTATGATGCATAAAGTAACTAATTTCTGATATAGCTTTGGTAGTAATTACGAGACATCAAACAGGGTTTCGAAATAATCACTTAAAAGAATTAATGGAATACTCTGAGCTGCTTTTTGAGGCATGAAATAACTCGACAACATTGCATTGAGGTTGGTCAGGGAATTGAACTGTTTTCTGGATATAAACATGGTGGTCACTTGCAGGGTCGAGTAATGCTTTGGGAGACGACTATGATTGGCCTACACTCGCACAGTAAACATTGAAGGAGATGGTATCATATTCATGTTCATAAAACATGTGGTAGCAGTAGTGAAGCGTGTTTATATACTAACCTATTGAAAGCGACACCTGCACAATCTGCAGTGTTGCCAGATACTAAAATATCTTCATATGAAATAGTCACAAACAAAAATGTAAGATACAAAATGTGTTCCAAATATTGAATCTATCACCGGTTTAAATTAACCTAATGACTTTGCTCCCACCCAGTAAGAAGGTGCTGGTGAAAGCAGTGGCTGCTACTTGCTGCATTAAAAATTATGATACAAATCCTACTCCTATATCCTTAAAATAACAAAGCAACAAGAACTGACCACTTGGTAGCAAATCCATATTTGGAAAAATAATTTTCAGTTCTAAAATTACACCAAGATATTTTTTCAAGATGTTCCTGGAATCACAAGAGGACTCCTCATTCACATCAATATCAAATCGGCAATTGAATGTATGTTTAAAATGGAGATGACTGCTTTGCTCATCTAAACATCATTATTCTTCCTAGTTGTAAGTGTAAATGGTATGTAACATCAATAATCAACTTAAATTATTTACAATTAAAAAATATTGTCTTTGTAATTCTTATTTCCCTTAAGAATATACACTTCCCTGACTCAGAACATAAAACAACTCAATCATTTGATGCAGAAAATACTACATACAGAACTGCCACTGACTCAACTGGCAGTATAGTATTAACTATGTAATGGCATATCTCTCTCACTCTCTCTCTCACTCTCTCTCACTCTCTCTCACTCACTCTCACTCACTCTCACTCACTCTCACTCACTCTCTCTCACTCTCTCTCACTCTCTCTCTCACTCTCTCTCACTCTCTCTCTCACTCTCTCTCTCACTCTCTCTCACTCTCTCTCACTCTCTCTCACTCTCTCTCACTCTCTCTCACTCTCTCTCTCTCACTCTCTCTCACTCTCTCACTCTCTCACTCTCTCTCACTCTCTCTCACTCTCTCCCACTCTCTCCCACTCTCTCTCACTCTCTCTCACTCTCTCTCACTCTCTCTCACTCTCTCTATCTCTCTATCTCTCTATCTCTCTCTCTCTCTCTCTCTCCCTTTCTCTGTTCATATTCCATATGCATTCATCACAACACAAGCACAAAGGTTTAAATGATATTCTGAGAAGGTTTTGTCACATACGGTTAAACAAATGTTTGCTCGAGTTCCTCTACCATCAGAAATAATGTAAATGAAAATGTTGACTCTTTGCATAAGCATTTGGCCATCACTTTCCTATTATACAATAGACTCTATCATGAACATTTCATTACTTGTACAGTTTAAGATAATCTCAATTGAATCTCAAGTAATTTTAATACACATAACTTCCAAACCCAAACTCCACATGCAATATACGTAACATACCTGCCAACTTCCTGAAATTGAAATACATTAAGCTTTCCCTTGTCCAGCAAAGCATAATCATATTACATTTGCATGAAATTTAGAATGCATATAACATTCAGTGTGGTAAATGTACCAGCTACATCTCAAATAAATGGGAACTCCATTTCACAAGAATCCCTAAAGATGTGGTAGTATTGTTTTCTTTGTCACACATGCTAAAATTCTTCCTGATGCCACAACAAGCACATGTTAAAGCAAAGAACACAATTCCTAGGCTGTACACAGATTTCTAATCCTTATTTTACCTTTCATAACATGAACTGTAAACAAAAACATTCACTTAAATAATGGGAGAGCAAAAAACTCACAAACCAGCTGCGCAATGCTTTGCCTGTCCCCATCCTCTGCACTCGTTGCCTTCTGTCGCTATCATAGAAAAGCATACAACAATTTTAAAACTACTTTTAAAGGCTTTTCTTACCAACTTTATCAAAGGAGATGCTGAAACTGGTCACCATCGTCCATACATTTTTGGCTCCTCTTTAATAAACTACCCATCATTTGCCATTGTTCATGTTGAGAAATGCTGGCAATTTCCTGGTGGATATTTTGTCTTAATTCTTCCTGGGTGTGTGGGGCTTGTCTTGTGCACTTTGTGTTTTAGGTTACCCCAGAGGTAGAAATCGCAGGGGGTCAGGTTGGGGGACGGAGGGGGCCACAAATCTCTACTAATAATTCTGTCCTGAAACACTTTCAATTGTTCTCATTGAAAGATTGGCTGTATGAGCTGTCGCCGAGTCTTATTTGAAAAAGGCAAAATCATACTCCCAGTCTCTTAATTCCCTAAAAAAAGGGGACAAAATTGTATTTACATATGTATGGGTGTCAACTGTTGAGTCAAAAAAAATTGACCCTATAACTCAGAACCTAATAATGTTCATGAAGTACCCCTTTATGACAGTGTTTGGTGTTTGGTGCACATTAGTGGTGAAAGGTTTCTCACAGCTCCAATAAGTGACAGTGGCCAGTTTCAGCATCTCCTTTCATAAAGTTGGTAAGTAAGGCCTTTAAAAGTAGTTTTAAAAATGTTATTTGGTTTCATCTGTGCCTTTCTATGATAGAAGCAGACGGCAACGAGTGCTGACGACATGGACAAGCAAAATGCTGCACAGTCGGTTTGTAATTTCTTTTTTTTTACTCTCTCTGTATATCCCACAGGCATATAATGTGAATAAGATAAACAATTAATATGAGGGTGTTAACTTTACAATTCACATTGTCCATTACTGAATGTTCCCACCCTTTACTACTGGCTACTAGAAGTTACTATTGGTGCAATCAAATTTTAAATCTGAATGCTACACATTTTGTTATGGCCCAGTGATGGGGAACCATGAGCGATGAAGGAGAGACACACAGATAAGTCTGGTCTACCATAGCACTGTATACCAATTGGCACAGCCAGTGCTCTTTTTCCGGGGGAACGCTGGGGGATGCGTTCCCCTAAACATTTTCTGAAAACAAAATTGGAAAACCACTTATTTTCCCAATTAAAAAAGTGGGAAATGTGATTTTAAAGCTAGCGACGAGTTTTATTAATATTTGTTGGGTTGATTTCCATTGAAAGGGGTTATAGTAGCGTTAGTATCTCTTTGCAACCATCAAAAATAAGTGCATAACAACAATCGCTTTGCTATCTATCTTCTCACCGAGCTTCTTGTTCACTATTGGTTAATTCGCGTGTATGTGGTCTGAGCAAAGAATCGAAATCAGTACTCTTTGGTTCTGAGCCGATCTGTTCCGTGTTCTTAGGTATAGCTCAATTCCTCGCAGTGGTAGACGTGATAATATGTTGTGTCTTGTTTATGCTTAGCCCCTTATCCACACTTGTAGTGTATTGTACAGTGTGCACGTGGTTTTTCAAGTTAAAAGACGCGATGAGTCGAAAAATAACTAAATATTTTATGTGGTCTCCAGCATCCAAGAAAATTAAACAGAGCAACGATGAATGCATTACAAATTATAATGCTGGAAGTTTCATGACGGTAGATAATAGTGTAGCCAAAAACGAAAGCAGTGAAAGCGTGTATAATGCTGATGAGACCTCGAGTGAATGCAAGTGTGATGAAAAATTAGATGAGATCCCTGATTGTTGGTGTTTAGATAAAAAAAATTCATTTTGTGCAAAACATGACTGGTTATTGATTAAAAACAAGAAACTTGGTTGCAGAATATATGGAAAAGTTGGGAAACTAGGACCAGACCGAAACAAACAAGGGATGAATATTGCACAGGCGTGGGCTATAATTTCTGCATCATCTTATGGGGTTGCGAAGAAAAATGAGATTATCTCTCTAAGACAGAAAATATTCAAACATAAGGAAAATTCTGCTCATCAAACTGCATCTAAGATTTTACATAACTCCAAAGAAAACACTTTAGGAAACGCTTGCATGAGAGCCTTCGAAGAAGTGACTGCAAATGTGTTCCGTACAGCGTACAAAGTTGCTAAAAAGAGCAAAGTTGCTTTTAATGATTTTCAGTCTGATATTGAACTTCAAGAACTAAACAGACTAAAAATGGGCGCATTTTACACTCTCGAAATACTTCCACAAACATTATTAATCATATTGCATCAGAGATGAGAAAGATGTTCTAAATAAAATAATTGACTCCAAATGCAAAATGTTATTAATGACTGACGAAAGTACGACGATTAGCCAACTAGCATCTTTGATAATTTACATGAGAACAAAGCTCCCTGAAATGAATGAGCTTACAAATCCTTTTGTGGATATAGTTGAGCTGCATGAAGTGACTACTGAAGGTATATACAGTACATTGTTAAAGTGTTTAAATGCCCATGGCTTTTCTGATAATCTTCTCTGAGAAAATCTTATTGCAATTGCCACAGATGGAGCTACAGTAATGATGGGAAACAAGAAAGATGTTGTAACATTACTGAAAAAGAATGTCCCACACATTTTAGTATGGCATTGTGTCAACCATAGACTTGAGCTGTCGGTTGGAGATGTGATAAAAAAAGATTTCCCATCTCTAGTAAATCACTTTAGTCTTTTTAGATAAATTGTATTCACTGTACCAACAGTCACCAAAGAATGTACGAGAGCTGAGACAACATGCTGAACAGCTTGAAACTCAGTTATTGAAGATAGGTCGAATTTATGGCAAGAGGTGGGTAGCCTCAAGCTTCAGAACTGTATCAGCTCTTTGGAATAATTTTCATGTTTTGGTTGTTCACTTTACTGCTGCTAAAGGTGATGAAAACAGAGACTCTACTGAAAGATGTGTGTATGAGGGCTTGTTAAAGCATATTACAAAGGTCAATTTCATTCTTGATCTTGGATTGAAATGTGATGCTCTTCAAGAATTGTCAGAATTAAGCCTTGATCTGCAATCACAAGATATGACATTGTATTCAACAAATCGGAAGATTAAAAACCAACTAGTCTTTGAAGATGGAAAGTGAACAGTGGACCTCATTATAGTGAAGCATTTGAAGCACAACAACAATTGAGCTTCAGTGGTACTATTCTAGATAGTGGATCAAAAAAGAACTATCTTAGCCATTCAGAATTTTAGAAATCATTGAAAGGAAGAATGGGGAGTCAGCTTCTACAGGCAACGGACACAGGAATTTCTGAGTGTGCCCAAGTGTTAGACAGCTCAACTTGGTTTAATAATCCCAGGATTACATATGATGAACATGAAATAAAATCCTGATGTAAATGTTTTGAACTGCCTCAAAGAGAAATTCCAAGGGATTTCAGAGATTATATTATCAACAAGAAAATGCTAGTCTATTTTCTCTTGTGAATGTATTGAAGTGTGTTCCAATTTCTACCAGTGAATGTGAACGGGGATTTTCCCAAAGGAATCTGATCGTCACTCTTACTAGAGCTTCATTACACCATTCTACAGTCAGTCAGCAATTTAATGTTTATTAAATTATAAATTGGTTGAGCCTCCTCTCCACCTATTTAACCTAACAGTTTATGTGAACTCTTGGTTTATGAAAGATGGACACCTTGCAACGGACCCCAAGAGCAAGTAGGGACAGTGTGATTACTGGACCAAAGATGAAATTATGCCACTGTGGAAGCTGCTGTGATAAGGTATTTTTAATTCAATGTAGTTTAAAGGGAAAATCTGAAAATATATCATTGATGCCCCCTCCTGTGGGCTTATTTATTCATTGTTATTATTATTTAGATGATTGGAGCTGCAGCGACAAGCAGAAGGTAGCAGCAAACAGTGGATATTGAAATCGGCCAGAAACGTAATCATTACGCACTAATGTCATCTGCTCGGCTTACTTAATTTCTTGCACAACATATAGACTACTTAGACTTTAAAGTAAACAAGTCCAAGAGATCCCCTACACTTTTTTTTAGAAAAAGAGCACTGGGCACAGCACATTCAGACTGTAATCTAAGTTAAAATATAATGCAATAAAATATAAGTAGAATGCCTTATCATGTCCTTAGTTAAAGTCTGTATAACATTTTGAATCTGTGCACAAAACCATAAAAACACCTTCTTGGCCATAAAGATATCCAAAGTTTTTGGCTCCTGTACATTTTACAGGCAAACTATACAAGTTGGCAAGTAAGCAATAACAATAAATATGCCTTACCTTTGCCATCAACCTGGATGGGTTTGAAACCAACAATCTCTGCACGAGCTTGAAGTTTGGTCTGAACATTCTCTGCACCTTCCTTCATTTTCGCCAGGATGCCTAGATTGCAAGGTAACACAATGCATGTCATGCACATACCAGGGTTAGAAACATTCACAATATTAATGCCCCATAACCATGCAAACAGTGCACTCTGTATCCAGTAAAATAGGAAAAAGAAGAGAAGCATATCATGTACCTTAAAAACAATTGTGTGAGTCAGATCATAATACAACCCACATACAATAGACTACTGGTTGTGCTGGGGGATTAATTGAAAATGCATCACTGCACAAATTAATTTCCAAAAAATACAGGGTGGGCAGAAAGTCCCTTTACACTGTAATTAATACAGTTCTATAAAGTAAAGACATAGGGAAATATGCAATACAATTATGATAATTCAAAGGTCATTCTTACAACATATATCCTGATGGCAATAACAGAACCAGCATGCAAATATTACCCATTCAAAAGGCTGCCAAAGCAATACGGAGATATGAATTCTTTTGGTGTGGAACAATGTTCTACATCTGCAAATGCTTAGATAAAAATGTTTTTGAATCGCTGGACTGTATATGGAACAGAACAATATCTGACTCCATTGCCTTGACCTGCAAGAAACACTGATCCCACCACACCTGATAATGTACTGTGGGGTATTGTGAAATAAGCTGTGTGGAAAAAAAATATACTGACAGAGCAGCTGAAAGAAGTATTCATGCAGCACTTCAACACATCACCTCTAATATGCAGCTGCAGCTGCAGATGCATGAAGTGCATTACGTTATGCTATGAACATGGAGGAACCCACGCACACATTTGGGATCCATAGCTGCACATAAGTACACAGTTTCAAAGTCAGCGTAAGGGGACTTTCCAACCACACTATACATAATGGAACGTAAAACCAAATCTGCTCATAAAATAACTCCTTGCACAGATGTTTCATTAGGGGTTAGAAAATGTCATAAAACGTGGTACATGCTTAGAGGTATTCACATATCCTAAAAACTATTGTTGGTACTTATTTCCCTTCCCTGTAGATGCTTAAAACAGTTCAATCTAAATATAAGAATGCAGGGAGATCACACTGTAGAATAACAACTGACATATCAAATCTTATATAGTAGGAAACTACTTAAGAATAGGTTAAACTTAAAAATAAAGTTCTCCAATTGCATAACATTTTCAAAGGTGCAAATCTCATGGCTATTATGATGACGGATTTTCCTGTAAGAAATAGTCACAATACGAGTAGTTATATGTTAAGCTGCATTTGTACTTAATATACAGAACCTTTGTTTAGATGCATGGCCGGCCTAATGGAAATTTTCTTAGCACTGGGAAGAACACTGTTTGCCCATATTGGATATTTATAGCCCCCTAAATTCAAGCCCACAGACTTCTCATCCAAATTGCTACTACAATAGCCACATATGTAACTTTGCCATAAAAGATGTTGGAAATTATGTTGTTTCACCAAATATATCTCGTAGCTTTTAAAAAAATTTGTGAACCTCATTAATACAGGGTTCTTCGTTTAAAACCTAACGGGCAAATGGCATTTCGCCTGTACACGATTGGGTGTGCCACAGCCAGCTTTGCTCCAACATAAACTATATGCATAATGCATGTATCACACTCTTACCTTATAGAAGATGCTGGAAATGTCATCCACCCTTGGCTAAACAAGCATTATATCCAGAGAACATATTCTGATTCACAGGATAAGTTGGGCCACTGTAATGTTTCCAATTTCACTTCTAATATTCTGTTTCAGTTCTTCCAACATATGAAGATTTGTCTCGTAAACTTTGTCTTTCAGGTTAACTCACAAGTAAAAATCATGTTAGAACAGGGGACCGAGAGGGCCATACACCAGCACTAACTACTCTATCTTCAAACACTTTCCAAATTTAATTTCTCCGACTCCTCTGCTCTATAGGCAGTAGTAGAATCTTGTTGAAACCACCCATATGATTTCTCTTCTTCTACCAGTTCATGATAAAATGGGGTCAAAATGTAATTTTGGTACCTCTCTGTATTTACAGAGCCATAGAATATTGAACTAATTATGCATCTTGCACTAAACTACAATTATGTTATTTGGTTTAAATGTTAAAAGTTTAGCATTCCAAGCCAAGATTTGCAAAATTCCTGATTCTTGCACAAGCTTTTTCAGAGTTTTCTTTGGACTTCATTTTAACTTTTCTGACGTCATCAAGTTTTTCCTCTAAGAATATAGTGATTTACTTACACTTTTTTAACAAGAGTACATCCAATTTTTTTTAAATTTATTCATAAGAATACAAACTTTGAGACGCATGAACAGCAGGGAAACCACCTATAAATTACTGTTTCACTTCTCTGTAAGACTTTCTTCTCATATACGAATCAATCACAAAGTTCCTGAGTGCTAGTAATGCTTTTGGCATTATAACAGTACTAACACTGAAACAAATACTCTCAGTATATCAATCTCTGTATGGCACAGGCTTTGCATCAAGGAGTAGAGGGAAAGTGGAAAGCCACACATCCAAACAAAGACTCCATATAATGATTAAGTTTCACTAGACATACTGTGAATGATAGTTAAGTTAAAAATTTGCTTCTGCGGTTTCATTCTGCTGACTAGTAAAATCTTTATTTGGCTGATAAGTTGAAATTAAATTTTTCAGTCCCTGAACATTACCAAAGATAATGAAATTATGAATAAAAGTAGTTTATCCATCTTTATGTACGAACACAGCTAAGAGTAAATGTCATCATAAAGACCAAGACACAATAAAGAATGAATAAAGCAATGACATTCCATATGGGAATTGCTCTTTTATTACATTATTTAAAGGTAATGAGGCAATATCCAGAAGTCAAATTGGAGTCCCTCAAAACAAGGTGGCGAAGCTGTGATAACAGTCCTTGTAAGTTCCAAGGAAAACAATAAGGCAATTTTCACAACAAATGCATGTTAGTGTTCAGCTGTACTGTAAGCCATAGCGGTTTATCTTCAACTACTCTCCTGTAAGCATGTCACAGTTCATACTGATGTTAGAACATACACATTTCAAATTATGAAGTAATCTATAAGAGTTGTTTTCTTTCTACCCCTTAGGAAAAAAAACACAAGACTTTTAACTCCCCTTTCTTGTTTCTTAATACCTTTCAATTATATGTACTTGAACCAATAATATTCTTAACTTCCTTACACCCTCAGTATAAATTGATTTGCAATAGAAAATAAGAGTTTGTATGACTTATGATCTTCATATCCGAGATAAATATCTCTCCTATGGACTTTTACAATGCTTCTTTCAGTCATTGCGGTAATTGGACATCCATCATCATAGGTGGAAGAATCATTGCATTTAAACCCTACAGCCCATTTCTTCACTGTATAAAAAATTGGTGAAGAATCTTCCAAAGTGGAATCAAGTTCTTTCATTTTGATTTGTGTTAACTAGTGATAGGACATACCGGTATTTTTCAATATTCTATACCAATACTGATTTTTAAGCACCAATACTTGATACTCACTTTATAAAAAGCTGTGAAGGTGATAGTTTGTTCACTGAATTATGTTCTTAATAGTAGTTTTCTGTGTATAAGTGCATGTAATCAATTTTATTTTTGCTCATCATTTTCAAATGTTGCAGGATCATTTTTGACAGTGATCGGAAATTCGTACATTGTTTTTCAACAGAGGTTCTGTAAACTTCACTGGGTGTATGAATGTCACATGCTTCTTTAAATTGGTTGTATTGTATGACTTATCATTATGCAAAAATGTTTTTCTACAAATTTTACACACTGCTCTGTTGTTATTTGTATGATCTATTTCAAAATAGTTCCACACTTCCTTTTGTTTTATTAAATATCACTGTTGTACATCAGTAACACATATTTCCATGTGTTCTATTATCACATAGGTACCTTAAGTTCCAGTTTGTTTCTGATGGATTCACTGACTTTGATCATCAGAGCAGGTAAATGTAATGACAGAGTAAATCAACAACCCAGGCTATTGTAGAAATGTGATTGAGTGCATCAGAAACCAGCTTTATTCACAACTCAGAATGTTGCATGTTACATGAGTGCCTCTATTCCTTTCACTATTGTTTTTCATGTTTTCGTTTAGACATGGGTGTCTTTGGAAAGTTGCATTTTTCACTCACAGGAAACACAGTCAAGATCTATCCAGAACTACAGTCCAGCAAATCTTTGAGACATGAGCAAGACAATGATGTGAAGTCTTGACTCCTATCATTCCTTATTCAGTCTAAAGTTAAATGCAACAACTTTGAATAATGTTGTTGTTGTTTTCTAGTGCCTTGCATCTGGCAATGAAGCCATTAGCATTCGTGCTTTCCAATACTTTTGAACTGTAGTTTCTTCTGGTCTTAATGCTTCACAGGTCTTCAAGTGCTCTTCGTTCATTTCTGCTGGATCGTTACACAGGACACATATTGGTGAGGCTGAGATACCTATTATGTAGAGATGACTTGCTAAGCAGTCGTGATTTGTCAATAGCCGGAAGGCAGCAACCGCTGTTTTCCTTGGTCTCTGGGGGATTATATCTGGGTTGGAAAGTAGTGTAATCCATTTTTTATCTTTGGCATTTGTTTCTATTTCTTGAAGGTATGAATGAGAAAATTTTTTAATGATCAAGCGTTTTATTGAGGAATATGAGAAATTGAATTTAGACTTTTGTTTTATTGTTGTGCCTTTCTTTGGAAGTGAGTCTGCAGCTTCGTTCCACATGACTCCACAGTGTGCTGAAATCCATTGGAGATGAACAGTCTTATTAACTTTCTGGAGTTGTGTTAACATTTTGTAGCATTCTCTAATTTTTGTTGACTTCTTTGTAGTATTTGAACATATTCCCTGAATTGCAGCTTTAGAATCTGAAAGAATTACTGCCTTGTTAAATTTATTTAAGGGAAGATTTAATAATTCTCGGAGAGCAATGTATATAGCCTCTATTTCTCCATCATAATTTGTTGTGTCTCTGCCAACAGAATGATAAAAGGAAAAATGTGAACATGTAACTCCAGCTCCAGTAAGGTTTTCCTTTGAGGATCCATCAGTATATATGTGCAGCCATTCTTCTGTGGGATACCTAGTATTGATTGTTTCCAGAGCTAGAAGTTTTTGTATTTCTTTTGGTGTGTCTGATTTACTTATTTCCTCTATTAATTCCAAATTGAAGGTAGGTTGCAATAATTCCAATGGATTTTCTCTTATAAGTAGATTTTCTCTGGTGTTAGGAATGTTCAATTTGGATTTAATCTGTGTTACCTTTTCTAGGAAACTACTATGAGTTTTAAGGATTGAAGGGGGGAGGTTCTCTTCTGTCCATTTAGAGTTTGGCAGTCGTAACATTTTCTCGTGTATGCTGACCTGTCATGGCATGTAATACGTCCTGTGATTGGTGATCAGAGGATGTGGTCGGTGAATTTATTTTGATAATTCTCCCGGTCAGGTCGGTGAGACCCGTAAACCAACGACAGGTGTGGTCCTCCAGACATTCTGGGGGTTGTGAGAGAGCGATGTGACCGCCAAAACATAAAAATATGGTGCTCTCTAAAAAGCGGTTACTATTACTGCTATTGCTCTCTTCAGTGAAAAATATTGAAGAGCAAGAGGATTAATGACTTCATTGTCAGAAATCCAGCATTAGCCAACAACAACATTTTCTCGTGTTGGAGCAATGCTTGTTCTTCTATTTTTGTTGTTATTGATGGGGTCCGTGTTAAGGCAAGCATGGCATCAATAGGTGTGGATTTAACTGCTCCAGTGATTAGGCGAAGAGCCTGATTTTGTATTTGTTCAAGTTTATTGATGTTAGCATTTGCTGCTGTTATTAAAGCTTCAGAACAGTACAAGAGGTTTGGTTTAACATACATTTTGTATGTTGTGTTAAGGACTCTTCTTGAGCAGCCCCATTTAGCACCAGCTAACCTTTTCATGATTTGCAGTTTCTTTTCAACCTTTTCTGAGATGTTATGTTTTTTCCAACTTAGCTTTCTGTCGAAAGTGATGCCTAAGTATTTGGCATCATCAACTGCTTTGAGTGGTTTACCATTATAATTTATGTTAATATTAACTGGTTTGTATTTTAGTGTAAATAATTCATAATTTGTTTTTTCCATGTTGATAGTCATGAGGTTTTTGGAACTCCATTCATGTACTTTGTTTAGGGCTGTTTCTATTCTGTCTTTAATTAATTCAGGTTTTTTTGGAGAGCCTGAAGTCCAAATGACTATATCGTCAGCAAATAAAGCAATTTTGGTTTCTAAGGTTTTTATTATTGATGGAAGGTCATTTATATATACGTTAAAGAGTGTTGTGCTCAGAACAGCACCTTGTGGAAGTCCTCGGTGTGTTGTTTATATTTGGAAATGTATGTATTATATTTTGTGGCACAAAATCTTTGTGAAACAAACTGAGTTATCCATTTAAGCATGGAATAATGTAAAAATTAAAAGTATTGTGGGAAATGACAAAACCCGTCCAATTAGTTTTCTATAATTTTGTATTCTAAAATTTTGTCTCAAATAAAATACACAGTTTTTTTTCTCATCAACACAGTCTACAGTCTTCACAACCTCTTCTTCTTATAACCTTATATAGTGAGGATGATGTCACATGGATCTCTTGCAAATTCCTTCAATGCCAGTGACGTAGTCATTAGCCACATACAAACAAACACTCGCATGAGGCACCCTGGCCCCATCCATCCTTTGTTGTATGCCAAGCCTGATGTCAGAGTATTGAACGTTTATCTCTAAGTATTAGTCATACTTCAATACCATAGAGTACCCAGAGTATCGAGGCCTTGATGGTATCAAGGCCCCAACCCTAGTGTTAACTTATTATTACAAAGTGCTTAATCACTGCATGTCATTTGATTTTTATGTCTTTACAGAAGAAAGCTCAACTTGTTCATTTTGCTGCACTACAACAACCAAATAAATGAAAGTACATGTATGTAACTGTACTTTGTGCTATCTAAAGAATTGTACTTAAGAAGTATATCTAATATTTATACTACATCTCTATTCAACCATAAACTTTTGAACTGTCTCTGTAGGCATAGGCATGTAGTGTTATACTGTGTTTGTCAAGATACCAATTTTCAAAAGGTGCTGCATCACAAACCCATGTCTGACATTGAACTGTAATCCTAGCAAACCTTTGAGTGTAGTGCTTGGAGTGACAACAGAATTATTTATACATATGCAATATTTAATGAACTTGTCATACATACAAAATGTTATTACCTATGGAAACAGCAATTCTCCATTTGACTTTTGGATAATATTGTAAAGATACTGTACTACTTTCTATCCTATCTATGTACATTTTTTGTGGTTTTCTACAAGCTGGTCTTCTCAGATGGCATTTAAAATTCATCTGCTATATAAAATTAAAGGTGTACAGGTACAGATCTTCAAAAATATTGAGAAAAGTAATCAAAATGAGCAAAAGGTACTTTAACTTGTATCTCCAGTCCATTCATCAAAAGAAAATGGAATATTTGCCAACTCTGCAGCAGAATGCTTTCATTACAGGGTAGTTATCAAGGTCTGCTATAAATGAAGTATTAATGGTGTCTGTACTACCCACTGCCTTTGGTTTGAAAATAGTAAGGCATTATGTGTGAAATGTTTACACTTCAACTTTCATTTTTATACTTTCATCTTATATTTAAAAATAATAATCTTTGTTATCCAAGAAACAATGCAAAAACTTCCAAGTTACCATGGTTTGTTTACTTTATTCCTATCTCTGTTAAGTTAAAATGTATCCAGATCAGTCAAAGTGAAACCTTGGCGCACCATACTCATGTATTTCATTTGCCTTATATTCTTTTCTGGTGATTGATCTCTAAATTATTGTCTTTGCACTGTTCCCAATAAACAGCTTTGATTCTTGTTCTTGCAATAATTCAAAAGAACAAGAAAATGAATTGATCACAAATTCCTCAGAATTATAAAACATTAATTGAGGATACATTTCACGTGTTACTAATTTGTACTAATCCAGCACATTCTAACAACTAAGAACACCACTTGCTGCTAAACACAATTTATCACTTAAGTACCTAACATTACACTTGAGACACTGCTGCACGCACTTAGAACAAAACACAACTGATCTATTGAATCAAATCATAACTGAACTGCCAAGCCACAACTCACAACTGAATTACACTTGGTACTATCCACAACACTCAACTGAACTCTCATAAGTAATGCCACGAGTGATTGTCAATTTATCTAGAGGATTTGACTATTACGAGTTGCATTTAAGACTATTTCACAAATTAAAGGATGATATAGTTAATGAAATGTTATTTAAATGCTGTATTGTAATTATTAACCTTTTAAAAGACACATGTAGCATGAATATATACATCAGTGTCCATTGGCATGGCCTATAAGATTGTCATATTGATGCTCTAATTTTTTATGATTTTGACAATGTCAGTAGTTGGAGTATCTGCTGTTAAGTTATAATTTCAACGCTTCAAAAAGCCTCTTTTTAATTTAAAAATTCTGTGTGGATTCGTCCAGTATTTTAAAAGTTCAATTATAATATTAGAAAAGTTAAACAATAATTACTTAAGTATTATACTATAAATGTAGATTAAACTTATACATTGTTAATAAATACAAGTGAATACTTTATTAATGCTGATACTGATCAGTTGAGCGATAACTAAAATTCAGAGGATCAAATGTGATAAACTTTCCATGAATGAAGGCTGTCATTGGTTGAAATGTAAAATTGTTATGCACATGATTGGTTGACTTCAACCAAGTTACGTATGAGTGGAGTAGTCACTGTAACCGTCTACTAAACTCTCAACTCCACTGTCAAACCCAACTCCACTCAATGCCACTGACTAGACTTCCCGGTAATGGTCAGCCCTTTATACAGATTGTGGATAGAAAGGGAAGGTTCTAGAATAAGAACCTAATAGAAACAGGCAAAATGAATCTTCAGGAGCAGTGAGGTGCCACACAAAGGCTACTGTTCTATGTGGGCAAATTGTCTTGTGGAAGAAGTCTAAGACCAGCTGGCCAGGCCAGGATGCACTAATCACCCCATGCTGCCGTGACAGCAGCCTCGCATTGCAGTGACACTATAAAAACATTGAGGATATGTTTTGTGCATTACTATTTTATACTAATTCATCAGAATTATAAAAAGTTAAATGAGGATATGTTTCTTGTATTACTATTGTATTTCAGCTTTACCTCTTTGTTTCCTTTCTGTTTTTGCATTGGTTTGACTATCACTCCTAATTTTGCTTATATTAGAGAATCTATCAGAAATAAATTAATTTGCTAAATCAATGTGCAGTATTTTAAAAATTTATATCTCCTCATCTTTGGAATAAAATCTGATTGAAATCAATCCATAAAATCAATCTTTCAATAAAAACAAGCAGCTTTCAGTAACATGATCCATAGATAAGTGAATCTTCACTAAAAACAAACTGAATATGAACTTGTACATAATCAAATACTTCATGTAGCAGAAAATTCACAGAAAAGAATTAAAAACAATTAGAAATAGAAAGGAGTCTGAAGTGTAACTGTAGATCCTCCGAAAAGAGCAAAGACAGTTCATAAAAAGTTTACTTACCACGCTTGGGCAATGAACAAATTCAATGATTATAGCATCCCATAAGAGCCAAAATTGGATTTTTATTTTAGGACAGTCTTTAATCACAGTAGTTAGGGCTTCCATTCTATTACCTGTGTTCCTCTCTGATTCATAGTTGCCAACCTCTTTATCTAGTAATGAATTTCATGCCAACCCGGCATGGTTTTGCACCACTGTGCATCATGAAGCCCTTATATGGCAACATTACCGTCAAATGTTTTGGTGGAATACTTCCAGTATACTCCACTTACAGCAAGGATATAGTGTAGAAAGTAAAAAATATCCAAAACTGGCAGTCAACAATGAGCTGATGATGCAGACAACAGTTTGTGAAACATGTTCACAAAATTTTGAGTGAGTAAAGCAGTAAAAGTATGTTAAATCATCTTATCTTCTATTAATGTATTAGACTTCACTGTGTTCAGTTCCTTCATTAGCATGTTTATTGGGAACTAATTGCTAATTACTGTGAACATAAAACCAACTTCACAAACTGTACAAAATCTATGATTGTCCAAAAACTATTGAATAGAAATCTACTAAAAGAGTTATACATCAAAATTTCACTTAACTGTGAAGTCCCAGTGATAAAAGTATTTCCTACAATGGTTATTTACAGAGATATAAAACTCTATATGCCTATGTACATATGTTTATCTACTATTATGTACATGGAGCTTATCAGATGAAAAGATAAAATATATAAAACTGACTAACAGATGAGATATTTATTTCAACCTCAATGCACAATCTACTTGATATCATGCATCAAGTTGACTTGTAGTTAAGTTACCATGCTTATCTTTTTCCTTGAGAATGCGTTCCATATCCCCAGCCTTGTCCTTCACACGCCCAAAGAAGTCTTCCACCCAATACGTTAGTAAGCAAGGGAAAAAAAACAGAACATGTGTTAGATTCTATCATACACTTTACCATGCCACTCTCACACAACACGTATAACCTTACCTGCAATCTTCTTGTGTGCATCAGGTGATGCCGACATTGTAAGTGCTGCCACTTTCTGGTATTCTGCTTGGTTTATAAGACCCTGAGCTTCCAGTGTCCCAGGGGACATTGTACTGTATTCCTCCGTCAGCAGTTGCACTGGAAATAATTATAAAAAAAACATGACTTTCTCTATTCACTCTTCTATAAACTATTCTCACATAAGCTAATTCTTCTATTTCCTTCTTGTTAATCAAGATAAATGTTCACTAGACATTCACTGTAGGTATAAAAAGGATACATCAGCTAAAATGATAAGATTTTTAAAAAGTGGGTTGCAGTGGCTTTGAAATTGCAACCTCTTGGGATGACCACAAGAAAAAGCAAATGGCGACTTACCAGCTGAAAGATATATAAATACAAGGATTGGAACTTCAAGTAACAACTATTTATTTACAACTGATACAAAAGAGATACATGCTACCAAGTTTTACTGTCTTTCAAAGTGGTCACCAGTGTAGTGTATAACCCACTGCCAGCAATGTGGAATTCATAGGATACCCTTAGCAGTACAGATTAGGTTGATAGTTTGAATAGAGCAGTCTACTACCTACCAAATCTCTGGAACAGTTCTGAAGCAAATGCCACAAAGTGGTTCCTTCATCTTTGGAATCGTCAAAGTCACAAGGGCTTAAGTCTGGGGAGTATGGTGCATGGTACAGCACTTCCCAGTCCCATTGACTGAACAAATTAGCCACAACTTGCACAGTATACAGTCCATCAATGTTGTATCGCAACCATTTCCGCATTTCCATCAAATCATGTGAAACCCATCATGATGCAATTTTTCTCGTGCCCAGGCGCTTCAGAATGTGAAGCAAAGTCATATGTGCTAATCTGGTATCTCGGGCCAGCTCATAACAATATGGGATCAATCAGTATCCAGTAATGCTGCAAAAGCATGCTCATCTTCACTGACACCAGGACGACCTGACTGATGCATGTCTGCTACATTTCGGCATCCTTCATTAATGCATTTATCCACCTTGCCACTGTTCTGTAAGGCAATGCAGACTCCCTGCAAGTCGCTTGAAGACCTTGCTGATACTCTCGAGCTGTACAATCTCTGGTACATTCAATCTTTATCCAATTCCATTGTTCCTGTTTCAAAAATATTGTGATATTACATTAGACCACTAGGTCATACGAGACTCAGTTTCTCTCACCACTGTGCACGTGCATGATGTGGGAAGGGAGAATCCATTTGCTCAGAGATAACTAACGTGAGCTAGCAGTGACAATGTTAGGTTCCATTGCATAGCGACTCTGCAGCAGAGTTGCCACTAAGTTCCAACCTCATATTTAAAAATTCTAACCAGGAACATAGAATATTCTAGAATACAGTGAATGCCACAGAAAATTTTATTCAACAAATTGTTTATTTTATCAAAACCTACTTTTCTGTATAGTACGATTTTGTTTATTACTCATGGTTTATAAAATATATAAAGGTATTTCAAAATGAAGAGGACTTCGCAGGTATTCCCAGAAAATTCAAAATACACACTTCATTTGCCATGTACTTAAATATATAGTATTTTATTCAAAATCATTAGAGCCATTTTTGAGAAAATCAAAAATAACAAACAGTTCTCCATGAACAGGGTAGTTTGGGGTGGGTGATTTCCTGAAAATATTTGTATCGCATCCTTGGAATATGTTGAACTTAAGTGTCAAGCTTGAGGCTTGCTCATAGCCTCTGACACAGAGGACCCAGTTTCAATCCCCGGTGCTGGTGTGGGGATTTTGCCCTGCTGGTAGGTCTGGTCCGGGGTGCACTCAGCCTCATGGTGCTAACTGGGATTACATATTCGGGCCATTGGGAACTGAAATGGAGACAGTATACCTACATCCCATCAAATCCTTGTTAGACCTGACAAGGGGATCAAGGATCGCTGACAGAAACTAGTAATCTACCTGGGGAACATAATTTGGCAGCATAGGCAGGTCAATGCTTGGGTGATAAGACGTGGACCCACCCCACTGACAAGGTTAAAAAAATGTCAAGCTTAGTATTTATCCGAGATTTCATTTTTGAGTTATACTGTTCACAGACAAGCTTGCACGCCACTTACTACAGGCAAATAGTAGAGAAAGTAATATATTCAACATAATATACTTACCTATTAGAGCTTCAATATCAAAAACAAGAATGTGAGATTCGGCATCCTTTGGATTTGTTCGAAGTCCCTGGATCATCAGTGGTAAAGCATGACTTTTCTGTTGATCACTGCCATCTTGATTGGAATGGTGATGCAACTGCTGAAGTTGGTGCAAACCTCGCTGCAAATACATATCACGAAAATGTTTATTGCAATACATTCTTTTGTAAATAACGGTTTTGTATAACACCAAACTCTAGGCCTCTTTCTTACTGAATATCTGAAAACAAGGTCCAATTATATATGTTCATTTTGGTTCCTCTAGATCCAAAAATGCTGGGTACTTTGTGTGTCTGTTTTTGCATATTTGTTCTTTTTCAACATTTTTTAGATACTTTGTTGTCTGATTTACCTTATCTTATTTATATTTTGCAGCTCTCTATGTCATTATATCTAACAAGATACTTTAACAATTACTTCTTCTTTCCCTGATTACCCTCCCCTTAGTAGGACTTAAACCCACTAGGACTTACAAACCAGCCTAGGGTCAGATGTCTGTCGGGGAGCAGAGGGACCTCTGGACCAAACAGAGTGGAAGCAGGTGGTTAGCCAAGCACCAGGTGTGATAGTGAGGAAGAGGATGATATGAAATGCAGGTGAAAATGGATGATTGGAAGGGTGATAATGGAGCAATTGATGGAATGAATGGCAGGGGAAACCGGAGAACCCGGAGAAACCCCGCGATGTCGCTTCGTCCACCACAAATACCATATGCGGGTCCTGCCTAGGTGGTAGGCGAGCAGTCTTAACAACTCAGCCACAGCAACGCCATTATACTTCCAGACTCAGGGAAGGATGAGGAATAATCCTGGATGGAGAAAAATTCCTACCCCCTGCCGAGAATCAAACCTAGGACCCCTAACACAGCAGAAAGGTGCTCTACCAACTGCGCTACGGGGCCAGCCCCTTTAACAATTACAGTGATGCAAATTAATATACTATGGGTGTATGCACTCAAACAAACTATGGGATTGAAATCTGGGGTGCTGCTGTTACAACATATATGGATAAATTGCTTATATATCAAAAGAAATGCATTAGAATCCTATTTAACATAAAAGTGAGGGAATCTTGCAAGGAAACCTTCTATTAATAAAAGAATATTTACCATCTATTTTCAGTACAGAAATAATGTTTGTAATAAATAAGTATAAACTGATTAAAAACAATTGAATACATGAGCAAAGCATAAGTAGTAACATGGATTATTTTAAGTATAGATGTGTCTCAAAATTGAAATTAAACTTCATAATAAATTGCTATCGAAAGTTAAATAAGTAGACGATACTACAAAACAGCAATTTCAAAGTACGAGGGCTGTTTAATAAAGAATGATCATAATTTTTTTACGGTCATAATTTTTTGCACTAAAATTCAATCTTGTTATATTCTGTTAGCTTAATGTGAAACAAACACGCTGTAGTAGTTTCATTGTTAGTACTCCTGGTTCCTGCCTGTGAGAACCAGGCAAGTTCAGAAATGTTCAGTATCGCCTACTGCAGCAATGGAGGTAACACGTGAGGAACAATATGCGGCTTTGAAATTCTGCTTTCGTCTCAACAAATCTTCAGTTGAGGCCTATACAATGTTACAGGAGGCCTCTGAAGAGTCTGCTCTTCCCTATAGCACAACTCGAAGGTGGTTTAAAATGTTTAAAGAGGGGAGACAATCAATTTCAAAGAAAGGTGTACCCGGTGCTTCAGTTACTGCTCTTACGGAAGAAAACATCAACACTGCTGCTGCCATTGTGAGAGAGGATCAACGAATTACCTTAAGATCACTTTCTGAAATACTGAACATTTCATTGGGTGCCACTCACACCTTGGTGACAGAAACATTACACATGAGACGTGTTTGTGCGCGATGGGTTCCAAGACTGTTCATTCCCGAACAAAAGGACATTCGCATGCAGTTAAAGTTGATGTTAGAGGAAGATCCAGAGTTTCTTTCAAACATAATCACTGCTGATGAAACTTGGCTACATCATTTTGATCCTGAGAGCAAACAGCAAAGCTCAGTGTGGAAATCTCCTTTATCACCAATCCCCAAAAAAGCTAAAGTGGTTGCTTCTGCTGGGAAAGTTGCAGTCATCTCATTCTTTGATATTCATGGAATGGTTTATCAGCATGTTGTACCTGCACACACATCAGTAACTGGACAATACTGCAGGGATGTCCTGAAAATATTGCAAGTCCATATCAGGTGCAAAAGACATTTCCATGAAGCAGGCTGGATGCTGCACCATGATAGTGCACGGCCGCATATTGCCAATGTTGTTGCTGAATATCTTGCAAAAATCAACGTGAAGTGCATCCCTCACCCTCCCTATAGTCCGGATTTAGCCCCATGTGACTTTTTTCTATTCCTTAACTTGAAGAAACACCTTCGTGGGAGGCATTATCCATCATCAGAAGCAGTGGAGAAGGCTGCAGAGGCGATTTTGAAGGATCTCTCAAAAAATGGTTTCCAGCATGTCTTTGAAGACTGGCAGAAACACTGGGACAAGTGCATTGCATTCATGGGAGACTATTTTGAGAAGGACCACAGAATTATGAGCATGAGTAAAGGTATGTTGTCAAAAAAAAATTGTGATCATTCTTTATTGAACAGCCCTCGTATATTTAAACTGTTTCTGATAAACACTCATTTATATGATTTAAATCAATTATACATTTTTGTCTATTTTGGTAAGTGCTTGATCATGCTCCTTACAGCCCAGACCTGGCACCGAGCTACTTCCACCTTTACCCAGGATGAAAAAGTATTTTAGGGAGACATCATTTCCACTTCGATGACCTTGACACCATGCAGACCTGGCTCAAGAGACAGGCAGCAAGTGTTTTTTCAATGGATATTGAATTCTAGTGCCTAGGCATGATGAAGGTTTCAATCTTTGTGATGACTATGCTATGGGTGCAGTAACTTTTGTTAATAAAACATTTTTCTGTTCACACTGATTTTGATTTTGTGACCTATTGGTGGTTGAAAAAGAAATAGTCCTCGAATAAACAAACTGAGCAAAAGTTTGAGAGTATGAAACAAAGTCAAGATTCTGTTATAGATTTACCACATGTATATTACAAGGTGCATCCAGAAAGTAAGTCCCAATCATGTCCAGAAATGGCATCACTAGTCAGATAGGAATGCTCATGCGCAGAAGAATAGAGGAAATATGCGGGAATAATGCAGTGCAGTTTCACTCTTGTGACAGCAGTGGTTACCACACTGTGCTAGAAGAAAATGGCTGCTCTGATATTGTCTCCCGCCAACCGTGAGATTCGTGCAGACATATGATTTTTGCACACCCAAAAGCAATCTCCAGCAGAGATCCATCGCCAACTGTATCACGTGTATGGACATGACATTATGTGGGATAGCATGGTAAGACGATGGTGCAGGCAATTCACTGAAGGATGAACCAATATTCATGACAAAGATGTAGTGGCAGACACCAGAAGTGTTGGAAAGTGTGCAGCAAGCAACTGTACAGAACCGGTGCTTCACAATTTCAGAACTCTCTTGTCAATTCCCCCAGATGTCTTACTCGCTTTTGCACAAAAATGTCTCTGGCAGGAAAACATTTCCACAATGACACTGAGGTGCAAATGAAGTGACTTTGTGGCTCCAATATCGGCAGTAGGCTCCTATGACTTGACATACAATTGATGGTGCACCATTACGATAAATGCCTCAACAGTGGTTGTGACTAGTTGAAAAGTAGCCAGTGAATTTATGTAATTGTTCCAATAAATATTTCTCAGTTAGTGATGTTTTTGTTTGCTTGATCAGTCATTGGGACTTCCTTTCTGGATGCACCTCGTACACACTACCTTTTGAAAGGATCAAAGATAATTGTGTTATTTGTAATGTTATCTACTTTGTTGTTTGTCAACAACTGCTTGAATTATCAAAATAGCTGGCCATTACCAATCTTAAAAATACTATACATGAACGCACGTTCTATGACCAACTTTATTTTCAAATAAATACCAAACAAAAGTCAGACCACAAAAGTTCATTGCCATCAATTACTTTTGCCTTGCATTGGGGAAACACAAAGGTGCTATCATGACACAAAGGTGCTATCATGGCACACACTGAAGAGCCATGCAAATAGCATGCACTTCTTTGGTGCAGAAAAGGAATTTAATAAAATGCAAGGGTATCATGATTGTTGAAAGAGGCCTTCCTAACTTCCCCTTCTTTACCCCTCTCCAAGCACAGTAGTATTCATACTACTGGCTGGACATAGGTATAATCAATGACACGTCGGTATGAGAGAAAAGTATTTTATTTTTTCTGGTCGTTAAGTAAATCATTACTCATTAAGCTATAACTACTGCTTGATTCACAGTATGCCGTATACATCAGAAGCTACACATGGCCAGATTATTGGTCTATAGCAAGCTGGTAACACAGTTCGACAAGTTTCAGAAACTGTACAAATTCACAGAAATGTAATTAAATTTTCATACCACCCAAGAAAGGTGGTTTATTGCATAGATATTAGAAGAAAACCTTTCATTCAAAAGCAGAAACTGTATCATGTATTACTGTATTATAATATAACCTAATGGAGAAACATGTATAAAGATATTTCAATGTGAATTTTAATTTTAGTATAAATATAGGGAACATTTGTAGAAGGAATAATGGTATTTACATTCTTCAATATCATATTGCATTATGTTTACTATAAAGTTTTACCCTTTTTTGTGACTCTAAGGACAAAGTTAAAGCTTTTCTTATACCACAGAATCATTTAGCTTATTTCATGCAACATTTGCAATCTTTTCCACTCTTTTCTTTTTTTCTTTACCTGATTACCCTCTCATTATGTAGGACTTAACAAGCCAGTGCCTAGGGTTAGAATAATAGGCATTAATAATTTAGTAAATAAATCCAAAGAAAATTAAGATGTGGCCTTTTTATGAGGCCAGGTGTATGTTAACCTTCCCCTCTCCCCCCACCACCACTACCACTGCCGAAACCACCTTTGATTATTCTCATTCCAGTGCCATGCCTCTTGCCTGGTATTGCAACTGTCATTGGTAACTCACCCCTTTCTAGACCCCACAAGACGATAAGAAACAGAGATTCTCTCAAACAGTGCATATTACTAAATTTGTTTTGTGTACCACTTGATACGAACTGTAAAATGCAATCTTATACCAGCAGCTGTGTAATTTACAGCTTTCTTGCATTATGATTACTAAAGTTGGCATGGGAGCAAACTAGTCATAGAGTGAAAAAATAGGGCATTTCTGTAAGGAGATGAAGTTAATAATTGAGGATATTGAAAGACAAGAAATGTGGGCTGGTTTCTATGTTAAAAAGACTGAGTTTATTTAAAGGTGGCACTGTGGCTGAGGGTTAGGCTGTTCACCTATCACCAAGGCAGCCCGGGTTCGAATCCAGGGACCCGTATGTGGTATTCATAGTGGACGAAGCAGTGCCAGGGCAGGGTTTCTCTGGGTTCTCCAGTTTCCCCTGCCACTCATTATCACCTTTCCACCCATCGATTTCACCTGCATTTCGTATCACCCTCTTCCTCACTATCATACCTGGTGCTTGGCTGACCACTCACTTCCAGATCTTCACTCTGTCCGATCCATAGGTTCATGTGCTCTCCAAAAGGCGTCGGGCCCTAGGCACTGGCTTGTAAGCCCTAGGGGGTGCAAGTCCTACATCAGGGGAGGGTAAGTAGGTGAAGAAGAAGAGTTTATTGAAAAAAAAATCTGATGTGTTGTACTCATTTGACTTTCCTTGCTCTTGTACAAAGCATTCTTACAAACTCTTATTCCTATATCTTCTTTGTGGTACTTGAGATAAACATTTGTGTAAATTATCTTATTGCTTATTTCTTTGTAGGTGCAAGGGGAATATTAGAATACAGTAGGCGTTGAGTGACAGTCAAATCTTTTAAAGCATTGAGATCCCATTCTCTTTGCATGCTTAACATATAGAAAAATCTGATGTGTTGCACTCACATGACTTTCTCTATTCCTGTACTAACCATTCTTACAAACTCTTATTCCTATATCTTCTTCGTGTTGGCCCAAATGAGCTCGTTATCGACGGGCCGTTAAACCCTACACATTCACTCACTCACTTTCGTGTTAGTTGAAATAAACATTTGTACAAATTAGCTTACTGCTTAATTCCTTGTAGGTGCAAGGGGGAATATTAGAATACAGTAGGCTTTGTGTAATAGTCAAATCTTTTAAAGCTTTGAGATTCCGTTCTCTTTGCACGGTTAACATATAAAAAAAATTAACAACGATGTCCCATTTCATGGAACTTTTTAAGTTTTGAGAAACTCACACATATAACAAGGAATATCTCCGAAATGGTTCACCCTACAATAAAATTTATTGGGACATAAATTGTGAATTTTAGCAAGATCTACATTTTTTGTATGCAGTAAAAAACTCTTTCAACCTTATTGTATAGTTTGAGCCAGAAAATACTTAAATTAACAATTTTAATACTGACTCAGGGGTCTCCGTCTAGGGGATATGTGAATAGCACCCACAAGGTACCCAAGCTGAGCAGAACATTACTTCCACTTACCGGTGTTTTGCTCCTCACTGTAACTTTTCTATCTGACCTTACCTTGGTCATCTCTTGTTCTCTTCCGACCCCGATGCTATTAAGGTTCCCAAGGGCTAGGGAGTCTTTATTTTTCCAACCTCTCCATTTCTCTATAAAATCTTAACCCCTAACATGCTGACCTGTCATGGCATGTAATACGTCCTCTGATTGGTGATCAGAGGATATGGTCGGTGAATTTATTTTGATAATTCTCCCGGTCAGGTCGGTAAGACCCGTAAACCAATGACAGGTGTGGTCCTCCAGACATTCTGGGGGTTGTGAGGGAGCGATGTGACCGCCAAAACATAAAAATATGGTACTCTCTAAAAAGCGGTTACTATTACTGCTATTGCTCTCTTCAATATCATCAGTGAAAAATATTGGAGAGCAAGAGGATTAATGACTTCATTGTCAGAAATCCAGCATTAGCTAACAACATTTTTTGTATAGTATGATTTGGTATATCTCTAACGGTTTACGAGTTATGCAAAAGTCATCCAGAGTAAATACGACTACAGGGACTATAGCCAGAAAATTCAAGATATACATTTCATTTGTCATAAAAACAACTCAAACATATGACATATTAATGAAAATCGTTAGAGCCATTTTCAAGAAAATCAGGATATTGTTTAGAAAAGCTTACGCAAGCACTTTGTCAGAATTTCGGCAAAGTCCCACTCGGCAGTGTGTACGAATGGTCACGAAAGTTGCCGAAGTTGCTGTGTTAATGCAGCGCTGCCAACAGCAGAATGTCCCTAGGAGTTTGTTGCCAATAGTAAGTTTGAATGTTTTTGCAGGAGTCGGCAGTATGCTGTTGACCTTCTTAGAACCAACTAGTGCAACGGATCGCTTTATCAGTATATTAGATTTGGCGCCTCTGTGCTTTAATGAGGAGTCATGCATGCAGTTCCTGTACGACGAGGGCCTGCTGAGGACTCGAATGCTATGCAGGGAATGTGATGTGCCCTAGGGCAAAGCCTACAGTCCCCATCTGTGCCATCCCAGCGCATGGGGCTCCGTAAATGGATTTTTTCTCCACTCGAAAATTAAAAAATAAATAAATAAAAAAGAATGATAATTAATAAAAATAATATAAATATAATAATATAATACTATTAAATATAATATTATATATATAAATAATATATATAATATAATATTAAATAATAATAATACAATAAAATAATATAATATGTTGTTTTCTAGTGCCTTGAATCTGGCAATGAAGCCATGAGCATTATATTATAATATAATATAAAATAAATAAAAAAGAACGATAAATAATAAAAATAATATGTTGTTGTTTTCTGGTGCCTTGCATCTGGCAATGAAGCCATTAGCATTCGTGCTTTCCAATACTTTTGAACTGTAGTTTCTTCTGATCTTAATGCTTCACAGGTCTTCAATGGCTTTCATGTAACTGTTTTCTTAACGGGCACCAGTTTTACAATGTGGCAGTTACATCACCCGACTTAAACCCCCATTTTGCAAGGGGGACCACACCTATCGTTGATCAACGGGTCCATCGGACCTAGCCGGGAGGACTGAATAGATGATATTTAGATCCACCGACCTTCCCCTCATGTGCCTCTGAGGGACGTTGTTGTGCTGTGATAGGCCAGCACATATGTAAATGACATTTCCTCCATTTTAGATGAAACAGTTATACCGCTGTGATTCGGTCCCCAGAGCCTCATCTGTTAAAAGCAGGGTGCACCACGGGCAGGATGAGGATGGGAATTGGGTAGGAAGGCTATAGGAGGTGCATCACTACCCCTTACTACCCCATAAAAATAATATAAAGATGATATATAATATAAATCTAATAACATTAAAAATAATAATATAAAATAAAATAAATAAACAAAAAAAGAACGATAAATAGTAAACATAATAAAAATATAATAATATTAAATATAATAAATATAATATATATATATATATAATATAATAACGTTAAATAATAAAATAATAATAATAAATATAAGTATAATATATAGTATTATATATAAATAATATATATAATATAAATGTAATAATCATCATCATACGCGATAGCAGTATGTCTGTGGCGGTAACGACGCGAGTGAGTGCATTTGTGTTTAATGTGTTGGCAACGAAAACTGTTGTTGTTGTTGTTGTTGTTTTTAGCTAATGCTGGATTTCTGACAATGAAGTCATTAATCCTCTTGCTCTCCAATATTTTTTTATATTGAAGAGGGCAATAGCAGTAATAGTAGCCGCTTTTTAGAGAGCACCATATTTTTATGTTTCGGCGGTCACATCGAAAACTAGTGTAGTGTAAAAAGCAATGTTGGCAGATGTGAAAATCGTCTGCTAGTCATGCAGTGAAATCTAGTGGGCGATTGTGAAACTACTGTCGGCACATGCGCAGTAAGTAAGTTCAGACTTAGAATCTGGCTGGCAAGTGGAAAGTGAGCTGTTCTAAACTTGAGCATTTTCGAAAAATTTTCCATGTAAAGGGTAGTTTAGGGTGGGGCTGTTTTCTTCAAATTCTTCGTGTCGCATCCTTGAAAGACATTAAACTTAAGTACCAACTTTGGTTTTTAACCGAATTTTCGTTTTTGAGTTATGTTGTCCACAGTGACACAGACTGACACAGACACACACACGGACCTTTTTCTAAAAATGCTTTTTTTGGATTCAGGGAGTCTCAAAACATATATTTCCGGTGAAATCTCGACATCAGATTTTTGGGTGGAATACAATACTTCCCCTACTTACCAGTAGAGAAAGTAAAAATGAACTATGTTCCATTTCAGGAAAGTTTTCAGTTTTCCGAAACTGACACAAATAAGAACGAATATCTCCAAAATGGTTCACTCTACAAAAAAAAGGTATTTAGACATAAATTGTGTATTTTAATGAGATCTACATTTTTTGTATAGTAAGATTCTATGTCTTATGGTTTACGAGTTATTCAGAGAAAACAGCACTACATAGGCTATATCCAGAAAATTCAAAATATGCATTTCATTTGTCATACAAATATCTTAAACTTATGGCATTTTAATCCAAATTGTTAGAGCCATTTTCAAGAAAATACAAATTTTCAATGTAAAGGGTAGTTTAGGGTGGGGTTATTTTCTTCAAAATCTTCGTGTCGCATCCTTGAAAGACATTAAGCTGAAATACCAACTTCGGGGCGGGTGGGCAGACAGAGAGACACAGAGACAGACACACACACACACACACACACACACACACACACACACAGACACAGACACAGACACAGGCAGCCAAGCATGCACATACGCACGCACACACCTTTTTCTAAAAATGATTTTTTTTAGATTCAGGGGGGCTCAAAACATACATTTTTGGTAAAATCTCAACTTCAAATTTTTGGGTGGAATACAATACTTCCTCTACTTACCCAGTAATAATTAGGAAAGAGAAAATATGATAAGGCAGGAAGAACTGAACGGTTTAGAATGGGAATAATATTTTAAGTGAGTTAAGGAAAGGACATAAGGAGGGGAAATGTCAATGTGTAAAGAACAAGACAGTACTTGGCATTATATTTAGGAATTGGAAGAAACCAAAGGAAAACTAACCAAATGAAATACGACAAAGAAGAATTTGGAACCCAAGATTAGAAGAAAACAAAAGAACTTGGCCAATACATGGGAAAAGTAAGGAAAAATGGTTATGGAAGGTACAATATTTATGTTGGAATTAGTTGACATCTTATTTAAATGCTTATCTCCATTTATGTCTATTTATTCAAGACTGGGAACATCTTCCCCATAATCAGTTGTGTGGTCGACTAGTGTTCCCATGGATGATTTGGTCCTCCATACATTGTGTTGTCTGTCCTCTATACCTCTGATTAAATTGATGACATCAAAATTCATGACTTTTTCTTTGTTTTTGATGATAAACATATTTTTCCAAGTACTTAGTTCTAATGGTGTCTTGATATGTTTAAAAAATTTTATCTTCTCCTTTATGTTTGTGATTTGAAGACCAAACCTTATGTGCTACAGCCAACTTGAACTTGTCCATGTACTTGAATTTGATGTTTTTACTTTCTCTACTGGTAAGTAGGGGAAGTATTCTATTCCATCCAAAAATTCGATGTCAAGATTTCACCGGAAATATATGTTTTGAGACCCCCTGAATCCAAAAAAAGCATTTTTAGAAAAAGGTCTGTGTGTGTGCCTGTGTGTCAGTCTGCCACTCTGTGGACAGCATAGCTCAAAAACGAAAAGTCGGTTAAAAACCAAAGTGGGTATTTAAGTTTAATGTCTTTCATTGTCTTTCATTGTCCTGTGTGGGTTTAGAGCTCTCCAAATTACCAAACAATTGTATATGGTCATATCCAGTTGGTGCAAAAATACCTTTTTATACCACTTCTCCCTTCAGCTACAAGCAGGAAAGTATATGTATGTACTTCAACAAAGAAAGAAAGAAACGGAGTCTACTAAGTTACAAAACTCACGTAAGCAAAAGTTGCAATGTTGCTCTATTCTGATGACTCAAGAGACCACGCATACAGTAGTGCTTTATTACACAGTATGCTAATGCATAAACCACACATACAATGGGTCGACTACTGTTTCTTTCAGAGAACTTATATTAGATGCGTTCGACAGAGCAAAGTAGACTTTTCACCACAGTGAAATAAAATAGTGTGATTTCAACGTTTTGTAAATACAACTCAACTTTCCTGATGACATACATTTATACTGCATATAACAAGTTTTATACCAGTTTTTGTTTCATTAAAATAACTTAATATTTACACAAAATACAGCTGTGTATATACGAAGAACTTTAAATGCCCTGCGCTGGATATTGGGTACCAGTTCTCCGCTTGTGGACGTTTTAAGTGGCCATCGCTCAAGAGGTTAAGTGTGCAAAGACAACAGAATCTCAAACATTTGACTATCGCACAAAGCCCACTGTATTCTAACATTCCCCTTGCACCTACAAGGAAATAAGTATTAAGTTGTACAAATGTTTATCTTAACTAACACGAAGAAGATATAGGAATAAGAGTTTGTAAGAATGGTTAGTACAAGAGTAGAGAAAGTCATGTGAGTGCAACACATCAGATTTTTTTAATGTTCTTTCATTCTGACTTCCAAATTTCTTTAGCTTTCCCAATGCATATTTTCACTCAAATTCAGCATTGCATTTGGTAGATTCCGGATAACCTGATGTACTATTTTTGAGTGGGTGGTTCAATAGACTCAAATAGATATTATATTTGGAACATTAGAGAAATATCAATTACAAGCACATGGACAAGTCTACTATAGCTCATCAATGGTCTTCAAATCACAATCAATTTAACAAGAAATACAGAGAGCAGCAAATATCAAACAGGAAAAAGCATTCACAAGAACACCTGTTTACTACATAGCTGATGTATGTATGTATGTATGTATGTATGTATGTATGTATGTATGTATGTATGTATGTATGTATGTATGTATGTATGTATGTATGTATGTATGTATGTATGTATGTATGTATGTATGTATGTATGTATGTATGTATGTATGTATGTATGTATGTATGTATGTATGTATGTATGTATGTATGTATGTATGTATGTATGTATGTATGTATGTATGTATGTATGTATGTATGTATGTATGTATGTATGTATGTATGTATGTATGTATGTATGTATGTATGTATGTATGTATGTATGTATGTATGTATGTATGTATGTATGTATGTATGTATGTATGTATGTATGTATGTATGTATGTATGTATGTATGTATGTATGTATGTATGTATGTATGTATGTATGTATGTATGTATGTATGTATGTATGTATGTATGTATGTATGTATGTATGTATGTATGTATGTATGTATGTATGTATGTATGTATGTATGTATGTATGTATGTATGTATGTATGTATGTATGTATGTATGTATGTATGTATGTATGTATGTATGTATGTATGTATGTATGTATGTATGTATGTATGTATGTATGTATGTATGTATGTATGTATGTATGTATGTATGTATGTATGTATGTATGTATGTATGTATGTATGTATGTATGTATGTATGTATGTATGTATGTATGTATGTATGTATGTATGTATGTATGTATGTATGTATGTATGTATGTATGTATGTATGTATGTATGTATGTATGTATGTATGTATGTATGTATGTATGTATGTATGTATGTATGTATGTATGTATGTATGTATGTATGTATGTATGTATGTATGTATGTATGTATGTATGTATGTATGTATGTATGTATGTATGTATGTATGTATGTATGTATGTATGTATGTATGTATGTATGTATGTATGTATGTATGTATGTATGTATGTATGTATGTATGTATGTATGTATGTATGTATGTATGTATGTATGTATGTATGTATGTATGTATGTATGTATGTATGTATGTATGTATGTATGTATGTATGTATGTATGTATGTATGTATGTATGTATGTATGTATGTATGTATGTATGTATGTATGTATGTATGTATGTATGTATGTATGTATGTATGTATGTATGTATGTATGTATGTATGTATGTATGTATGTATGTATGTATGTATGTATGTATGTATGTATGTATGTATGTATGTATGTATGTATGTATGTATGTATGTATGTATGTATGTATGTATGTATGTATGTATGTATGTATGTATGTATGTATGTATGTATGTATGTATGTATGTATGTATGTATGTATGTATGTATGTATGTATGTATGTATGTATGTATGTATGTATGTATGTATGTATGTATGTATGTATGTATGTATGTATGTATGTATGTATGTATGTATGTATGTATGTATGTATGTATGTATGTATGTATGTATGTATGTATGTATGTATGTATGTATGTATGTATGTATGTATGTATGTATGTATGTATGTATGTATGTATGTATGTATGTATGTATGTATGTATGTATGTATGTATGTATGTATGTATGTATGTATGTATGTATGTATGTATGTATGTATGTATGTATGTATGTATGTATGTATGTATGTATGTATGTATGTATGTATGTATGTATGTATGTATGTATGTATGTATGTATGTATGTATGTATGTATGTATGTATGTATGTATGTATGTATGTATGTATGTATGTATGTATGTATGTATGTATGTATGTATGTATGTATGTATGTATGTATGTATGTATGTATGTATGTATGTATGTATGTATGTATGTATGTATGTATGTATGTATGTATGTATGTATGTATGTATGTATGTATGTATGTATGTATGTATGTATGTATGTATGTATGTATGTATGTATGTATGTATGTATGTATGTATGTATGTATGTATGTATGTATGTATGTATGTATGTATGTATGTATGTATGTATGTATGTATGTATGTATGTATGTATGTATGTATGTATGTATGTATGTATGTATGTATGTATGTATGTATGTATGTATGTATGTATGTATGTATGTATGTATGTATGTATGTATGTATGTATGTATGTATGTATGTATGTATGTATGTATGTATGTATGTATGTATGTATGTATGTATGTATGTATGTATGTATGTATGTATGTATGTATGTATGTATGTATGTATGTATGTATGTATGTATGTATGTATGTATGTATGTATGTATGTATGTATGTATGTATGTATGTATGTATGTATGTATGTATGTATGTATGTATGTATGTATGTATGTATGTATGTATGTATGTATGTATGTATGTATGTATGTATGTATGTATGTATGTATGTATGTATGTATGTATGTATGTATGTATGTATGTATGTATGTATGTATGTATGTATGTATGTATGTATGTATGTATGTATGTATGTATGTATGTATGTATGTATGTATGTATGTATGTATGTATGTATGTATGTATGTATGTATGTATGTATGTATGTATGTATGTATGTATGTATGTATGTATGTATGTATGTATGTATGTATGTATGTATGTATGTATGTATGTATGTATGTATGTATGTATGTATGTATGTATGTATGTATGTATGTATGTATGTATGTATGTATGTATGTATGTATGTATGTATGTATGTATGTATGTATGTATGTATGTATGTATGTATGTATGTATGTATGTATGTATGTATGTATGTATGTATGTATGTATGTATGTATGTATGTATGTATGTATGTATGTATGTATGTATGTATGTATGTATGTATGTATGTATGTATGTATGTATGTATGTATGTATGTATGTATGTATGTATGTATGTATGTATGTATGTATGTATGTATGTATGTATGTATGTATGTATGTATGTATGTATGTATGTATGTATGTATGTATGTATGTATGTATGTATGTATGTATGTATGTATGTATGTATGTATGTATGTATGTATGTATGTATGTATGTATGTATGTATGTATGTATGTATGTATGTATGTATGTATGTATGTATGTATGTATGTATGTATGTATGTATGTATGTATGTATGTATGTATGTATGTATGTATGTATGTATGTATGTATGTATGTATGTATGTATGTATGTATGTATGTATGTATGTATGTATGTATGTATGTATGTATGTATGTATGTATGTATGTATGTATGTATGTATGTATGTATGTATGTATGTATGTATGTATGTATGTATTTTTTTTTTTTTATTTATTAATTATTATCTGCATGCCCCGTTACCTTGGTAGCATTACATGCATTCATGTATGTATGTATGTATGTATGTATGTATGTATGTATGTATGTATGTATGTATGTATGTATGTATGTATGTATGTATGTATGTATGTATGTATGTATGTATGTATGTATGTATGTATGTATGTATGTATGTATGTATGTATGTATGTATGTATGTATGTATGTATGTATGTATGTATGTATGTATGTATGTATGTATGTATGTATGTATGTATGTATGTATGTATGTATGTATGTATGTATGTATGTATGTATGTATGTATGTATGTATGTATGTATGTATGTATGTATGTATGTATGTATGTATGTATGTATGTATGTATGTATGTATGTATGTATGTATGTATGTATGTATGTATGTATGTATGTATGTATGTATGTATGTATGTATGTATGTATGTATGTATGTATGTATGTATGTATGTATGTATGTATGTATGTATGTATGTATGTATGTATGTATGTATGTATGTATGTATGTATGTATGTATGTATGTATGTATGTATGTATGTATGTATGTATGTATGTATGTATGTATGTATGTATGTATGTATGTATGTATGTATGTATGTATGTATGTATGTATGTATGTATGTATGTATGTATGTATGTATGTATGTATGTATGTATGTATGTATGTATGTATGTATGTATGTATGTATGTATGTATGTATGTATGTATGTATGTATGTATGTATGTATGTATGTATGTATGTATGTATGTATGTATGTATGTATGTATGTATGTATGTATGTATGTATGTATGTATGTATGTATGTATGTATGTATGTATGTATGTATGTATGTATGTATGTATGTATGTATGTATGTATGTATGTATGTATGTATGTATGTATGTATGTATGTATGTATGTATGTATGTATGTATGTATGTATGTATGTATGTATGTATGTATGTATGTATGTATGTATGTATGTATGTATGTATGTATGTATGTATGTATGTATGTATGTATGTATGTATGTATGTATGTATGTATGTATGTATGTATGTATGTATGTATGTATGTATTTTTTTTTTTTTTATTTATTAATTATTATCTGCATGCCCCGTTACCTTGGTAGCATTACATGCATTCATGTATGTATGTATGTATGTATGTATGTATGTATGTATGTATGTATGTATGTATGTATGTATGTATGTATGTATGTATGTATGTATGTATGTATGTATGTATGTATGTATGTATGTATGTATGTATGTATGTATGTATGTATGTATGTATGTATGTATGTATGTATGTATGTATGTATGTATGTATGTATGTATGTATGTATGTATGTATGTATGTATGTATGTATGTATGTATGTATGTATGTATGTATGTATGTATGTATGTATGTATGTATGTATGTATGTATGTATGTATGTATGTATGTATGTATGTATGTATGTATGTATGTATGTATGTATGTATGTATGTATGTATGTATGTATGTATGTATGTATGTATGTATGTATGTATGTATGTATGTATGTATGTATGTATGTATGTATGTATGTATGTATGTATGTATGTATGTATGTATGTATGTATGTATGTATGTATGTATGTATGTATGTATGTATGTATGTATGTATGTATGTATGTATGTATGTATGTATGTATGTATGTATGTATGTATGTATGTATGTATGTATGTATGTATGTATGTATGTATGTATGTATGTATGTATGTATGTATGTATGTATGTATGTATGTATGTATGTATGTATGTATGTATGTATGTATGTATGTATGTATGTATGTATGTATGTATGTATGTATGTATGTATGTATGTATGTATGTATGTATGTATGTATGTATGTATGTATGTATGTATGTATGTATGTATGTATGTATGTATGTATGTATGTATGTATGTATGTATGTATGTATGTATGTATGTATGTATGTATGTATGTATGTATGTATGTATGTATGTATGTATGTATGTATGTATGTATGTATGTATGTATGTATGTATGTATGTATGTATGTATGTATGTATGTATGTATGTATGTATGTATGTATGTATGTATGTATGTATGTATGTATGTATGTATGTATGTATGTATGTATGTATGTATGTATGTATGTATGTATGTATGTATGTATGTATGTATGTATGTATGTATGTATGTATGTATGTATGTATGTATGTATGTATGTATGTATGTATGTATGTATGTATGTATGTATGTATGTATGTATGTATGTATGTATGTATGTATGTATGTATGTATGTATGTATGTATGTATGTATGTATGTATGTATGTATGTATGTATGTATGTATGTATGTATGTATGTATGTATGTATGTATGTATGTATGTATGTATGTATGTATGTATGTATGTATGTATGTATGTATGTATGTATGTATGTATGTATGTATGTATGTATGTATGTATGTATGTATGTATGTATGTATGTATGTATGTATGTATGTATGTATGTATGTATGTATGTATGTATTTTTTTTTTTTTTTTTTTAATATAAACATTCTTTATTTTCGGCATGTTCCATTACAAAAAACGTAATACTACATGCCATTATAGTACATGCTTAATAAATATACTAATACATAGTTTTACTTATGGGATATCGTTAGTTGCACTCTAGAGTATGTATGTATGTATGTATGTATGTATGTATGTATGTATGTATGTATGTATGTATGTATGTATGTATGTATGTATGTATGTATGTATGTATGTATGTATGTATGTATGTATGTATGTATGTATGTATGTATGTATGTATGTATGTATGTATGTATGTATGTATGTATGTATGTATGTATGTATGTATGTATGTATGTATGTATGTATGTATGTATGTATGTATGTATGTATGTATGTATGTATGTATGTATGTATGTATGTATGTATGTATGTATGTATGTATGTATGTATGTATGTATGTATGTATGTATGTATGTATGTATGTATGTATGTATGTATGTATGTATGTATGTATGTATGTATGTATGTATGTATGTATGTATGTATGTATGTATGTATGTATGTATGTATGTATGTATGTATGTATGTATGTATGTATGTATGTATGTATGTATGTATGTATGTATGTATGTATGTATGTATGTATGTATGTATGTATGTATGTATGTATGTATGTATGTATGTATGTATGTATGTATGTATGTATGTATGTATGTATGTATGTATGTATGTATGTATGTATGTATGTATGTATGTATGTATGTATGTATGTATGTATGTATGTATGTATGTATGTATGTATGTATGTATGTATGTATGTATGTATGTATGTATGTATGTATGTATGTATGTATGTATGTATGTATGTATGTATGTATGTATGTATGTATGTATGTATGTATGTATGTATGTATGTATGTATGTATGTATGTATGTATGTATGTATGTATGTATGTATGTATGTATGTATGTATGTATGTATGTATGTATGTATGTATGTATGTATGTATGTATGTATGTATGTATGTATTTTTTTTTTTTTTTTTTTTTTTTTTTAATATAAACATTCTTTATTTTCGGCATGTTCCATTACAAAAAACGTAATACTACATGCCATTATAGTACATGCTTAATAAATATACTAATACATAGTTTTACTTATGGGATATCGTTAGTTGCACTCTAGAGTTTATCCAGTTCTATTGTGTTTAGGTATTCAATAAATTCAGTTGTGTATTCCGTTACTAATTTATGTTGTTGGAATGTCCATTTTCCATATTTGTTTAACATAGCTTTCTTGAATTTGATTCTTTCTCTGTCAAGTTTTGGACATTCAAATAAAACGTGTACTACGGTCTGTTCTGCTGTTCCACAGGAGCACATTGGAGAGTCCTTTATCTTAAATCTGTAAAAGTAAGAATTAAGTCTGCCATGTCCGGTTAGGAAAGTTGTGACTTTACCAGTAAGTGGAAATTTAAGTCGTAATCTATCTGCCACTGTGGGGAAATAAGATTTAGTCACTGCTCCATTTTCGGTGTTTCGCCACTCACTTTCCCACTGATTCACACTTTCTTCATGTAGCTTTCGCATGATGTCACTCACGGGTATCCTGTCGAAACTAACTGGTAGGTCCTTGTTGTTCGCTGCCTGTTTCGCCAGTTGGTCAGCCAGCTCGTTCCCTTCAATTCCAACGTGAGCCTTGACCCATGTGAAGTAGATAATCCAGCTGTGTGCTTCTAGTTGCCTTATTTGTTTTCTTATTTGTTCAATAAGGTGAAGATGGTTGTTAGAGTTCCGTAATGAATCAAGAGTGATTCTGCTGTCAGTGTGTAAAGCAGCTGTTTTTTGAACATGCTGTAGTTGGAGATGTTCAAGGTGTTCAAGGGCTTTGAGAATTGCGAACTGCTCTGCTTGATTGTTAGAACATCTACTGTGTAATTTATATTGTAGTTGGTGGACTAGTACTTTGTCTATGAATACAGCAATTCCGGATCCAACTGCCGAATCTTCCTTACTTCCATCAGTGAAAATGTCTACTAAATGGGTTTGATCATTGGGTTTCTCTTTGATCTTGATTATTGCTGCTGGATGAGGCCACGTTGCGTAATGCTCTGGTGTATCAATCGTAATTCCTTCCTGGTTCCGTTTCTTGCTTTCATATAATCTCGCAATCTCCCGAATATGTATCCCTATGGGAGTGTTTTTTGACAGAATGCATAGTGCTTCAGATGACGTAGTGCGATATGCTTTAGTTATTTTTATGTTAATAAGTCTTTGGACTCTTTGTAGCTTGAGTTTGTTATATCTTTTGTTGATTGCTTCTGCCCATACAGGTGCCCCGTACGTCAGAATGGGCAATAAAGCCCCTTTATATATAATTCTCATCACATCACTATTTAGTCCCCAATTTATTTTTGCGGATTTGGCCAGTGCATGAATTAGTTTTATGCTTTTTTCGCTAACGTATTCTATATGCCGAGTAAAGTTGAGTCTATGGTCAATAATTATGCCCAAATATTTTAAGCTTTCTGTCTGTAGTAACTGCTTATTGTTTAAGTATATCTTGAGTACTCGCTCAGGCAATGGTCTTCTTCTCGAAATTACTAACACTGTAGACTTCTGCTCATTGAAGACGATTTTGTTGTCTCTGGCCCATCTCGATATTTTCTGCAATTCGATGTTAGCGTAATTTTCTATTTCAAGGCTGCTACTTCCTTTAATAACCAACATTACATCGTCTGCAAAGGCGATGACCTTTGTGTTTTTACTATATTCTAAATTCAGAAGTGAGTTATAGTGTATATTCCAGAAACCCGGACCGCTACAGGAACCTTGTGGACATCCTTTGGTGATTGTCCTCTTTATGGATATGCTGTTAGCTGAAAAAGTAGCACTCCTTCCATTAAAATAGCTTTTGGAGAGATCATAGAGGTTCTGTGGGCAACTGAACTCTCTCAATGAAGCCAGGATGCTAGGCCACCATGCAGCATCAAACGCACCTTTAACATCTAAGCTGATAAGGGCAGCTTGTTGACCTTTCTTTAGGATGTCTAGGATTATTTGTTTGAGGTACATCAGAGCGTCGACTGTACTGGTTTGTGGTGTGAAACCAAATTGGTTATTGTTCATAAGGTTGTTACTATGTATGTGGTGCATTATCCGTTGTATTAGTAGTTTCTCTAACACTTTGGCTGGAACATTTAATAAGCTTATTGGCCTATATTTGCTTACCTCATCGGAGTTCTCTTTGCCGGCTTTAATAATTGGTATAATTTTAGCGTGTTTCCATGCACTGGGGAAATAGGTTCTTCTTAGACAGCCGTTATATATAGCTGTGGTCAGTTTGGGAACTAGTCTGAACACTAATCGAAGTATCTCTGCAGTGATGCCGTTCTCTCCTGGAGCTTTCTTGGTGTTCATATTATCTATAATAGAGGCTACTTCTGCTGTTGCAAATGGAGTATCATCCCGGGTTTCTAATTGTTCCTTTATTTTGTGCCTGATTTGTCGGTGGTGATCATTCTCCTCTTTCACATCATCAATCGGCACAAATAAATCCATCATGACACTCATAGTCTCTTTCAAGTCACTGGTATATGTGCCATCGGGTTTCCTTAAGGTTGACAAGGTAATGTTTTGTTTCATCTTCCCAGATGACAATCTGTAAACTGCATTCCACGGGTTCGATGTCGTTGTAACATTACAATAGTTTTTCCACGACTCATATTTCGCCCTTTTAATTGACGACTCATATCTTCTTTTCTCTTGGGTGTATAGCTGCTTGCGTCGTTCTCTCTCATTTTCATTGTTTTTTATTTTTTGGTACCTTCTTCTGGTTGCAGTAGTCTTCTTCCTCATTATTGTCAACTCCTGTGACCACCATGGAACTGGTTTGTG